>BSYR01000019.1:18755000-19292500 GCA_030270665.1 Hibiscus trionum
AAAAAAATTAAAAATTTAGGGTTTTGACTAAAATTTCTAATAATTTTGAGTGATTTAATAAGAACTTTTAAAAATTATGATAGGAGATTTAACTAAAAATATTTTAATTTTGAAGTTTAATATGAATTTTTAAAAATTTTGAGGGGGCTAAATAAAAAATATTTTAAAATTTAAAGATTATTTGACAATTTTTTAAATTTTAGGGGGGGCCATAGACCCCACTAGCCATGCTTGTATTTCGCCACTGCTAGTAATACTTTTAATATTCTCTTTTTGACATTATCAAGTAATCATCTAGATTAGAAAATAGTTGGTTGTATTGATATGATTGATCATGTATGCGCCTATAATGGTAATGACGTGTGTCTTCAAGAGAGGATAAAAGACTGGATGGTAAAGAGAATTGCATATATTTGTTTGTTTCGTATTTTTCTTTTATAAAAGCAGTTAATTTTATTAAAAATAGAAAATATTTAAATTATAATGAGAGTTTACAACTAGTAACACAAATTAAACACATAATTTAGGTATATTTTTAGAATTATTGACATAAGGAACTAACCACTTGAGATCATACAAAATTATATAAAAAAAGTTAAAAATTTAATTAAAAGAATCAAACAAAAAATAGATACATATAGATATGACTGCATCGGTAAACGAATTACAAAAGGAGATCAAACTACTGAAAGACCACCGACAACTGTAATTAGATCTGAGCGACGTGACAAAACCATTTACGAACGCAAATCATAAAGGTCTAAACAGGGAAGATCAACATAATAACCAAATAAGCTCTCGTCATCTTGATCAGTCTAGGCGATGTCAAATCTAACTCTGAAAATAAAAATAAAAAGACAAAAAATATACTAAATGGCAGAAAAACATGTGCCACAAGAGTAGAATTATTTTTATTAAAAACTAAAAAAAAACTATAATAAGGTAAAAAAAAAAATTATTAGCGGCTGACAATAAGTTGATGTCGCCGCTGGCGGCCAAAGTAAATAAAGAAGCAAAGTTTTGCGGCTGAAAAAAAAAACCTAGAGAAAAAACCTAATTCATCCTATTCCGTTTGACCAATATGGTAAAAGATTAAAAAGTAAATAATGAATCATTGTCAAGTACGAATAATTTTTTTTTACATTTTTAGTGCTTTGTTTATGGCAATTACTAAAAATTTAAAGTTAAGTTTTAGAGCTAGGGTTTATGATTATAATATATAGAATTGGGATTAAGTATATTTATTAGAGTTTAGGGTTTAAAGTTTAAGATTTAAAATTTAAGGGTAAATTTTAAAATTTAAGTTTTTAGTGTTGAGACATAGAAAGAAGTAAGGGAAATGGGTAGAAGATTTTTGTTCAAGTAATGGTAAATAAACATTTTACAAGAGGAATTTAAAGTGATAAGTATATAATTTATTTATTTATTTAAAAAATATTTTAAAAAGAGTTTATTCATATATTTATCTAATAATCATGGGAAAAAAAGTAAGTTTCTCTTTTATAAGGAGAAATTATATGGTGTGTCCTCCTTATCACGTCATTCATGGTCTCAATCAATAAAAAGTATACAATTTATTAATTTTTTCATGTCATCTTTTTATCATGTGAATATTCTCTTTTTTTTTTGGATAAATGAGATTCTTCTTATTCATCCAAAGAAACCACCATTACAAACCAACCTGTACAAGCTTATACTATGACTATGTATAAACTAAGTAAAATTCCACTCAAAAATAAGAGCAGGGTCAGAATTTACAAAATGCCTACAACCTATAAGCTTCATTCGAACATCTCTCCGCACAACTAGTATAATATCCTCCAATCTTCGAACTTTCCTTCCATGCAGCCTCCAATTTCTTTCCTGCCATATATAGTATATAAAAGCACACCAAGCTAAACGAATGAGCACAGCTTGAAGCGATCTTCCCTTGCCATGCGCAATCACCCACTGTAACAAACTCATCCAACCATCCAGCTGCACATCTAATTTACATGCCACAAGAATTTTCTTCCAAACTTGACGCGAGAAAACACATTCAGCAAACAAATGGCCTCGACACTCAATAGCAGCAGCACACAACATACACTGAGTATCAATATACCCTCCCCAACATAACATCCTCTCCCGTGTGGGAAGCCTATCCTGAACTGCAAGCCAAGCAATAAAAGAATGACGAGGAATATAAAGACCCCCCATACAATTTTAGACCATGGAACTTGAGCATTCTTACGCCTTAGCTCATTCCAGACCACCTTAGCTTTGAAGCTACCTCTTATACTGCCTAATGTTGCATAATCCCCCTTGAGTTTTAAAATTTTCTTCCAAGCCCAACTAGAAGTAGCCTTAACAGTGGCTTGCCAAATCGAACAACCCTTTAAGACATAACTCTCAACCCAAGCTACCCATAAAAATCCAGCTTGAGTAAATAGGATCCAAAGACAACTCATCATACAAGCTTTATTCCACAAACTGATATTTTTTGTCCCAAGACCTCTTTCACATTTTGGGTGACATATAGCATCCCAGCTAACCCGCACCCCCTAGCTGGACCCTCCGAGCCCTTCTAAAGGAAAGAGTTACACAAACTTTCTACTTTTTTCAAGACTTTCCTCGGAAGAAGAAAGACTCGACACCAAAAATTTTGGATGCTGAATAAAACAGATTGTACAAGCTGCAAACGACCCCCAAAGGATAGACATTTTGAAGGCTATGCTCGAATTTTCTGCACAATCCGTCGAACAAGCCCCTCACAATCCCCAGCAGTTAAATTGTTTGCAACTAAAGGTACCCCCAAATACCTAACAGAAAGTGGTCCAATCTTGAAACCAGTGCGATTCACAAGAGCTTGCAATTCCTTATTACTTAGACCAGCACAATATAGCTCACTCTTAGAGGCATTCATCTGCAAACCAGTAAGAATATAAAACCAATTCATAACATTTTGCACCCCCAACACATCATCAATAGTCCCCTTCGTGAAGACTAGAAGATCGTCAGCAAAATATAAATGAGTGAGACCAATACATTTACACTTTGGATGAAAACTAAATACATTGTTCTGCCCAGCCAAGTTTAACAAACTTGAGAGAACATTCATAACTAGAATGAAAATATATGGCGACAAAGGATCACCTTGCCTCACACCCTTTGCCCCCGAGAAAAACCCCACCAAACCACCATTAAGGCCAACAAAAAATTTAGGGCGAGTAATGCAAGCTCGTATCCAATCACAAAATTGAATAGGAAAACCAAGGACCCTAAACAGTTGAAAAATAAAGCCCCAATCAAGAGAATCAAACGCCTTCCGAAGATCCACTTTTAAAGAACATCTAGCTGAGAGGTTCTTCCTCCCATAACCCACCACAATCTCCTGGGCCAACATAACATTCTCAACTAAATCCCTCCCAGATAAAAATGCACTTTGATTTTTAAGAATCAACTCAGGCAACCATAACTTCATTCTATTTGCAAGTACCTTAGTGATGCATTTGTAAACAGTTGTGCAACACGAAATGGGCCTAAAGTCTGTAGCATGCAAGGGGCTAGCAACCTTAGGAACTAACGTAATTATAGTAGCATTGAAACCAGCAGGCAAATAACTAGTAGTGAAAAAATGGAAAAAACTTAAAAGGTAACTTCTAGGAATCTTCAACTATACGCATAAACTCAGGGTGACCAGCCCAAAAATGGAAAAACTTAAAAGGTCGAGGAGGTTTATACATTGGAACAACCACCTTCACAAGACTCGGACAATGATCAGAGCAACCTGGAGCAAGAAACTCAACCTTAGCTTAGGGAAAAAATTGCATCCAGTACTGATTTACCAATACACGATCCAACTTCCGAGACAATGGAGCTTCTTCACGTTTGTTACACCAAGTAAATATCGGGCCAGTGAACACATGATCCACAACATCAAGAGCATCAATACAACCTAAGAACTCCTGAACTGCCCCAGAAACAACCTGACTACCATCAAAATCAAAACTCTCCTGAGGATCCTTTATAACATTAAAGTCCCCTGCAAGAGCCCACAGATAATCTCCAAGTAAAAATTTATCCTGAATCAAACTATTCCAAAGCATCTTTCTATCCTCCCTACCATTAGAACCATAGACATCAGTAAAGAAAAATTTCACATCACCCTTTTGTAACATGCAAGTAATATGCTGATCACATTTACTTACCACCTCCACTTGCAAACAACCTTTATACAAGAACCAAATTCTACCATTACCAGCATAAGAATAATTATGAATAAAAGACCATCCTTTCAACTACTTCTGCACAAGGACATCTACACTAGCTTGGCGAACCCTAGTCTCAAGCAAACACAACACCTCAACTTGTAACTTCCCAGCTAAACTTAAAATATTTCTAAGCTTCAGGGGTTCATTACAGCCCCTGACATTTCAGGTTAAGATATTCATTCAAAAGTTGGAGAAGCACCACCCTTTGCGCCACCTTAACCATTCTTTTTCTTCTTTCCACCACCCTTATTTCTGTCACCTTTCCCTTTTGGTCTTAGTTGATTCATAAGAACATGGACACCCGCTGCAGCTGTTCTAGGTATCTTAGGAGAACCCTCACAACTTTGACCAGCATCCAACAAACTATGCTTATTTTCATCAGCCTCTATAGAAGGAGGCAGAACCCTCTCACCATTATGAACACCTTCCATAGACAAATGCAAACCCCCAATTTAATTATCATCACAAACCACCTGATCCGACCCAGAAGAAACCAAACCAGTATCACAAATAGGATCAACAACCTCCACAATAACAGAAGAACCATCCACAACAAGTGTTGAAGCTGAAACAACAGAGTTTCTAGCAACGAAATTAACATCCTCAGAAACAATATCTGCAACAGATACAACACCAACCACAATTTCACTAGCAGACTCAGTAGAAATCAAATCCGATACAACACCAACTACACCCGATTCAATAATAGCATCACCAACAGTCCCAGCAGAAATAATATCCGCACCAGATACAATACCAACGACACCCGATTTAACAATAGTGCCACCAACAGACTCAGCAGAAACAATATCTGCAACAGATACATCACCAACGACACTTGATTCAACAACGACACTAGGCCCTCAACTCTGTAGCATCACTTTCTTCAGGCATTTATCCTCAAGATGCCCAAGAACACAACAATGGTGACATTGAGGAGGAGCCCAAACAAGCTCCACTCCAACATCAATACAATTCCCCTCACTAAGTTCAACATGAATAGAGGCTGGAAGCTTAAAAGAAGCATCAACACTTACACAAATTTTGGCGAACTCAAGACTCTGCTTCAACATCGTAGCACGATCTGAATACAAAGGCTTTCCCAACGCACTAGCAAGACAACCCAACCCTTTCTGAGAGAAAAGCTCCAGAAGCACATTCCACAGTTTAATCCAGATCGGCGCCGAGCTCAAATTTAGGACCTCAGTGGCCATCCCTGGTAACCAGCGTCTCAAGATAATCTCCCTGTTTTGTATATGCCAGGGTCCAGACTCAAGGACCCAATCCCTGACTCTCTTCGAAGGAAAATTAAGCACATAGACGCTTGGGGCTAAGAACCTGATCATAATAGACCCCTCTTTCCCCCACAATTTATCCGTTGTCTTCTGAAAAACAGCAAGCGGTGGAGATTTTCCTAAAAAATTTCCCAAAAGGGCATTCTCCTATTGACGAGCACCATCCTCCAAAATCTCCAATGAAGGTCGCACCAAAAATTTACCGTCACTCTCAATAGGGGGAAAACGGCAAGGTTTAGTCCAAAAGATTCCACTCCTTGCTCCCACTTGGTACAGCTTTAGAAGCACCAGCAGTAACCGGAGACGCAGCTTGAAGAGGAGGGAAATGAGCATCCAAATCCCTAGTCCCCAGAGCTTCGAAATTCAAATCAGGGGAATGCAAATCCACCATGAAACAATCCAAGAAGCAAGATGAGTCACAATTTCCACCAACCCACGACGAAAGCAAGAAGCCCAACCAAAAAATTAGGAAAAATTGATGGAAATCAAGCAAAAACCGAAGAAAATCGAAGAGAAATGACGAAAGAAATGAAAAAGCTCTACAGGCACACTATAGCCACTAACGTGCGCACAACAGAAGCACTCTTATCATGTGAATATTCATTTGGTAAAAAAACTGTCTTTTAATCTGATTTACAGTAAATATAAGTGAAGAATTACCTAGTAAAAAGGTAACACAGAAAAAAATTAAAGTGTAACTTTTATTGGTTGAGACCATGAATGATGTGGTAAAGATACTCACGTTATAATTTCTTATATTTTACATTGTGTTATTAGATCTAACAAAAATATTATTTTAATCTTTATTAACATTAAATTTTGAATTTGACCTTAATCAACTTTCCCATCTCCTTGTAAAAAGAAAGAAATAAGTTCTCTTTTTTCCTAAAATTAACCATAATATATGTGAGTAATAAAAATATACATAAACTTGTACATTTACTTCTTAAATATTAAATTTAAATTTCTAATTCTAAACTCTAAAATTAACCTTAAAAAGTAAATACAAATTTTAAACTAGGGTTAAAGATCTAGTTTAGTAATTCATAATAATGGCAAGACGAAAGGGGAAAAAATCATGTCTCTTTTTGGTGCCTCTTTTTATGCATCTAACATGAAAAATTAAATTTTAAGTCATAACTCTAAATTCTAAATTTAAACTATAAACCCTAAAAATACATCATATCTCTAAGTTACTAAACTCTAACTCTAACCCTAACCCTAACTCTAAACCACAATCATAAACATTAAATCTAATTTTTTAATGTGAGGCATAAATAAGGATATCAGATTTATATGTCTATTTCAGGCAAAAGCCTAATATACCGTGAAGTAGAAGTGTTCAAAATCGGCTTAATGAGTATCTAGTGACCCAATAAGCTCATAATACAAGTTAAAAAAATAAAAGAGAGAATGAAACACAGTAATAATATAAGGATTAATATCATATACACAGGCGGTGGAAACTGAAAGTTTTCACAAGCGCCTTAGTTTTAGGGTATAGGGAGTTAGTTTAGGGTATAGGGTTTAGGATTTAGGTGTAGGGGTTTAGAATTTAGGGATATTTTTTTAATTTAAGGTTTAGGGTTATAATTTAGGGTTTATAGCTTAGGGTTTAGTTTTTAGGGTAATATGGTGAGGATTTAGGTTTTAACATATAAACCCTAAATTATAACCCTAAACCTTAAATTGAAACAACTATCCCTAAATTCTAACCTCATACACTTAAACCCCTAAACCCTATACCCTAAACTAACTCCATGTACTCTAAAACTAACGCGCTTGTGGAAACTTTCAGTTTCCACCGCCTGTGTATAGAATATTTATCCATAATATAATAGTAATATTAAACTTATTAAGACTCTATATACCCCTTCGACGGTTTTGAACAGTCGTACTCTGAAGTATGAACGGGGGACTAATTTCTTCCACGAGGAAGTTCCCGTGAAACCCATTCAAAAACAAAAAATTATAAAGCTCTCTCATTCTAAAGTTAACCGGAAGCCACCGAAATTTCCAACTCCATTGATTTTCCACTCACACCTTCTGGTACTCCAGTATGTCAAGCTCCAACACCATCCTCCCAGCATCACCAAACCCTATTTGCACTCACACCGTGGAGCTCAACAGTGATCCCCTAGACTTTGAAGATTTTCTACTCGAAACTCATACGGAAACTGCCTCCACGACTCTTTCTCCGGTCAATGGTGGCTGCAGCTGGGCCTGGGAGGTTCCGGGAAACAGCGCATGTGTTGATTATATGTTGCAAACGTAAACGAATTCCCTTCCTTTGTTTATGTAGTTGTTGGTTATTTGTTTACTGTTTCTGGTTTTTGATTTGTAGAAATGAGGGTTATGCGAAGACAATGGAGGGGGAGGACTCTAAAATTGCTTTCAGAACCAAATCTGGAGTTGAGGTGATGGATGATGGGTACAAATGGAGGAAATATGGGAAGAAAAAGATTAAGAATAACCCTAATCCAAGGTAATCAGGGCTTCATGTACATGTTTATAACCTTTGGAATTGGAAAATTTTGAAGAACTTCATTTCTCTCATTTCATCATCTTATGTTTATGCTTGCTAAAAAGATCGTATTCATACATATTTCTCAGCTGCCATCCAATTCAAGGCTATTTGTTCGTACTTATTCTTACCCTGTGACAACGCACACACTGGTGCTCGTACTTGAATCTCGATGAACATCATCTTTTTTTTTCACTGGATTCACTCGTTGAATTCGTTTTTGGCGTTTGTTAAATATATATGTATGTATAGTTATTGGTTGAGGTGTGTTAAAGTGCAGGCATTATTACCGGTGCTCAATGCAAGGATGCAAGGTGAAGAAAAAGGTGGAAAGGGAAAGAGAAGATGTGAAGTTTGTGATAACAACATACGAGGGGAAGCATAACCATGAACCCTAAGCTAAATGCCTCAAATGTTATTGCTCTGCAAACACTACTACTGCACTTGTTTCAATAACCATTACTCTTTTTATTATTCTTAAATAACCATTACTCCAGTTATTAATTGTTGAATCAAATTTGAAGATGAGTAATTTGGTACAAATAGCTTATGAAAATTGTTCCTAGTGAGGACAACCTTCAATGCCGTCTCTTTAAAGGAGTTTAAATAGTAGCTATTTTCAAATCTAATTACATATTTAAATATGCTCCAATACAGATCTTTTTGAATGTTGTAACAATAATATTAATGGAGTTAAGGGTCAGTAAATACATACATATATACTCACATTCCTATATATATTTACTTTGGTTAAAAAAGGAAAAGGAGAAAGAAAAGGGAAAAGATATTAAAGGTTGTATATGGTTAGGGTTGAGTCAAGTAAAAATTTTGTTTTATTCAAGTTGATAAGTCTTATTTCTGAATTATATTTCATTTTTTTTCTGAATCAAATCAAGTTACACAAAGTTCAAATTGAGTCGAATTAATATATTGTAAAATTATTTTTAAAAAAAAATTCTTGCATAGGTGATCCCCAAAGACAAATAAGCAATACCATCTTATTTCAGAAGGAAAATTCTACAGTGCTCGAGCACCGATGAGTACCATTAACGACGAGCACCGATGAGTACTATTAATTTAATTTATAAAGATTTAAAAATCTAAAGGACTCAACATATAATTATAAATTATTTAAAAATCAAAAAGTAAATTAATTAAAATATATTATTTTATTTTTAATTTTTTTTAAATATTGATCAAAATACCTATCTACCCTTAAATTATAAAATCCTAAATTTTATTCATTTAAAATTCAAATCGTCGCCGCTATCGTCATCGTTACTGCCGCAGTAAAAACTTGTTAAAAATAAATCTACAAAGAGATAAACCCTAGCCCTCAAAATCTTGAAGGAAATCATTTCGATCGCCAGTATAAGTTCGGAAAGTTATAGCCATTAAGGTAGTCATCTCTCCTGGCAGACAAGAAGAGATATGGGAGTCTAAGCCAAGATTTGCCAATTGCGAAACAGATCAAGGAGGTGGCAGATCAAGATTTGCTAATGGTGGCGACGGCGACAGCGGCTTGAATTTCAAATGAACAAAAAATAAAATTTTATAATTTGGAGCTAGATAGGTATTTTAATTTATGTTTAAAAGAAAATTAAAAATAGAATAATATATTTTAATTAATTTACCTTTTGAGTCCTTTAAATTTCTATAAATTAAATTAATAATACACATTCGTGCTCGTCGTTAGTAGTGCTCATCGATGATCGTGAAACGTTGTAGACTCATCCATTTCAGAAAGTGATGCTCCTTGATAAATTAGGATTTGATTTTTTCCCTCTATTTTGCAATCGTAGAAAAGAAATTGAACAAAAAGAAAAAGGGAAATGTTAAAGATTTTTTTTAACTTGAAACGTGTGCTTCCATTTAATGAAAGATAAAACAATAAAAATAAAATTTAATATTTAAAATAATGTTGTTTTGCTAATCCGTTTAACTGAGTTGAGAATTTCAATTTGTCTCGAATTTGAAAAAACGAATATAATTTCAAGTTGAACAGAACAAATCAAACAAATCATTCCGAACAATAAAAAACAATGTATGTGCATTCATATTAATAAACAAATATTATCTTATAATCAAGCCAAACAATTTATAAAAATATTCAAACCCATATAAGTCGCCATATTATTATTACTATTATTTAAAAAATAATTATTAATACAGAAACTTTCTCTTAGACTTAGGTTATTATAACTTCGTTTCTTCTCGATAAATGATTGCTAAATTAGCATTTTTTTTAATTTTAAAATATTACATTAGTCAATTTAACGAATAAATTTAACAATGATAATAATTGAAATTAAAATTTTAAATCTGAAAACACATAGGCTAAAATCCAATACATGAAAGTAGAAAGACTAGATTTTAAATATATGAAGAACATAGGGACTTGAAGCTTATTTAATCACAATATAACTATATAAGTTAATTATGGTCAGGTGACTAACAGTTTTCATCTATAAAGGGATTATTTTGACTCAAAATAAAATGTTAAGGTTAAATTAATTTAAAAAATATGAATCAAAATAACTATTTAGTGAAACATTAGGGTTTTTTTTAGCTTTATGCCTTTAGAAAGAGATAATATTATCAAGAGCCATTGCCATAATAATATTTGTCAAAAGAAAGAGATATTATTAATAACATTTTCAATTATTAATTTGGTGATTGGTTACAAAGTGATGACATAGAAGATGCAGTATATACACTAAACTCATTGCAAGTTTTATCACTACATTAAAAAAAAAACATAAAATTGAGCTTTTTGTGTTGAATACATCCAAAGTATAGAGTTTAATAAAACTCAAGATTGGAATTGAAGCGACAAGTAGGGCGTTGTTGAATTGTTTGACTCAACAGTCAACTCCTTTTGTTCTGTTTGGGTCCAAATCCAAATCCAGTTGTTAGTTGCTCACAGGTTGACCAGAATATTCAAAGTTTATGTTCATTAAATGAGATTCTTGCATTTCATCAAAATTGGGGGAAAGACTTTCTTGCGTGCAAAGAAACACTTGTCAACATCATAGAACATTCTTTAAAGATTCCCAAACCATTCATTCTCCAAAATCAGGCAACTTCCGCATTGTCTAAAACAAGTTTCCTTCCGGCATTCACCACATTCATGCCCATTCACTGTATCTTAAAACTAATAAGGAAAGCGAGAGATCGGAGCATGTCACTGAATTGTAGAGAATTTGCCACAACATCTTATTTTATGCGTGTGTGCAAGTGTTCCACAAGGATCAACATGTTTTCTATGCAAAAGACCTTAGAAAACCACAGGTTTTAACAACCATCCGTATCTTATCTGGGTTTTACATAATGGCTTCAGGAGTATCTCCATTCACCAACCAAACTTCTTCAAGGCATCCCTCGTTCTCTTTCTCATGCGTGTAAAAACGATAACCACGCATGCCAGGACCCAAGGAGGGAAATCTCCAACCGAAATGTTCAATTTCTTCATCCATTTCGGAGTATCCTTCAGTAGCAGAGTTATGACAAGTGTAAGAGCTGCTATCCCCACCAATATTTTGGTTATGGGTTTGATCAATGAATCCTGAAATCAAGAATAAAACAAAACAAACAACACTTCTGTCGTAAGCATCCTCAACAGTTGAATAATTTCCGGTCATCAGCCAAGATAAATGCAGCATTTGAAGCAGTCAATGGTCCATGGCCATGATTGCCATTTACTCATCCACATGTACGCAGGAAACTCTATTACATATCGGAACATTCAAGAGACCAAAGCTAGTTTGAATGAGCAACTTGGATCACTGGCTGAAAATCATGTGCACGGGAAAGTTTATACGGTCTGGGGGAGCGTAAATAAAGGAAATGACACATAAATTATCTATTTGATTGAGTGTAGGTGGGTAGGGGAAATCTATTTGAAGAAGGTAAGTGTTTTGATCCAAATATTCACTCTTATCTCTTTTGACTCTCTGCTTCTCTTTCTCCTAAATAGTCAGCCTCTCATGAATATAAAGATCTTTGTATTTAAATATGAATACCTTTATTTAAGATGTTGTTACAAGCCATTGTTATAAGATGCATCCATGTACTTGAATCTAATTTTTGGATCCATTTAGCCGACTCTACGGGTCAAACAATTAAACAAAATACAATTGGACATATACTGGTATCTGATATCCGAACTTTAGTCAATGTATAACATAGGTTTAAGCATAGGTGTCAATGAGACATGTGTGCTTGCAACCTACTCTGGTTCAGTCCAAAAATAAAAAATCTAATTCGGCTCAGTTATTGTCGAGTCAGGCTAAAGCTTTGAGTGAATTCGGTTCAAGTATGTTTTTCATTTCTAACTAGTATTGGAAATTTTCGATTCAAACTTGAACTCAAGCAAAAATAATCGATCTCAATTTTTACTAGGTAAACAAACCTAATCAAGTTGTCTCGAACAGTGAGATCCTTATCTCAAAGTTCAAGTTCTAAAAATAAAACTCAACCAAGTTAAAACTCGAGTTGAACTTTGAGCTTCAAATTTCAAATCTAGCTCAAGCTTGAACTTCTTACTGTTTGAACTCGAGTAAACCTCTAAGATCAAGGATGTAGTCAAAACCTTGATTCACTTCAACACTAAATTTGCAGGCAAGTCTAGAATCCAATTAGTACATCAATAAGATAGGTTTTAATCCGTGTTATACGAATTTTCTAGACCTTTTGATTACTGAATTTTAAGCTTCATCTCCCACAGTTTGATCCATGGATCTGAAAGCAATTACAACTGCTTCTAAGCATCCGACACAGACTTGATTATGCAATAATAGTTATACATCCAAGCATAATTATATCAATTGTAATAATAAGAAAAGAAATTCTATTTGGTTGAGGCTGGTCTGATTTGAAATGGTTCAAGGATCCTAATGACCCAAGCTTGCAGTAATTTTCATTTTCACATATCGCTATAAAGCAAATGCAAAATAGCATAAAATAAGAATAATAAAAACTTAGAAATGACCACATGACCAAAATGCAAGCAACACCAATACTAATATATAGATTCAAATTCTAAATAGAAAATAAAGTTAAATTGAATATAAATTTATAGTTCGTTAAATAAATGAAAAATTATGAACATGATAAGAACTTAACCTTAACAAAAAATGAATAAGTGAACATGTCAAAATAAAATTTATATAATACGAATAATAACAATTTTAATAATTTATATGTTAATAAAATCAAAATAACATTAGTATCACTATGATACCAAAGCTATGGATGGGCACATGTAGGGTAGATTTTTTTAAAACCCAACCTGTCCCCAAAATTGAAAGCTTCCACCCGACCCTGACATTTGGTGATGATCCGCCCAACCTAAACCCGACCCAAGTTTTTGGGTAAAACTAAAACCCACCTTCGACACAACTAATTTTTCTTTGATTCGACAAGACAAAATAGGGAGATAATTTAAAAAATACAGGGAGGGTCATTACGGTACTTATTTATCCCTAAATATATAGAGGTGGAATATACTACCACGGCCATGGGTCATGAATTTTTCACACAAACCCGAATCTGACATGGATTTATCAGTCACAAAACCCGACCCGAACCTGGTTTTTCAAAGGACTCTATATGATCAGGTCGGAATCCGCCAGGATCGGGTAATTTGACAACCCCTAAAACCTGGAAAACGAACCTGGTTTTCCCTTCTCCTTTGTTTATAAAACCTGGAAAACGCCCTATCTAATCCCTTCAAACCCTAATGCCTAAACTTAATCCCCTCAAAAAATTGAAATTGAGCATTCTCGTCGGACATCTTATATAGTATTGATTTCGTTATAAATAAGCAAACAGTTTCATGTGAAAAATAAGATTCAGCTACTTAAAAAAATAAAGTTTTGAATTTTGATCCTTAGTTGTTCAGAAATATGTACTACTTTATACTCGAAGTAACATTTTTGTTCAACTCAAGATAAAAATTCTGAGCAACAATATATATGATATAACAAAAATCACATATAACCTAAAATCATTAAGACGGAGAAAATAGAAATTACCTTTGGTTCGCCGTCAATGTGAACCACCGATCCGTCCTTGTATTCAAGAATAGACCTTCCATTTCTCGGATGAAATCGGAATGGGACGCCCCGACCCGACTGAGTACTGAAAGCGTAAATCGATTTCAACCCGTATTTCTCAAGAATATCTCGAACCTCGAGCTGGTTCTGGTCCCACCCTCCCAAGCTCGACTTGAACACGTCGATCGGACCCTTGCCTTGTCGGTACAATCGGATCTCTACCTCGGGTACTTTCGTCTTCACGGCTCTCGGATTAGGGTTGGGTTTAGGGTCGGATTCAGGCTCATCCGTTGAGTCATGTAACAGTGGTTCGATTTCGCCGGTTTCTTTAGAGGTTTCTGTTTCCATCTCTGTGACTCAATACACATGGCGGACAAATACTGGCAATTGCAGTTTATTATACTTCAGACTAAGGTAAAAGGTAGTTTCCTCTCATAGTAATTTAGTTCCGAACAGAGATAGTAAATAATGATAGTTAAAAAGGTAGTTTTTTATAAAATAAAAAAAAGAGAATTGAAAAACTCGACTTAAACTTAAGTATTAAATCCTTAATTCACTAATAATTAAAAATTCTAAATTATTCAAGTTTTATTTTAAAATTGAAATTTTATTTGAATTTTTTAAGTCAAATTTTACTCAGCCCAAATATACATCTGAACAATAATTAAATTTTATTAAATTATTGCATATATCATTTTTGTTTTCACTCTATCTTAATTTAATCACCAATTTTAAAGAAATATTACGTTTAGATCACTTAGGATTTAATTTGTTTCATTTTAATTATGTATATATTTTCAAAATCGATCGTTAAAATAAAATAGAACGAAAATAATAATTACCTTCGTAATAGTTTATCCAAATTTTACATAACCTTATAGATCACTTGCTTAAACTGATGGGTTTATAATCATTTAAGAGTTAAGGATTTTGCTTTTTTACTATAAAGGTGACCAAAGTTTAGTTAAGTCCCTAACTTGTTTTAAGAAAAATGTTGGGTTGTAAGGTGCTCGATTCCTTCAACCATTCTTGCTCACCAAGTGGTGGAGAAGTGGAAATTTGGGTGGATGCGGTGAGGAAGCTAAAAAGATAATTGACACAATGATTTTAGAGTGGTTCAACCTTCTAACCAAGGTCTACATCTACTACCTTAGCTTCCCACTAAGGATTTCCAATCAATCCACTATTGATTCGTGCCCTTTTCTAGGCTTAGGAGGAAACCCTTATACACCGATCAAGCTTTCTACCCAAAGCCTTGATCAAACCCTCTTTACAAAGAGAAAAGATAAGCAAACTTAAATCCCTCCAATAGGTGATTGTTTGCACAAATAAGCTCTCACCCAAAACCTAAAACACTTGAGCAAATTTGACAATTTTGGCTTACTAGTGTTTGTCTATACAAAAAAATGACAATTTAAGTACAAAGACAATTCTTGATCATTTGTTGATTGACAATTGAAGCATTAACCATATCTTGATGCTTGGAGGTCCCTTTTATACTCCTTAATAAGTTTGTAGCCGTTACTATCCGTTAGAGTTGAATTGGAGCCGTTGGAGACTTAATTTCCCACCATAAATGCAGTTCTGCAGCTCATCGTTTCGAAACACTCGTGACCGTTTCGAAACACCCTTTAAGTAGAAAGAGCCGTTGCAGTCTGATGCAGCACCCGTATCGAAACGCCCTTGGCCGTTTCGAAACACCCGTATCGAAATGCTTGTCTCCGTATCGAAACGATCTGCATTTAAATGTTAGTTGAGAAATAGCCGTTGGGGTATGACCGTTGTGGTCGATGCCACGTAGGCGTATCGAAACGGCATAGCCCGTATCAAAACGCTTGGCAAAATCCTTATCCAGAAAATGACACGTTTCGAAACGTTTTGATATTGGAAGACCCCGTATCGAAACACCTAGAGGTGTTTCGAAACGCCTGGAAAGTTTTGTAAAGTTTGGCTTTGAAAAACATGTAAAACTCTTTTGAAAACATCCCTAAACATAGTTTCAAGTTATTTGGACTTTGGAAATAGTTTTGAATTCTTTTTTAAATTAGTCCAAAACATTTTTCAATTATTATATCAAAACATTAGTTCTACAAAAACCTTTATTTTTTATAATATCGTATCAAGTTTATTAATCTAGATTAAATAGAAGTTTATTTTGAGATTAACTTTTTAATTCAAATTACTTTATTCACAACGTCAGCAGGGACGAGGCCATGAATCATGATTGAATAGTGAGGAGGGCAAGTTGTTTATCTTTTGAACGATCGAGATCTTAAAAGTAATTAAATCATAAAAATCAAAGGAGTTAGGATTTAATTTCACTAATTTTAAAATTAAAATGTCTTAAAAATAATTAAATCAAGAAAATTGGGAGTCAATACTTAATTTAATTAATTTAAAATTGATAAGTCCTAAAAATAAATCACACCAAACATTTTTGGGAGAAGCAAAGGCTTAATTGAAATGATTTCAACACTATCAGTAGCCTAAAATATAATTAAACCACTAAAGTTGGGGGCAATTGTCACTCCCACCCTCCACTTACATCTCACTGAACATCGAAATCTAAATTCCTAACCATAAAAAATCTAACATCTTATCCAAAGACAATCTACCTATCATTGAGAGGAGCTCTTGCCTCCTGCGCGGGGAATTTTTTTTACCTCTGTTTGATTTTTATAAAGGAATAAATTATAAATTTTTTCTCCCACCTTTTAATATTTATGATTTGTCCTTCTAACTCTAGTAAATTATGGCTTCATCCTTGGTTTATCTCACTATATAAATGGTTGATGGATCTCTGGTTGCTTACATACCAACTATGGACATGTTTGTTGTAAAACATTTTAATTTAAGGCTAAAAATAAAAAGTTTCAGAATTTGTTCAAACAACTTAAAAATATTTTGTATAATATTTTAATTTAAGGCTAAAAATAATAAGTTTCGGAACTTGTCCAAACAACCTAAAAATGTTATATTTTTTTTATAACATTTTAGGTTATTTTTTCGTGATTTTTCTTAAGTTTCGAAATTTGTCGAAAAATCACCAAGACAAAAGAACTTAAAAAGATTTATGTTTCGAAACTTATTGAAAATAGTAGTTAAGATTAACAATATAACATGCGAAAAATCATCAATAAAAATATAAAAAGTAAAAAATTAATCTCACCGTTCATTTTACGCATGCAACAATTTAAAAAATTTATAAAATTCATAATTTTATATTATGCGTGAAAGGATAATCATTCCATATGAGTGGTGTAATAAACAAACAAAGGCGGTAACCTTGCCGTGAGAGAGACTCGGATCAAATAAGCCACACTTTTCTTTTTCTTTTTTAAAACTTTCCTCAATTGTCAAATTCAAACTTTGAACTCAATCCAAATAAATAAGAACATAAGCTGCTTTCATTTTCATTCCCTGTTTGTTTGGACTGTACAATTAATAAGTTGAGTTGGGAGGGGGGAAAATTGGAAGAAAAAAAATGGAGGCAGCGATGGGACTGATGCGAAGAATGCCGCCTCGCCACTCCGAGACAACACTCTCCGCTCTTTTAAGCCTTTTGCCTCGCCACTCCTCCGATCTCCTCTCTCAAGTCGATCTCCCTCTCCAGGTCTCTCCCTTTCTCTTTCCATTTTTAATTTCTCCCTATCCCTTCATTTCTGGAGATTTCGCTCATTAATCTTGCTCGAATTGGTTGTTCCCTAGGTTCTATTTTTTCTTTTGAAAATTCTCAATAATTTATTTGGATACAAAATGAAGTAGATTTTATAATATCTATTGTTTTAGGTTTCATTTTATAGAGAGAATTCTGGGTTGAAATCGTTAAGGAAAATGTGCCATGCAAAGTATAAGATTTTCAGCCAAAATATATCTGGTGTTGTGTTTTTTCCCCTTTGGCGCTTGAAACCAAAAGAAAGATCAAAATATGCGTTCGAAAACAAAATCAGTGTCATTCTTTAGAA
Organism: Hibiscus trionum; assembly: GCA_030270665.1. Classification (NCBI taxonomy): domain Eukaryota; kingdom Viridiplantae; phylum Streptophyta; class Magnoliopsida; order Malvales; family Malvaceae; genus Hibiscus; species Hibiscus trionum. Next base: position 18,773,094 of record BSYR01000019.1, read on the forward strand.
AATAAAATTTCAATGATCTTGTCTATCTGAGTGCGTACGTTATAATGTGTTTCATTTAAGATTTAGTTGGTTCGTGTTTGAAAGTGAAAAAGGGCTGAACTTTTATTTGTTTTTGACAAGTTTTAAAAATTTGTGTTTTGAAAAGAAATTCTTGAATGTTGTATGTGCTGTCTTCACTCTATGCTAGTTCAAAGTCATGTCAGTCGCTTTGAACTTTAAAGTAACGCATTTCACCATTTTGCTTTTGGTTACTTAGTTTCTTAAGGCCGTGAAACAAATCTTTTTAGCCATTGTTGTCAAATGATATTCTCTTGTCCCCGTGTATTTGGAGGAACTGAGCAACTTGTTTAAATAAATGGATCAGGATACAATTGAATTGGGGTTTTAGTTCTTTTTGACCTTGATCACATGCAACATTTGGATGCTGGATTGAGTATCTTCGTCCTCTTTCTCATTTTTTTCATTTACTGCATTAACTTAAATTGTTCCCCAAGAGATGCTCCTGCTCCATGGTTGCATATTATAAGCTCATTATCATGGTCTCAATTAATGAATGTCAGGATTTTTTCCCTGCAATTGAATTTTTATTCACCATTCATAAATATTGCGGTGTTATAGATCCCCAAGTTTACTTCAAATTTTGTGTATGGAGCTATTAGCTTTCTTTTTGCACTGTTCTCAAATCAACTTATTGTTGTTTTAGTTTTATATCATATATAATCATCCCTTTACTGGAATTTTTCATTTTCCCTTTGCTGGTATTTGATTTTGTGGTGTCGGGTATCCTCATGCCAACTTGTTACATGCAATCTTATTCATGATTTATAGGTTTTATTACCAGAGAAGGTTTCACGTGATATGAAAACATATAAAAATTGAGTTTTGTTCCCTTCATTTGGATAATAAGTTGATTTGATTTTCGTATTTTCCTGTGAAACAGGTTTTGTCTTATGTGGACAGTGGGAAGAAGTTCATTTTGTGCGAATACAACAGAGATGCTGATTCTTACAGGTAGTTACACTTAAGCTTTTTATAGATTACCCTGAACTTAATTTCCCCTCTCCAATTGTAGCCTAAGCCCTCTTAAGCTTTTTTTATGTTCTTGCATGTTTGTATTTTTGTTCTGCTTTAAAATGATGAAAAGTAAGGTCCCTTCTCATTAATCTTGCCTAAATAATAATGGTTATGTTAACAATATTTCCGAGGTTTTATTTTTTTATTGTCTCTCAATTTGCATATTCAAATTTGGTGAGGGACTATGAATGGTTACCTATGCTGGATCTCTCCCAAAATGTTTATAGAAGCTTGCACCTCTAATCCATAGCACTATACACGTTTATAGATGTTGGCCACTCCTGGGGATTTCCTCCAAAATGTTTATAGTAGAAGAGTTGTATAGTTTTTATGGTGGAAGAAGCTTGAATCTATAATCCAGAAAACTGCACATATCAACATGATGTTGAATAAACATTATGAAATACTAGAATCACGCCATCGTGATTTCTCTCCTGTTTTTATATGTGTGTGTATTACATGTCCATTATCTATATGAAATTAATTTGCATATATGATTTGCTCAAACCTAAACACAAACACTAGCTCCAGGATTTGAATTTGAATTCTTTCAGTTAGTACTCCCTGTTTGAGCTGTTAGTGAACCATGTCAGCAGCAAATCAATCTTACATCAAATGATATCCCTTCAGTTTCATGTCTCATATGACATTTTAAGGCCATCTTTTGAGTTACATTGAGTTCCTTTTTACTTGCGGAGTAGCAATTTTCAATTATAATTTATCTTTGTGACTAACTTGTAATTTGTGGGTTTGTTTCATGCAATTGTACTGTTTGTAGATCACCTTGGTCAAACAAATACCACCCACCATTGGAAGATGCGCCTTATCCATCTTCAAAGTTGAGGCAATTGGAAATTGAAGCTAACGATATCTTTACAGTCTATTGTGAACAGTAAGGTTCTTACTTATGTAGTGCTTTGTTTATTAATTTGCTATTAGTGTGGGTTTGATCATAATTGACCTCTGTTCTGTTTTATGCTTTCTTTTTATTGTGGTTGGATATGGGGTCTTAAGGCATGCTCCATCAAATTAGATTTTTGATGCATTTATTTTTTGCAGTATTGCTTTTTATAATTCATTTATTTATGTATAATGTATAATACAATAGGTATTATGAGGGTGGCATCTCATCTGTCTATATGTGGGAAGATGACAATGAAGGTTTTGTAGCCTGCTTTTTGGTAAAGAAAGGTAAGCATCTTATTTTATCCCAAATAAAACCAATAACCATTGTTAGTTCTTCTGATTTGCTATCCTTGCTTTTGGAGAAAGATGGCTCAAAGACTGGGCAAGGGCGAAGAGGTTATTTAGAGGAGGGAACCTGGGATGCTATTCATGTTATAGAGGTGAATTTCAATGGCTTTGTACAATTAGCGATATGGAACTTTCATTCTTATCTCAGGCCTTCTTCTTCCGATTTATTCCTCTATAGGCAGTAAGTTTGTTACTTTATTTTGCATTCTCTTGCTAACGTTGCACTCTAACCTTTTATTTAGGTTGGACCAGAAGAAGAAATTATTCGATATTGCTTGACTAGTACAATCATGCTGTCTTTGACTACAGATGATGTGTCGTCAGGCACTTTCAGTTTGTCTGGATCTATCAGACGACAGGTAATTGGTGGGGTTTTTTAAAATAATGGATAGTTAAACTGTTGGAGAATGCAGCTTTATGTTCATTGAGAGTGATTTGTAAATTGTACTCCATAAATAACTGCCTTTTTGCAATCCGTTAGTATCTATTCAATTTTGGAAACACTTGGAATTTTAAACAGTTTTTAGAATTTCTTGATCCCCAAGTGCTGTTGAATTGATGACCTTGGACATCACAAACTATGATTGTTTAGATCTATCAGAATTCAGAAAAAAATGGTTCATAACTAGTATTGATCATCTGAAATCCGGATCTAGGCCTTCATGAGTTTTCTTTCCTTACCCTTTCTAGGAGGAGGTGTTTCTTTCCATAAACCATGTACCAGTAAGATGGCACTGTAACACCCCTAATATTATATGAAAATGTTGAAAGAAAAAAAAATGGGATAGATTGAGAGTTGTGGGAATCGAACCCACAACCTCATGCATTTTCAGCTGAGTGCCCAGCCAATTGAGCTAGGTAAGCTCTTGGTTATAAATCACCCCAAATAAATTTTATTTAGATCCGAAATTAATATAATAATTAAATAATGAAAATATCCTACCTACTCCACTATCGAATATGATTAAAAGAGGATCAATTATTCCCCCATTTCCCTCTGTAGAAACACCCCATCATTCTTTTTCCTTTTTTCCCTTGAACCAAACCGGCCATCGCCGATCTACTCCACCGCCGTGACGTAGCCAACACCGCCGGTACCAGCAGAGACGCCGCATCCTCCCGACCAAGCTCCAGCCCTCCACGCGCGCCGTCGGGCTCTCCATCGTCGCAGCCGTGCCGTCGAAGAGGGGGGAGAGTTCGAATACTTTGGATCTCCTCACGCCGCCGTCGTCTTCTTCCGTGAACGCCGCTGCTGTCTCGAGTGAGGTGAGCCGTGGCCGCTGTCGGTAAGCCGTGGCCGTTGTCGGGGCAGTGCTGTGTGGTCGGGGAAGGGCGCCGTCGGGAGGGTTAGGGTTATTAGGGTTAGGTTTTTAATTTGGGGATTTTAGGTGTATGAACCGAACCGGTTCAGTGGATGAACCGGCCGGCTGGGCTAACAGAACCGGTCTGGACCTAATATGCTGCTGACGTCATCACAGTTATGCTGACGTCAGCGATGACGTCAGCGTTGACTTTTGGGTTGACTTTTTCGACCGAGCCCACTTTTATGTTTTTCGACGTTCCGGTTCCGTTGCCGCTGTCCGTTTCTTCAAATTCGAACCCGAAGTGCCGTTTTGGATCAATTTTATATATTGTGCTCAGATTTTCAGTAAAGTGTTAAATCGGAATTTGACTCAAATAATTTCGTGTTCAGGTGACGTGGACTCTGACCCTGAGATTTTACCTCCTCCACCGCCAGGCAGACCTCCGGTGGCACAATCTTCGAGATCTGATAGTAAGATATTTATTAAGCAAATTATTCGGATATGGCATAGTAGGAAATCTCACATAGTGTCATGTATTTTTAGGAGCTGATTCTGTCCGACCTTCCGCTAGAGCTGAGCGTGGGAGACGTCGCTATCGACGTTGACTATTTAGCTGCCTAAGGTGTGTTCTCTGTTTGTGCTACATTTTATGTGTTACATGATTTCGTGAATCTGTTTGAGAAATACTTGTATGCTATCATGCACTGTTATCTGATAAATATTGTATGACTCATTTGTATGTCATTCTGCTACGTTATCTGATAATTAATGTATACTCGGAAACTATGATCATGTATTGTAACACATATCGGAATCGGATTATTATGTACATGCATCTTAGTTATTTAACAAGATTGCATTCGGACTCGGAAATCGAATTACATGTCATATCATTGGGTTGGGATATTGTACGGAGGAAGCTCAGCGACTTCATCCTTCGGGTTGAACTTCGCTTCGGATCAGTAGTTCCATCCTTCGGGATGAGTTCTGCTTCGGACATGGTGAGAAGGTGTAGAGTGGTTCAGGGGAACCTCACTCTTCGGACGGTGATGTAGATGGGTGCATGTCATGTTATGGTATCTGTATGCATTGCTTGTACTATTTCGGAATATCTGTTAATTCTTGACTATGATATTATTGTTTGATTGACTTCTGTTATGCACCTTAGAGACACACTGAGCTTTATAGCTGACTCCCCCTTAGTATCTGTTTCAGATTTCCAGACTTAGGTTTCAGTACTTGGAGGACTACATACGATCAATATTTGATATTATCTATCAGTATGTTTCGTTTCCGGACTTATTAAATGATTTAAGTATTTTCAGTATTTGGTTGTAAACGTGGACTTTGGACATTTATTACTATTGGGATTTGATAACTATTTTGAGTATGCTTGTTTTAAAATGAAACAGTAAACGATAACTATTATAATTGAATAATAGTTTCGGTACAGTTTTTCATAAATGACCTTACTTGAGGTGAAAGTTTCCAATTCGCCAAATTCAATTTATTTCAAAACCCTAGATCAAAATTGGGGGTTACAGGCACAAACAGAAGGAATTATGTGCCTTATCAATGCCGATTTTTCTGAAATTGTTGATTTTTACATGTTGTCCTGCACTTGGTATCTTGCAGTGCACAAACTATTTGTGTGGGATAAGGCATGAATTTTACCACCTGAAAAACCCAAGAATGGAGCTATATGTTACTTGGACTTGGGTGTAAGTGTCGAATATGGGTATGTGTGGAACATAAGTTGGATATGGGCATTTCAGCAAAAATGAGTCAGATCAACATAGTTCTGGAGCAAGAAACTTAGATAAAAAGTTGTTTGTCAATTGCCTTTATAAAGTTAAATACTCGATACAATTTGTTTGGGTCATTAATCTGATATCACTAGAACTTATCTGTACAAGCCGCAGCCTGAATATTAAGTTCCTCTTCACATCCGTAATAAGTGGACTTAAATTTTTGTTTCCACTTGCCCATAAAATATCAGATTGAGTCTTAAAACATGTGTCAAATTCAGTTTTTACTGTTTGATACTGATGTGTTATGGACTGAGCATATATTGTTTAGTTAATGTATTTACATTACAGTTACCCTATGGCTTATCATCCTTCGTTGTTTCTGCACTCATATGTGAAGTTCCGGTCAAGGTCTAAACTCCCCTTTTCACCTTTTTTGCCCGTAGATGAACATGAACCTCCCGGTTGCTGATGGTCATCTTTCTAACATGGGAAAGATGATAGAAGAAATGGAGGGTAGGCTCCGGAACTCGTTGGATCAGGTACGCCTACTACTTTATCTGAACTGCCTTTGCATGTTCCGACATGGATAACTTTGAGTTTGGTACCACGAGTCAAAATATTTACATATTTAACAGGTCTACTTTGGAAAGACGAGAGAGATGGTTTGCACTTTACGGCCGCCTAGTGAGGTGGTGCAGATGAGATTGCCTAGCAGTTGATTTGTGTTTTATGCCATAAGAAGTTGATGTTTGTATCATGTTTGCTTTACTAGAGTGACCTCAGAGCATGCTTTGTGCATGGGATATATTCAGATCAATACAAATGACTATGTATGGTTGACGTATTTCCAGTCTGCTTTAACAACGATACCCGATATATTCTTCTTGATGAGTTTTTTGGTTAATAACATCTCCAACTACAAATAATCATCATTTTAGGTAACATTGCACAACTAAATGCTCATACATACATGGTGTATGTACGTATGCATGTATTTGAAGCTCAAATTGGCAGCCTGCACCAGCCGCGCTTTTCTCAAGATATTTCATATGATATAAAAGTATATTGGGGTGCAATACAAGCAAGATTATATAATCCTACTAATCCTTTATACGATAGAGGCAATGACCACTCTCAATCTATGAAAATCTCATAATGACCAGAGTTTTCCACTAAAAGGGGATTCAACATGCGGAAAAAATAAAATAAGAACATAAACGATGTTGTTATGTAGCTTAAAGCATTCAACTGGGCTAGATGTACGTCTGTGAGCCAACTCAAGATGCAACAACTTTCTTCGAAGCTGATAATTCTTCCACACTTTCGTCTTCGGTATCACTGTCTTCATCTGCAAGGAGATCGCATTGAGATATGCGGAATTAGTACGAGAGATTGTCTCGTTTTTAAACTTGCAACCAACTCAAGATTCCAACATACTGGATGGAGTATGAAACTTACCATCCTCCCCTTCAGCCGCACCAAAGCCTTGACCACCACCCATGTTCATCTTCTGTAACAAGAAGGAAATAGAAGCAGATGGTGTCAAGTCCAATTTAGACACACTCGAATAGATAAATATTAGGTGATAACATTGTCACTCACAGAAAAGTTGAAGTCACCAAAGTCCATATCAGGTCCGGCTGGCAACAAAAATCCACCGGTGAGTCGAACTAAAAACATGAAGAAAGAAAACATATAAGAATTGAGAGAATAGTTCTTACGCTTTGTGTCCTGATCCTCCTCATCTTCGTCGACCCAACGATCCCAATCGACTTTCAAAAACACAGGAGGTTTCCCTTCCTGTTTCAGCAATCTGTTCCACCACTTGCTCTCGGCCTTTTTTACAAGGTAAGTGATATTTCTATTTCCAACACTAGCCTTGCTTCCCTGCAAGCCATATCACATTGACACATTAAACTACATAGACAATATGCATTAAAGGTCAATTTAAGAATCAAGACATTAGCTGCCGGCATACATCAATGTCGACTTTATCGTGCAGATCAAAGTCAACTTCATAGGGAATTTTGTCCGCACCACTTGCGGCAGAGAACAAAAATTTCCCCTCAGGCTCCAGTCTAAGCTTCACATCCTGAGCATCAGGAAGCTCAATAGTTATGAAGACTTCATCCGATCTCTGTGCCCATTTCACTGTCGGATGTCGGCTGCAACATAAAACCACAAACAAGTTGAAAATGTAGAAACTCCAATCAATTATCAATCATTCTGAGAACATTGTTTGAACATAAAACAATCAATCAACCCATGATTTGATATCTTAAACGACTGATACATTTTACATCACAGTCCACAACCCTTAACATTATTGCTCCGAGACGATGAATTAACAAACAATCCGATCAAATAAAGCCTACTCGAAAATAGATCATCGACACGAAATCAGTATCTATGTTCAAGTTTCTTGATTGAAATGGAAGTGTTATCAGACATTAACAAGTTTTATAGATTAGATGAGCAGCACAGGTGAACACAAATGCCATAAGCCATATCGATTATTCCAAAACACTAAGACTCCAAAATGGATATGGGAATGAGAGTGTTGATTTACTATTCAGCCATATCTAACAAATTGTTTTCTTATTATCGTAAAGTTTTAGTCTTTTAATTGAAAGTTGAAGCCTTGAACAGAATTGCATTTCATCATTTCAAGCCTCACAGAAAGGAAATGAAATAAAAAAAGAGTGAATAAAATAAAGAAAATCTAATCCATTGAAGCCCTCTATTTGAAGCAGAATAAAAAATAACAGAAACCCAGAAATGGAAGGGGAAAGGAAACCTCATGATTGGACGATTCTCAGCGTACTTGATTGTTTGCTTCGTTCGCTCAAAGAGAATTTATGTGCGACGCAGCAGACTGTGAAATGTATATAGGTTTGGAATATATTTATAGGGTAAAATTTTATGCTACTTGTTATTATTCCAGTTTTTTTTTTAATTTCTTTATAATTTTTTTTGCGATTTTTACAAGGTATCTATCTGGCATTTTTTAAATCAAAAAATCTTTTTTTATTAATTATTTGAAAAAATAATTTCGCCGTCTTTTATTTAGAAAAATGACCCAAATCTGTCACGTATGAAGAACTCGTTTTTTTGGAAAACGTGAGATTCAATATCGCTTTCTGCAAAAATCGGGCTGGCAGACCAAGCGTCCATAGGCATGTTCGAACAATATTTCAGGGTTATTAATCGTATAATTGTAGTAAACATTGAGTTTAGGTGTGTAGTATTGGAACTTGTCTTTCATTCGACACCAACAAGAGCAAGTTCGTTGCATTTTAAATCGAGTAAAATTCACGTTAAAAACGGTTTCATAGCTTGTTTTGTGAATGAATGAAAATATAAAATGGCCTAATAGGCTTGTTCTGTCAAAACTTCTGAGTTTTTAATCCGAGAATTATCGCAATTTTTGACCTTGGAGGCGCTGTAGTAGAACTTGTCTTTGATCTGAGACTGATATTGGCACGCGTGATACATAAAGAAGGGTATAAAATTTACGTTGAAAATAATTCCAAAGCGTGGTTTTGTGCAGAAACGACAAGCCAGAAAAAAGATTTTTTAAAATGAATTAGATCTTATTATTTAAATCGAAACTTGAGGAACACAGACAGTATGAAATTACAATCACTCAGTTGATACGAGGGCCCGGGCGATTAGGACACTTGTTACGCGTGTGTCTGAGATTTCTACATATAATGCAATGTTTTTTTTTGTCCGGTTCGTTCTCTATGTTCGACCATATTCTCCGCACAGTAAATTTGTGTCAATCATGGACGTCCCTTTTCTCGTAGTAGTGCAGGACTTGGGTGTATGGTCGGTTCAGCGTCAACGACATACAGATCAATTTTATTTTCAATTGGAGGAAATTCTTTTTCGTAAACCTTGAATACTATTTCTAGTAAGTATACCGAATCAAGCACTCCCATGTAGTGAATCCGTTGGGAAGAACAAGCAGGAATGGCGTGTGCGCATGAGTATTTGAATGTTTAGAAGACTCCGCACTCGCAGGTTCTTTTCCTAAGATTTACCACATACGCGTTGTGTTGTATGCCTTCCAACGGTCTCGAAAATACTAAAACACGGAACAAATGGCCTTCTTGAAAAAAAAAGAGTTGCAGTCATCGCATTTGAATGACGCACATAAGTTTGCAATTGTTCGAGGAGGTCCGAGTGAACTTTGTGGCCATCTGCCATGTACTCAGTTGCTTGCCTTCCCAGGTTGCAAATAGGGTAGCCAAACGATAGTAGGTCGCTTTGACAACGGAAGTGATATGCAAATGTCGCACTCCCTTGAGTGTTGAGTTGACTGCCTCAGCCAAGTTCGTTGTCATGTGACCATATCGTTTACCCCATCATATGACCGAAGTAATTTTTCCCTTGGGACTTTGGCAAGGTAGCCCGCGCCATTTTATTCCTAGCTCTCAGTTCTTCGAATAACTTGTAACATCTCAAAAATTAGCCTAGAAGTTTAGGGATTTAATTAAATAATTAGATGACTTATTAGATTAAAATTTTAAATTATTGAATTGGAAATGGATTCAATAAGGACCGAATTGAAATTTAAAGAAAGGTTCAAGAAGAATTCGATTATTTGTCTAGTGACCAAACCGAATTAAGCATCAAATAAAAGAGATGTATGCTAAAGTCCAAAATTCTTAAATTTACCTTGAATTAACATGAAATGATAGTATAATCAAGGATTAATAAGAAGAATGGCATGCATGGCTTAGGATTTGGTCTAAAAAATTCAAAGAAAATCAAAGGTAAGTATCTCTCTCTCTACCTTTCAAATATGTGAAAATTCTTGAAAAATTGGTGGTCTTAGTGCCTTTATAAATTTATGGAAGTAACGAGGCTAAGGGAGATGCTGCTGGAAAATTTAAGAACATGAGAAACATTAAGAAAATTGAATGATATTAGGCTTGTGAACATGATATAACAAAGTTGGACAAATTTCATATTTGTAAGAACATGCAACTTGAGAAAATTATCGAAAAATAAATAGTAAGAATTTCATGATGAAATTTTGATATAGCAAACTTGGATATGTCTATTTTGATAAAAAAAAAATTAAAAATGAGATTGGAGTCTTGTGGTGAAATCTGGAAATTTAATTCGAACAACATGCAAATCTGCCCAGCAGTGTCCTTAGCTGAGCAGTGAACTTTGAAAAATTAGAAAAAATAAATTACAAGGAATTTCAATCTGAAATTTTAATAGGATGAACTTGAAGATGTTAATTGAATTTAGAAACAAACATGGACTAATTTGGAGTTATATGCTGAAAATGGGAAACAATTTAAGTTAAGTGGTCAAAACAGTTTGGAAAATATATTATGGGAAATTGATGAACTATCGAGAAACTTAATTGGTAAAATTGGATGAAGAGGAAGGTGGTAAATTGATAGATAGACTGTTAAAAATGTAATTCACATGAATAAGTAAGCAATTTGAAAACTTAACACTAATTAAAATGAATCAGTGATATTAGATTTGGCCATATTCGAAACCAAATTAGTATAAGGACTGAAATTGGAATCAAGAGAAAATTCAAATTTAAATTAGATGAATAAGTTCTAAATTTCTGCTATTATTTTGGCTTAATTGTATTAGATCCTAGAGGAGAAAAAATTGAAGAAGAAAACGTAGCTGGAACGACTGTGGATCGCGCAAAAAGGCCTTCGAATTTAGAGTTAGCTTGGCGAATTGTGAGTGAAACGAACTTAGAGTTGAGATTAGAGTCTCAACTACCCTTAATTTGATTTTAGTATATATTGAGCATGCAATTGGACTAATTAAAAATTGGTAATTGATAAGGGAAGAAGGAATAAAGGAATTTTGTAGAACTAATGTTTTGATATAATAATTGAAAAATGTTTTGGACTGATTTAAAAAGTATTTAAAACAATTTCCAAAGTCCAAATATTCTGAAACTATGTTTAGGGATGTTTTTAAATGGGTTTTTAATGTGTTTCAAAGCCAAACTTCTCAAACCTGTCCAGGTGTTTCGAAACACCATAAGGCGTTTCGAAACAGGGGATTCCAGTAGCATATTCGTTTCGAAACGTGTTTCGAAACGGGCTTTCCCTGGACTTGATTTTTGCCCAGCGTTTCGAAACGGGCTAGGCCGTTTCGATACGCCCACGTGGCAATGACCCCAACGGTCATAAACCCCAACGGCTATTTTCCCAACCAACTTTTAAATGCAGGCGTTTCGATACGGGACTATAGCGTTTCGATACGAGTTTCGAAACGGCCAGGAGGCGTTTCGAAACGGACATGAGGCGTTCCAAAACGGCCAGGAGGCGTTCCGAAACGGATGCCCTGACAGACTGCAACGGCTCTTTCTACATTGAGAGTGTTTCGAAACGGCATCGAGCGTTTCGAAACGGGGAGCTGCAGAATGCATTTATGGTGGGAATTAAAGTCCTCAACGGCTCAAATTTGATCCCAACGGCTAGTAACGGCTACAAACTCATTTGGGAGTATAAAAGGGACCTCCAAGCATCAAGAGAAGGCTAATGCTCATATTGTCAAACATCAAATGATCAAGAAATTGTCTTAGCACTTAAATTGTCAATTCTTGTATAGACAAACACTAGTGAGCCAAAATTGTCAAATTTGCTCAAGTGTTTTAGGTTTGGGTGAGTGCAAAATTGTGCAAACAAACTCCTATTAGAGGATTATAAGTTTGCTTTGTTTATCTCTTGTAAAGATGGTTTCAATCAAGGCTTTGGGTAGAAAGCTTGATTGGTTGTAAGGGTTTTCTCCTAAGCCTAGAAAAGGGGACGAATCAATTAGTGGATTGATTGTGAAATCCTTAGTGGGGAGCTAAGGTAGTGGATGTAGGTGCTTGTTAGAAGGCCGAACCACTCTAAAATCATTGTGTCTTTATTCTTTCTAGCTTCCTAAACCCTTCCACCCAAATATCCACCTCTCCACCACTTGGTGAGCATAATCGGTTGAACGAATCGAGCACCACACAACTCAACAATTGGTATCAGAGCTTGGCTCAATCGAAGAGGATTCACATCCTATTGAGAAGATCCGGCAAGCTCGATCACTAGTTCATCAACCGGCTCAAATGGCGCAATCCATAGACAAACTGCCATTCTTCGACGGAACATTCTATGCCCATTGGAAGATAAAGATGAAGTTCTTCATCAAGTCTAGAGATTACAAGCTATGGGACATAGTTGAAGATGGTCCGTTCGTGCCTCAACGAAACAAAGCGGAGTGGAGTGCCGACGATCGCAAGAAGATGGAGCTAAATTGCAAGGCCTTGCACATCTTGTTTTGTGCTTTTGGCCCATCCATCTATGAGAAGATGTCTTCTTGTGAGAATGCCAAGGAGGTATGGGACAAGCTTGAAGTCACATACGAGGGGACCGATGAAGTCAAGGAGACCAAGATTGGGCTCCTAACCTTGGAGTATGAGAACTTCAAAATGGATCCGGAAGAGAACATCGAGAAGATGTTTGATAGGTTCTCCACCATCACCAACGGTCTTAAAGGTTATGGAGAAGCCATCCCGGAAGAGAAGCTTGTCCGAAAGCTCATCTACTCACTTCCCGAGTCTTGGGACTCTAAGAGGACCGCCATCATCGAAGCCAAAAATTTGAAGACTTTGAAGCTTGATGAACTCATGGGGTCACTCCTTACTCATCAAATCATGAAGAAGAATAAAGAGGATGAGAAGAAGAGGGAAGAAATTCGAGCTATGGGAGAGAAGAAAATCAAAGGGCTTGGCATCAATGCAAGTGCCATGGCTCTCAAGTCCTCCACATGTCATCATGAAGATTCTAGTGAGGAGGATAGTGAAGATGAAGAGATGGCCTATCTCTTCAACAAATTCACCCGGTTCATGAAGAGCAAAATGGAAAAATCCAAGCATGAATCGATGAAGAAGATGAAGGACTCCCACAAATCCAAAAAGAAGGGATCATCTTCTAAACAAGCATATGCGGCCACATGGAGTGATGAAGACTCCACCGATGATGAAGTAGCCCACCTATGCTTGATGGCCCTCAATGAGGGGGAGGTAACTTCTAACTCATCTATTTCAAATTCTTATACATTTGATGAGTTACAAGATGCCTATGATGATTTGCTTTTGGAATTCAAGGCATCATTTTCTAAAAACAAAAAGTTGATTTCAAAAATAAAAATTGAAAATGATTTGCTTTCCAAAACAAATCTTGAACTTGAAGCAAGATTAAAAGATTTTGAACAAAAATGTTTTGATTTACAAAGTTTGCTTCTAAAAGTTCAAAAAGAAAAAGATTTGATTTCAAATGAACTTGAAAAGAAAAATAATTTTCAAAAATCAAATTTTTATGTTAGACAATCTAGTGCCCCTAGATTTAAAAATGGTAAATTTTTTAGAAGTGTTTGGGTCCCAAAAGGACTAACCAATTCAATTAAAAAGGATGACATTGAAAAATGGATTCCTAAGGGGTCAAAAATTTGTGCTTCTAACGTTCATGGATCCAAAGCAATTTGGATACCAAAAATTACTTGATTGTCTTTTGATAGGTGTGATGGAGATGTTCAACAAGTCAAACATTGAGGGGGAGCTCCATGCACACAAGGAAGAACACTTGAAGAAGGAAGGCTTCACATCCTACCTTGAGTTCAAGTGTGGTAAAATTCTAGTTGTTTTGATTTTATTTGTTTATCTTTGTTTAAATTCAACTAGATGATCATATATGTTGTGACTAACATTTGGATGATGCTTTGAGTAAGGGGGGGCCATTTTAAAACCAAATTCTTACTTTTGTCAAACTTTTACCTCTATTGTTATTTTTGAAGTTAATGTTTTAAATTCTTTTTGATATAACAAAAAGGGGGAGAAATGGTTTGAAAAATTCAATTTTCAAATGAATAAGGGGGAGCTTTATTTGATTTCATATATTTAGTCTCTTATTCACATTTTTAAAGTTAAAGGGGAAGAATCCCAAACAATTTTTCAAGAGAGTTTTATTATATCAAAAAGGGGGAGATTGTAGAACTAATGTTTTGATATAATAATTGAAAAATGTTTTGGACTGATTTAAAAAGTATTTAAAACAATTTCCAAAGTCCAAATATTCTGAAACTATGTTTAGGGATGTTTTTAAATGGGTTTTTAATGTGTTTCAAAGCCAAACTTCTCAAACCTGTCCAGGTGTTTCGAAACACCATAAGGCGTTTCGAAACAGGGGATTCCAGTAGCATATTCGTTTCGAAACGGGCTTTCCCTGGACTTGATTTTTGCCCAGCGTTTCGAAACGGGCTAGGCCGTTTCGATACGCCCACGTGGCAATGACCCCAACGGTCATAAACCCCAACGGCTATTTTCCCAACCAACTTTTAAATGCAGGCGTTTCGATACGGGACTATAGCGTTTCGATACGAGTTTCGAAACGGCCAGGAGGCGTTCCGAAACGAATGCCCTGACAGACTGCAACGACTCTTTCTACATTGAGAGTGTTTCGAAACGGCATCGAGCGTTTCGAAACGGGGAGCTGCATAATGCATTTATGGTGGGAATTAAAGTCCTCAACGGCTCAAATTTGATCCCAACGGCTAGTAACGGCTACAAACTCATTTGGGAGTATAAAAGGGACCTCCAAGCATCAAGAGAAGGCTAATGCTCATATTGTCAAACATCAAATGATCAAGAAATTATCTTAGCACTTAAATTGTCAATTCTTGTATAGACAAACACTAGTGAGCCAAAATTGTCAAATTTGCTCAAGTGTTTTAGGTTTGGGTGAGTGCAAAATTGTGCAAACAAACTCCTATTAGAGGATTACAAGTTTGCTTTGTTTATCTCTTGTAAAGAGGGTTTCAATCAAGGCTTTGGGTAGAAAGCTTGATTGGTTGTAAGGGTTTCCTCCTAAGCCTAGAAAAGGGGACGAATCAATTAGTGGATTGATTGTGAAATCCTTAGTGGGGAGCTAAGGTAGTGGATGTAGGTGCTTGTTAGAAGGCCGAACCACTCTAAAATCATTGTGTCTTTATTCTTTCTAGCTTCCTAAACCCTTCCACCCAAATATCCACCTCTCCACCACTTGGTGAGCATAATCGGTTGAACGAATCGAGCACCACACAACTCAACAAATTTGGATTGAATACATGTGCTATGTAATTTTGTGATCTATGTGCTTGAATTGAAAATTGATATTTGCTATATTGATTTCGAATTGAATTGAAGCATATTGGATTGATTATGGATGAAATTGAGATGCTGAATATTGGAACTTTTGACATTGATATTGATTGTTTGATGAATTGACGATATTGCTTGATATGATATGTGATCAATTGTTGATCTTACATGATATGTGTGTTTGATAAATTCGATTGGAAATTGAGCTATGAAATGTGAAATTGAGCTATGTGATATGAAATTGAAATCATGTATATGCTGATTTGTGGATTTGCAAATTGTATGGCAATCTATTATATGTTAAATGTGATAGTATGTGACATTGAAATTGATATTTCAAGAAATTAATCGAAAAGATTAATAAAAAAATTCTGAAATTGATCGAATAATTATACGATTAAAGTTAAGGATTAATAAGCAAAGCCCTTGGTGTGTACAGTCTGTGATCTGTCCAGGTAGTACGGCTAGCCTAGAGTCTTGAGCTCGATAAGAAAATCGGTACGTTAGTGTACTCGATATTGTGGTACGTAAGTGTACCTTCTTGCTTAATGTCTGCGGACATTATGATATGTGATATGATGATATGAAATTGGTACGTGGTACCTATTATATGGTGAATTTGATTCACACTTCAGTTATATGTGACTCGAATACCTAGCTTACTATACTATCCAAGGCAATGCGAATTGAATTAATAAGAAATTAAATTATTGAAATTCGAAATGGAAATTCTTGATTTGGTGAATTTCCTTGAATTGGATGGTAGCATGTCAATTATAAATTATGAAATTAATTGATTCTCTGCTACAGTTTGCTGCTGCTTGTTTATCTGAATTTGATACTGTTCGAATATATGAAATTGAAGCATGATGTTCGAATGATGAATGGTGAATTAAAAAATGGATAAATTGATTATTAATCCATGTAAATTGTATGCAATAGAAATAAAATACAACCATTGAAATTTTAGAATGTTTCGATTATGATACAAATGATATCTAAATTGTTTGTGTTCGATTGTAAGATGCTTGTTGTATTGTAATGATCTATTCGAATGTTAGCATTGTTAATAATTGATTGTGAAGTTGGGTTGATTGATTGAACTATTCGAATGGAATAGAAATATATATGAATAATTCAAAGTGGAAATTATTGTGTGATCACTTGGTAAATAAATGGAAATTGATTAGATTAAGGTTTCCTCACTAAGTACTAGAAGTACTTACCACTCGAACCTTTCATTCCTTCCCAAAAATTTTAGGTTATAGCTTGTTGACCTACCTTCCGATATCTTTTTGCACGAAGACTAAGTATGCCCTTCTTTATCTTTGTTATGCTCATGATGGGTGGATTAACGGTCAGCATGCTAGTGCAGTTTGCATTGATGGTCATGTTCATGAATTACTTCTTTAAATAATGTATGAACTTTATAAGTAGTTTCCCTCCATTTTGATATGTAATTAAGGGGTACTTATTTTGGGGTATAGATCGCCCGAGTATATGTTTTAGGGCATGGTTCTTTTTGTTACATTTTGTATAGGCAACCGATAGGTTTAGCCGTTTATAATTACCCCGGGGAAAGTTATCTTGTATAAGGGAAACGAAGGATTCTATGGATGTTATTCGGATATGATATATATATATATATATATATATATATATATATGATGTATGAATCGGTTAGTATTATAATTAGAATTGTCCTTAAATGGTAACTTGGAAATCGAATTAAAATGACTATGGGTAATATTCGATTGAATGGAATATAATGGATTGGATTAGATATGTATGGGGTACTACATGTATAAATGAAATCGAATGAACTTAGAAAATTAAATTAGATCTTGTTGTAATTCAAGATAAGTAAATGAATGAATTACATGTGCCCACCATGCTAATGATCGAAATATGATAAGAAATTTTGTATAATTTATATGCATAATGAATGAAGGTAAATTAGTGTAATTTATATAGTTGTATTCAAATGGAATAAAAAAATGTTACACAAAAAATTACCCTTCCGCTACATAATACGAATCCGAATTACAAGTTAATATAACGCTCCTTGCCCTTAATCCGGGGTGAGGGATGTTATATAACTAGTCTAGCTCATGTACGTAATGCGAGTTGCCTAGGGAATGTTAGTTGAATAGTTAGGACGTACAATGTATGCAAAGATATCGTAAATGCAAATACCTTAAAAGACGTACACATTCGAAGCACCATAGCACGTTCATCTTGGTTCTTGTAGTTTTGCAAGTAGTTGACCGCAATGTGTCGTAAGAAGTAGCGATGGTAAATATGAGGAGGCTCCTAAGACTGGCCCAAACGTCTGTTGTCCACTTGATCATTGTGCCTCTGTCGGAAATAACACATATCTCATCATCCCTTGCCCGCATTACAGGAGAAAGAACATGTCTCCGTACGTTCTTAATAAAGAACAACCAAGACTCGAGATCCTCCTTTTCAACTATTGCGAAGGCTACATGAACGGTTCTCCTATTTCCATCTTGTGCAACCGCAAAAAGTAAGATCTATGTACATTTCTCGTGCAACCAAATATCGTCGATCTGAACCATCGGCTTGTAGTGCATGAATGTATTACGAAAATGTCCAAAATAGCCGTTTGAATTGACAAACACCTGGTACGACACGATCATTTTCATATGCCGAAATCGTCTCAAGTTTCACAACCGTTCCAGGTATGTGTTTGCATCAGATTTAGCCACAGACACAATTGGTTGTAAGATTCTTCCCATTGGACAAATATTTTTTGTACGGGCCGTCACCTTGCATATCATGCTTTATGATATTCAGGAATGTAGTCGTGTTGATTTTTAGCTGCAGCGATACAAGTGGCAACTGTCACACGGGGATTTGCTTTGACCATTGCCATGAAGGTATCGCATAGAACGTGCAAAAAGCGAGTTTCCCGCGATTAATTCAGCCGGCTTTTTAAATTCTCGGGGAACTCGCGTTCTGCAGAAAGCGAGTTCCTGTTAAGTTCATTATTTTGAAAAGTGTTACCACGTATGAAGAACTCGCTTTCTACAGAACGCGAGTTCATGTCTCGCTATTCTCAGGAAGCGAGTTTTTCATACATGGCAGATTTGGGGGTATTTTTTTCAAATATAAATTAACAGAGTCATTTTTCATAATAATAAATAAAAATGGGTTTTTGATTTAAAAATGCCTATCTAGTGATTATTTATCCTAATATATTTTCAATTAATTAAAGGATTGATATCAAAATAAAATTATTTACAAAGTTATTAAAGATATGAATATTGTAACTTGTTGGAATGACTAAAATAAAAAAGGGGATTAATAGAAAAATTATACAAATTTTGTCAAAAATATATATATATATATATACAACACATGATATCACAAATTAGGTCATGTGAGTACGAGAGTATGTTCCGAGTCGTATTTTTCAATCAATCAATCAATGTATGTTTTTAGAAGCTATATTTTTAAATTTTAAATTATTTTTAATATTTAAATATATTTTAAACATATACTCGTTGAATGATTGAAATACACGACCCATATGCACGTCATTGTTATCGCACGACCCAACTCATTACTCATGTTAACATATATTGTGCGTGTTTTTTTTTTGAACAATTTCTACCTAGGCGATGGGGAAGAAGAATTTTGCTCTTAGTGGGTTTTGAACTCATAACTTAAGGAAAGGAGAAGATGTTAACTGAGAACTTTTAACCACATACTCTAAAGATTATTGTATAAATTTGTTTAGATGTCATTCTAATAAATAATTTATTATTTAACTAAAAATATCATTTTTACATAGATATATTTTTTAAAAATTAATTATTAAAATAGTACACATTCTCAATTATTAACTGAAATAGTACCAATTTCTACCGCCTAGAATAGAGGCATGCCCAATCACTTGCAACTTTTGGAATACACATTTGACATACCTCTATCCTATGTAACAATCTAACCAAAATATAACATAATTTTTAGAGTAAATCACATCAAATATCATCAAACTCCATCGATTATACCATTAAATTTAAAATTAATTTTATTTTATCACTGAATTTTAATTTAGACACAATTATATCTCTAAGTCATTAAAATTATTTTTCGTCATTTGTAAGCAGACCGTTAAAATCAGTCAACGCCATCAATTTTAATAGTTCAATAATATAATTGAAGGTTAAATTAAATTCTAGTACTAAACTAGTACTGATTACTAAGGTTTAATGCTAAAATAATATTAATTATAAAAATTCAGTATTAAAATAATATTAAATTTTAATTTAATTGTATAATCGACACTAAATTTAAAGTTTAGTGATATATGATGTGATTTGCCTTAAATTTTATTGGTTGACATGAAAGATGTGCTTGACTCATCATACTTTTCATGAAAAAACGAAAATTAAATTTCTAGATGTACGAGAGGCTTAATTATAATTTTAGAGGAGGCTTAATTATACTTTTCATGGTTTTTTCTTCTCCGGATTTTTACGAGTTAGACATTTTTTTAATGCAACAACTTCTTATGGTCCATTTATTATAGCAATTTGTTTGTTTTTGGTCCAGTTTTATTCTAAAATGAGTTTGTATTTTATATTTCATGTCGAGTTTAATTTGTATCCATTCCAGTTTGATTTTATATTTAAACCGTAAAAATTGAAGTACTATATTTGAATTTGACTGTTTTGTACAAATAAAAACCACTATATAATTTGACATAAGTATATTTCAAATAAAATATAGTGAGAAAATATAAACATAACAACAAAAAAATGGTTCTATTGTGATCGTCACACAATAGAATGAGAAACATGTATGATTTATAATGAATGGAATGTGAAGGATGGTTCATAAATTCCATTTAAAATTATAAAAATAATTTTTTGTTTTGTTTGGTTCAAAGGAAAACAAGGTGAGAAAATTAAAGATTTGGTATGAGGAATTTATTAATAATATCATGAAAATGGAAGAGGGTTTGTTTAATTTTGTAGGGACCAAACTGAAAAATGAAAATCTTGAGGGTAAATTTTCATAATTATGAATCAAATTGATAAAATGTTTAAATTTTGAGGGCTAAATAGTTATTATGGAAATGATTAAACATTCACTTCATACTTACATTAGAAGTTAATGAGTAATGACACACTAAAATGATTCAAAACGATTAATCATGTGATGCAAACGTAATTTCCTAAAGTTAAGTGATGAAAACATAATATTACAAATAGTTGAGTCACTGTGCAAATTATTAACCCATAAAAGCAGGCCCTCAAAAGTAAAAAATGGAGAAATTAGTAAATTTCTGGAAAAAAGTTGATTAAACAAAACAGCAGCGTAGGCCTAGCTTTCCCTCTTTTCCTTCATCTTGTTGAAAATTCTGTCCTTCAGATTTAACAGAGACAACAAGCGAATCAAATCATTGTTTCCTTCTTTTCTTCACTTCTCTCGTAACTGAAAACTACGGAGAAATTAAGAGCGAATCTTTGGAGAAACCAATTTTAACGTCCTTCCTTTTGAATTCGAAAGTGCGACGTGGAGGAAGAAGAAGATGAAGCCGCAGCGCCGCTTCACCTTCTTCTCCTGTTGATTTCAATCCCCTTTTCATGGCCACTCCTCAACATCGCTGCGTTTTCGGTCTCTCCCTCTCTCTCTGATTTGCTTCTGTTTTTAGATTGTTTTTATTTTTTCTGTTTAATTTCTGAGAAAATATGTGTACTTGTAGCAATTAATCATTGTTTTTTTTTCATTCTTTAATTGGTTAATTGGTATTAATCCGAAGTTGTTTTTTTACAAAGTTACTGGATTTTGGTATTTATTTTGTTTTTGTTTTGGTTGGCAGTTGGGAATATACCTTATGATGCTACTGAGGAACAGCTTATAGAAATCTGCAGGGAGGTTGGCCCTGTTGTTTCTTTCAGGTTGAAATTTTCTTTTTGAATGGTTCGACATTTAAAATTCAATTTGCTTAAAACGATTCAGCTTCAATTTCCCCTTTAAAGTTAAAAGCTTTTAGGTTTGTAACGATGCCGGAATGGGAATGGTATCGGTTGCTGAATGCAAAGCTTTTAAAGCAAACTGAGTTGCCTGATTGTTTTAACTGCGTAGTTGCATAGTTGATAGTGATGGTTGGGACTACGGCCTAGTA
Organism: Hibiscus trionum; assembly: GCA_030270665.1. Taxonomy (NCBI): domain Eukaryota; kingdom Viridiplantae; phylum Streptophyta; class Magnoliopsida; order Malvales; family Malvaceae; genus Hibiscus; species Hibiscus trionum. Next base: position 18,794,808 of record BSYR01000019.1, read on the forward strand.
CAATGACAGTTAAATTTTGAGGATATATTCGTTGAGAATTTAAAAGTTTTGACCTTGACAGGTATGATGGGATTTGAGGAATATAGAACAAAGTTATACACGAGTATTCAGTAAACATCCAGACAGAAACATATAAATACAGTCTAATATTTTGGGTGCCTCGTGCATGAACTATGAAATATCCCCATTAGAAATCTTTGTTAACTTGAGTTGAAATGAAATTGCTTTTTGGAAGATATTTTTCTATTTTAGAGTTCTTCATTTCTAATTTTTTCTTCTTGATTCATTTCAGATTAGTTATTGATAGAGAAACTGGCAAACCAAAAGGTTATGGGTTCTGTGAGTACAAGGATGAGGAGACAGCTCTAAGTGCACGGAGGAATCTTCAAGGTTATGAGATCAACGGCAGACAATTACGGGTTGATTTTGCTGAAAATGACAAAGGCTCTGATAGAAACCGAGAACAGGTGAAGTGTGAACTATTTTTTCCTCATCTTTTATTTATTTTTGGTCAGGGTGATAAATTTGTCACTATTCTAGTTTCGTTTCTCACAGTGGCATCGGTTGTAATGTGATCAGATGAACATTGGCCTTGATGTCACAAGTGGTGTAGGTAGCTATTTAGTGTGGATGAATTTAATTTAAGCATGTACATACCCAGTTTCCCCCCATTCCAAACTGTTTATATCTGTATTTTAAGTGTCGACCTAATTCTCTGTTCTTCTATAACCTTGGTGGCAAATGAGGCTTACTCCATTGCAACAAAAGCCCATATACATGCATTATCCTACTGCTTACGATGATACTTCTTCAGTATAATGTTTTTCTTATTAGTTTTTTACATATTAGCTTAAACACTGAATCTTGTTTTATTGCAGGGCCGTGGTGGACCTGGATTGGCAACAAATATTGGTTAGTATTTATGTTTCTGCAGATTATTTCTTTTGGAGGAATACAACCTGATTTCCCCCCTTTAACTGACATCATAGACCCTCAAAAACAAGTAGGAAGCCAAGCAGCCCACGGAGAATCTTTTCACCTGCAGCCTATTGGTCTCCAGTCAGCTATAGCTGCTGCAACTCTAGTGGCTGAAGCTCTTGGTGGTGTGCAAGTTGGTCTGCAACATAATCAAAATGTTTTACCGGGTCAGCCAGCACCAGCTACTGACCCGCTAACGCTCCATCTTGCCAAAATGTCTAGGAGCCAGCTGAATGAAATTATGTCTGAGCTGAAGGTATACTTTGAGCAATACAAACTGTTATATGGAACTTTTCTCCTTTTTCTTTAATTAATTGTATTCTTTCATGTCTTCTTTCAACAGAAAATGGCTACACAAAATAAGGAAAGAGCTCGTGAGCTACTGCTTTCAAAACCCCAGTTGCTGAAAGCTATTTTTCAGGTGATTTTCATTGTTTGGTCTTTCTTTAAAAGAAAATATGAAGAGAGATTTATTTCAGATATTTAGTATCCATCTCATAAATTTCATTCAGGCTTCCTTGATTAAAAATGCCCTTGAAACACTCCAAATTCCAAAAAAAGAAATGAGTTTATTGTTTTAAATTCAAACCTTTTATGTTTATAACTTGATGGGTTATAAGCTTATAGCTATGTCTCAAATTATTATTAATTTTATCTCTAGGAAGGAGTTTGAACAATACTCTCTCTTTCTGAGAAAAAAATGGCAGTTGTTATATGTTCAGAAACATTGTTTTTATAAGACTGAATAAAATAATCTTTAAAACAGCGACGCTGTGTTTAGAATATCCAGCTGATTAGTTCTGCTTCAAAATAGAGATGCAGTGACTTAAAGCAAATTTCAATGGGCTAGCAGGTCTGTGGTTAAAACTTGACCATTTATCCTTCTGCCCAGAGAACAATAAAAAGTTATAACAAACCTGTTCATTCTATTGAAAATCAACTTTCTTCTGCTAAGGATAGCCGAAAAATCCTAATTGCCTCCTCTTGCTTTTTGTAAGGATTGTTGTATTTTTATGATGTCTCCACAGGGTCCTTCTCTGGACCTCTAGGTGGTTAATTACTATCATGGCTCACTATCTCTTTTATGTTTTTGTTTTTTATCTGCACAAATCTTATATACCAGTGGCTTGGACTAAGGTCATTGGTAACTCTACTTGGAGCATACAATATCCATATCATGAGGTGCCACCTCCAATTCTTTTATTATGTGGACAATCCTCTAATATATCTTCCTTTTCAAGTGGAAAAAGTACTTGTTCTTTCTTGTTTTATATTTTAGGCTAAAAATACTATGCAGAGAGGAGTGATTCTCCCACTCTTTATCTGGAACCTTTTTTATGTATATTTGCGTGTGGATGCATCTATTATGTTTTGCTAGGATTACTTGTTTCTTCATAGCATTCACGCTATCATATATTTATTGCAATTTGCAAGTAGTTTTCTAAATTGTTCATTTTTTACTTATGACTATTGTGCAATTTAGTTCTTTTTTTTGTCTAAAACTGTTGTTGACATAAAGTTCATTTGAATTATTAATGCAACATTTGGCACCTAAGTATTAACATACAGAAAAGGCTTAATTATACATGAGTTTTAAAATAGTTTTTCATAACATAAAGAAAAATTAGGACAAATCGAAACTTGAAATTAGATGAGTAAAGACTCAAGTAAAATATAATACCTCTTCAAAATAAGCAAAACATATTCCTTCTCTTTTTTCAAATTAAGGCATGTGAGTGGCTAAAAATTACCAAATGAAGTTAGTTTATTGCCAACTCAAGTACTAAAATATGAGGGGGAAAACACTCCTCTATCAAACGTAGCATAAATGTAAAGGTTAGAAAATCAAAGTATTTTTGTTGAGAATGATAATGTAATCTAATAGTCCGATAAAGTTGATTGTTAATCACATGTTCAAGAATCATGTCCTTTACTTTTATAACAATGAACTTCTAGATGTTAGAAAGTCAATTGAAATAAAAAAGCGTTTTTTGTACTTTCAGAAGTTTTAAACGTTTGAAGACTCTATAAAGTCATAGATTCAGTCTTACTTATTTGCTTTTGTTTTTCAGGCACAATTAATGCTTGGAATGGTCACCCCCCAAGTGGTTTGTTTCATTATCTCAAAAAAATTGTTAATCGTTTATTTGCTGCTTTGAAACTGTGTCGCATAAAAGAAAATTTTCTTTTGAATTTTGCAGTTGCAGATGCCAAACTTACGGCAGCCTCTTGGTCAACATTCACAGATTTCATTACATGATGCCCAGCATAGTCAGCAGCCAACAGCACAAACTCTTTTTCAGATGGTTCAGACTGGCTTGATTCCTAAAGTACTAAGTCAAATATCTTCTGTGCCTCATAATTCTTTAGCTCACAACCAATTTTCTGCAACCTTACTGTCAACTTTGCAGCCTCGGACACAGCTTCTGCAACATTCCAGCAATCATGTTCTACCGCCAGCTGCTGCACTTTCTGTAGTTCCCAAACTTCCTTCTATAAACACCTCCGTTAGACAACAAATTCAGGTGGCAAATTCTTCATCTTTGAACCAGCAATTGCAGCCTTCATTGCCACACTCGGGACAGCTTGCAACTGCTAATTTAAGTCATGGCAGTCGGATGGTTTTGCCAAATGCCGTCATGAAATCAGCCCCTGTACCTCTTCCCTCCTTATCAGACACCAGCTTCCAGGTGCAAAAGCTTCTTTCACAAACTTGGAACTAGAACATGCCACTAGAGAAGTTTTATTTTCAGTTTATGTTGATTAAAAGCATGCACCTTTAGATTATGTTTCTGATTTGTTCTTATATAGTTTTGTAATTGTTGAGAGAAATCATCAAATCATTAGATTTGAAAATTTAAGAATGTTGCAGTCCCTGATGTATTTTTAGGTTGTGTTTTGAATATTTAATAAGAAAACTTTGTTAATTCTATTGTTTTGAAATTCAGTTAGTCAAATCCCACCACGATATATTGAGTTTTAAGAAAATCTCTTTCACTTGCGCACATTCTACATTGAACACATATTTTCTCGTTTTCATTTGTTGAACATTTCGACGGATCCTTGCCCCTTCCTTTCTCCTCAGTCCTCCCTTTCCACAGACAAACACCAGTCTCTCTCTTGTTATCTTCTTGAGTTGTAGCATCGGCTGTATCTTTTTCAAGTTAGTAGAACACTGGTTTTTATTTCTTCTAATATCCCAGCATTTCTTATTAACTTCTGTTTTTCATTTTTGTAACAGCGTGGTCCCTCTACAACACCTGGCATTGCAGAGAAATCAAATATTCTTCGAAATCCTTCAGAAGCAGTAAATCGGCCTCTGAAAATGGTGAAATTAGAAGGGGGAAAAAGCAGTCCGTCCTTATTAGGGTTGAATGTGTCCAATGTAAGTGGATTCAAAACCTCACAAACATTTGGTGTTGATTCAAAACCTCACGAGCACCTGGTGAAATTAGAAGAGGTGCAATATGCTGAAAAGCAGGTTTCTCAGGTAATGTATTATACTTGGTGATATAAAAGTTAAAAACCTCGTCTACTTTACTTTGAGTTCATTTACTCGTGCATCATTGCTACGGTCTTTTCTTGATTTATTAATTTGTTGTCAGGGCCAGATGTTTGTATTGTCTTCTGATATCTATTTAATAATTTTGGCAATCCGCAGAATAATAAATATGAAATGGTGAATGAAAAATCACACATGTCAGACATCTTGATTGAGAAGTGACTCTCGCAATGTTAAACTATTTTCTTTGACCTCATGAGGCCTTAAATATGTGCTGTCTTTGTTGTGTTTAATGAATAGGAAAGTAAAACATATTAAAGTTTGGTGTTTTGTCCAGTTATCAAATGTAAACATGATTTGCCATTTCCTTAAAGTGTAAGCCTCTCTACTTTTGTAGAGATATAGAAGTAGGTTGAGGAAATTTCTATAACCAAGTTACTATAATCACGATGCTGGTCATTTTTTAACGAAGTCTATATTGGCCAATGTATATGCTTTGCATACCCGTTGGAGAAATATTTGGCATTTTCTTGAAATTTTGTAATATTTTATGTGATTCATAGTTCAATATGGCTGATTTGATATTAATTGTGAAGCTCATGATCACACCATCATTTTGTTTCTCTGACAGCCACAGCTCGCACCCGATGTTGAGTCCGTCTTACTGCAGCAAGTGTTAAACCTAACGCCAGAACAGCTGAGTTCATTGCCACCCGAACAGCGCCAACAGGTCATTCAACTCCAACAGGCACTTCGGCAAGATCAGATGCAGCAGCCATCATAGCAGGTAGGCTTCCAATACAACTATTGTCAACAGTGTCGATCTTCCATCGTATTTTTTAGCTTTCCAGAAGAAGTGCTCTGCTGTGGGCTCATTCAAATTCCCACTGCTTGTAAAATTATAATTTATTCTAGATTCGATAGCAAATCTCACCAATTGTTACAGTTATGAGCTTGTTTAGAGGATACATGAAAGAATCAGCGAGAGGAAAATGAAAATGAAAATTTTGTCTAATCTTCTCATTGTCATTTGTCTGACACTTGAGTACTTGTTAGTGTTACTGGTGTACTACTTATCATTAACTTGGCCTGTAGTTTACCTCGGGACAAGCTGTTTTTTTCTTTCTTTCCTGCTTTTAAGTTATTTTTGTACCCTAGCAGGGTAAACTTGGATCACTTGCTGGATTAGCCAATACATTTTCCGAATATCATATACATTCTTGGATTATGTTGTATTTATGTGTTGACTGTCTCTCTCATTAAGCAATGTTCACAATACTATGCAGCCGTGGATTAGCTCGTTTTACTGTTTTATATAGTAAAAGCATTTTTAATATATTTTATTTATCTCGTCTATTTGGCATACTTAGTTTTTAAGGTAATATGGTGAGGATTTAGGTTTTGACTTATAAACCCTAAACTTTAAATTGAAACAATTATCCTTAAATTCTAACCCCATACACTTAAACCCTTAACCCTATACCCTACAACTAAGGCGCTTGTGGAAACTTTCAGTTTTCACCGCCTGTGTATAGAATATTTATCCTTTGAAGAATTATATATATATATATATATATTTATACTCCATATTCTTTTTATGTTATTATTTGTGTCAAATTATGTTTTAACTATGATTTAATTGAAAAATAAGCGTTCAAACTTTTTTTTGGCTAGTTGTTTTCGCGACGGACGTTGAAAAATTCAGAAAAAAAATGTCTTAAAATTTCAAAAAATAAAAAAATATCCCAACTTCATAGGTCGCTGTCGATTCAACTCCATCTACTTCAGTTGTTGGCTCATCGATCACCTCTCTGTTGCTGGCTCATCCATTTACAGACTACAGTTACACGAAACTCCCCTTAAGGCAACACTCCCTTGCTATCATAAAAGAAACGACGACGAATGGAACATGGTTTGATTCTGCTCTGAACGCTTTCTGTCGCCAATACGCTTTTTTTTTCTTCTTTTTTTTGGGGGTAAACATGATTTATTAAGGTTGAGCTAAACATCAAATTCATGATTATCCCTTTTTCCCTCAGTTCATAAGAAAACATAATAGGCACGAGTCAAAAGTGTTTTTTCCCTAATGCTGATACCTAGCGGGAAATTTTAAAAGAAGACTGGCTAAAAAGAGACTGTACATAAATTCTTACAAAAATTGTAAGGATTTGTGTATCAACTTTTGTGTATATAGACAAATACTTACAGTTATTAAAAAATTTTAAAATAGTAAAAATTTTGTGTATATACACAAATTTTTTACAAAATTATAAAGATTTATGTTTGTACACAAAAATTAATACACAAATCGTTATAATTTTTATAAAAATTTGTGTATTTTTTTAGTCGTCTTTCCCTAAAATTTCCCTGATACTAGCGATTAATGAGTGGTTAAAGTGAAATTTATTTGGCTGTTTAGAATTAATTGTTGGATGATACTGGAATGAATCATAAATTTCTGGAATTGAGAAGAATGCGGGGATAAAAATCATCTGCCCCCAAAGTATGCTCCCATTTGTGCCCCTACTTTAAAATAGTGGGTTTGGGGTTTAAGGTTGGGGCTTAGGGTTAGGGTGTAGGGAATTAGGGGTAAGGTGTATTTTTAGGGTTTAGAGTTTAAGGTTTAGGATATGAAAATTAGAGTTATGAGATAAGATTTAATTTTTAAGTATTTTTAGGCAGGGGACATAGAAGGAGGCATGGTTAGGGGCAGTAGATTTTTACTCTCGGTAAGGGTGAATAAAAGATAGGATTTTTCTACCATGCGGCAGCCTAATATGCGGCTAATATACGGCGTTACCGGAAACATGATTGTGTATATAATGTAACCGGTAAAGCGGTACCGGATATGTGGATATGAAATGATCTTTCTGGTAAAAACCACTAAAAAATGATAAAATAATGGTAACCGGCAAATTTAAGTAAAAGGTCAGACATAATAAAATCGGTAGCGTCTAATTTGTTATAAGGTATATAATGTATTCGGTAACGCGGTACCGGATATGTTGATTTCGAAAGTATCCATACTTTTGAAAAGTTTATCGAAACTTTTTATCAATGGTACCGGATATGTTTAATTCGAAAGTTTCCATACTTTTGAAAAGTTTATCGAAACTTTTTATCAATGGTATCGGATATGTTGAATTCGAAAGTTTCCATACTTTTGAAAAGTTTAACGAAACTTTTTATCAATTGTACCGGATATGTTGAATTCGAAAGTTTGCATACTTTTGAAAAACATTAGAACTGGTTCAATTGTGGGTCGATAGTATGGATACTTAAATGAAACATATGGATACTTATATTAAATGTTTGGATACTTCTATGAGAGGTAGAAATACTATCGAAAAAGTATGGAAACTTTATAAAAATTATGGAAACTTCTATTAAATCGTTTATATGAATTAGAATCAAGAAAATACTAGTGCATCAGATAGAAAGGAAAAGATTACAAAATGAAAAGATTACAAAACGATATGGCAACGGAAATAAAAAGAAATTGAGAACAAACAAAAGATTGATCTTTGAACTGCACATAAATATTAGACCATCAATCTTTTCTTTATTCTGAATTCATTGTCCCTTCAAGCCTCCTCCCTTCAAGTCCCCCTTCCACCCATGGAACTTGTTCCAGCACCAGCTTGCTGTCCAACCATCTCTGCATATGGTCGCATCTCAAATTTGACCTTTTGGTTGCCTAATGAACAAATTTTTTTTGCATAAGTATGAGCAGAAGAGTATCTTGTTATTAATAATAGAAGAAAATGATAGAGAAAACCTTGGAGATGGCGGTTGAAGATGTGTATGTCTTCTTTTTCAGCCATGTAACCATATAGTTGGCGCTGGCTGGATGGAGGGGATGGAGCATGACGTTGCCAAGCATCTAACCCGAAACCTTGGGCAACAAACTGGTTATGCAGACGCTGAGCATCTAGATAACCTCTTGCCGTGCTCTCAAAAATCAAAAGGCTCATCCCACGATGGCCTTGTGGACCATATGAATGGCGAGCCTTGGCAACAGCACCATAGGAACTGAAAGCGTTGAGAAGGTCTTGGTTTCCCATGCCAATCCACTGAAGCAAAAAATTAAAGAAATAAGAAGTTAAGTATTATAATAGTAATGAAAACATAATTCAGAAGTTATATAACTACCTTCCCATCTCCATCTGTATGATGTTGTGTATTCCTAATCATCACCATGGGTGGCCAGAGTATTTGGTGATGAGCTTCCTGGTGGCTTGAAGGCGGGGGGGGGGGGGAGACAATAGCAGCATCATTACTCAGACCACGCCATTGGCCTGAAGCGTGACGTTGAGGTTGAGGTTGAGGAGTGGCCGAAGCACACCTTCTTCGTAATTCCTCGTCCAACGTCTGAGCAAGGAGGCGATGGATTTTCAGCTTATCTCCTTTTTTGGTTTTTGCATGGGTGAGTAGGGACTGAAGGCCAGAAAACGACTTAGAGGCATCAGGACCTCCGTGGCATGCTGGACACCGCCATGGAGTAGTAGGGTCGTTGATAGAGTTCATTCGATCGAAGGCCTCGAAGAAACTCCTGAAGAATTTGCTGGATTTGAATGCCTCGTGGCTTAGTTGTTCGTCATTATCAGAATCAGAATCAATATAGAAATCATCATCACTGTTTGATGATGTGTCGAATTCAATCTTCCTCTTTGCGAAAGACTGATGATTTTTACCCGAACTTCTGCTTGAACTCATTTTATAATAGAAGATTGTGAAAGAGAACTGATTATAAAAGCAAAGGAAAGGGTTGAGTAGATAAAATTGAAGATGTTGTGAAGAGCAAAATAGAGGAGTTGTTAATTTATAGGCAATTTCCGTTTGGGAGGGAAAGTGATAATGCATGAGACTGAAAAGGCAGAGATTCGTTCGTTCTCCTCGTTTCTCGGGTTATAGAAATAAATGAGGAGAAGGTACATGAACAGAAACGGTGCATGTGATACATTGGAAAGACGCGATCTTCCTGGTAGAATCAGAATCGTTCTTCTCCTCGTTTTCCGAGGTTATAGAAGTAAATGTGGAGAAGTAGGAGCAGTAAACGGTGCATGCGTGATACAGGGAGGTAGAAGTGAAAAGACACGATACTGAAAAGGAAGAATCAGATTCGTTGTGGGGATTAAGGGTTTCAGCTTTATACAGGAGGAGCAGTAAACGGTGCATGTGATACAAGTGAGAAATGACATAACACTGGAATGCAAAGTTGTAGAAGTGTATAATGAAAACGGTAATAATAAACCGGATACATTGATGTAATGAATAAAGAATACAGTAAAAATATACCGGGAACATGAATGTTTTTGCAAACTTATCGATAATTCCATTAAAACATGGAAAAAAGTTTCGAAAATCTTGTTCCCATTAAGCTATGGGAAGCCTTTAGTTTTTGTTAATTATCGATATTTGTGTAAAAGCATCGATATTTTCGAAGGATATTCGTACCGGAACATTGATTTTCTTTCAAAAGTATCGGGTTTTTTTATTAATAGTGTGTAAATTGTATCGAAAACTTTTTCTTCCAGTAAGCTATGGGAATCCTTTGTTTCTTAAAGGATCGGTATTTGTATCGTAACGTTAAGAAACTATCGATATTTTCGAGCAGATTCGCTAATGTATGATGGAATTTAACAACAGTATCGAAACATTTTCAGAAAGGGGGAATAATGTATCGAATTTTATTTGGAGCCAGTGGACAAGTAAGGGATAAAGGATGAAATAAGACGTCATATAACATAATTGGAAGATAATTTCAGAAGTTTATTGTTAATCTGAATCATCGTAGTCAGTGGACACGTCTGAACTTAGGTTTAGTTCTTCGATCAGCTGTTATTTTCTTTGTCTACGCGTGTACATAAAAAGTTGCAGCTCATCCGCAGCCGCATCAACATCCGGTGAAGACGGTGCGCGTTCAGTGTTTGGATCAGGTTGTACGGGTGCAGACGAACTACCTTCGCCGGCGTTGACGTCGTCAAACTTAACATGTAAATGGACGTCTGTAGCTCTGACGGAATTGAGGCGGTCATACATGTTACGAACGTCTGTTTCGTTCGTAAGCTTCATAACGTAGTGTGTTTTGTTTGCTGACGGTGTTGGGATTCGACATTCCATGGAAGAAATTTGTTTGTGGCCGTGTTTACTAACCTCGATTGTTGTCAACTGTATTAAATCTTTCAGTGACATTTTGGTGGTGATTGTTGACTGAAAAAAAGTATCGAGAAAATAAAATGTTGCCTGAAATTTGGCCATAAGGTGAGCAAAGATTGGGCTCGGTGTTTAGAGAGAATTTGGAATGAGTAAGTGATGGTGGAATTCGTGGGTATTTATAGGAAAGCAAAACACCACATAAGTAAATTTAACTGGAATGAAAACTTTAATTCACATTTCATTTAACAATACTTTCTTTTTACAATAGTATAGAAACATATTTAGTAAGTTGGAATAATGTTGCCTGAAAGTATCGATAATTTTTATCGTCCTGTACAGAAAGAATCGATATTTTCGAGCAGATTCGGTAATGTATCAGGGAATTTAACAACGGTATCGAAACATTTTCAGAAAGGGGAAAATTGTATCGAAACTTTATTTACAGTAACCTATGAGAATTCATTGTTTCTGAAAGTATCGATAAATTTTATCGTGAAGGAAAGAAAGATTCGATATTTTCGCGCAGATTTGGTAATGTATCATGGAATTTTACAACAGGATCGAAACTTTTTCAGTAGAGGGAAAAAATGTATCGATAATAAAATAGAATTTATTGCACGTTAACTTTGTAGGAAGGAAGAAATAAATTGCTCTAAATGCTTTCAACCACCATCAACCACCACCACCTACCGAATTTAGTACCTGAAAATGAAAGCAACACAACAGAAGTCCTGTGCAGGAAAAGTTTGGACCACTTCAACCGATCGTGTTTAAGAAAATGGAAGATATTCCATCCAACGATGTTAATTGTAGCGGGAATTTGCAAGATGAGAAGTTGACCGTTGATGATTCGGAACGGTTGGTAGGTCAGCTCTTTTCTTCACGTGAGGAAGCTTGGAATTTTTACAAGGAATACGCAATGAAACAAGGTTTTAGTGCACGTCGAGGAACATCACGGCTGGATGGCGAAGGGAATGTGAAGACACAAGAATTTTGTTGTTCAAAACAAGGGTTTAGGTGTTCGAAGGTCGAAAATGTTAATCGTCGACGTGCACATACGCCAGTCACACGAACAGGATGCAAGGCCAAAATCGTTGTCACAGCAACAAAAACAAAAGATCAGTGGGTTCTAAGTAAGTCTTTCCACGAACATAATCATGCATTGTGCACACCTCTTATGACACCATTTATGCGTTCAAATAGAGGTGTGACTGAGGCTGATGTGGCTGAGGCAACAGCGTTGAAACATGTTAGTGTTGGGACATCAAAGGTAATGAAATATTTCATGAATCAGGCAGGGGGATTTCGTAATGTTGGATTTACTAGTAAAGACCTGTACAATGCACTTGATAGAGGTAAAGCAAAGGAGCTTGTCAATGGGGATGTGAATGCACTCCTTGATTACTTTGAGTACAAGAAAGATGATGATCCAGGGTTTTTTATGACATACTCCACAGATGAATCAGGGGCATTGCAGCATCTTATTTGGTCTGATTCAACATCGAGATCAGATTACACTTGCTTCGGTGATGTTATTGCCTTCGACACAACTTACAAAGGTAATTACTATGCACGACCAATTTTGCCTATTGTCGGTGTCAATCATCACCATAGCACAATAGTTTTTGCTACTGCGATCATAGCTGACGAAACGACTCAATCGTTCGAGTGGGTGCTGCGGAATTTTCTACAAGCCATGCTGAATAAAGCGCCTCTTTCAGTTGTGACAGACGGGGATAGGGCAATGCAAAGGGCTATCAAATGTGTTTTCCCTTATGCTAAGCACAGATTATGTTCCTGGCATCTATCTCGCAATGTACAAGCTAACATTGGTGACAGCAAATTTAGCACAATATTTAATAGATGTATGAGTTCGTGGTGGACAACCAGCGAATTTGATAGAGAATGGTCTAGGGTGATTTCCGAATTCAACGTCGAAAACCATCCATGGGTGATAGAGAAGGGAAATACTCAGAACTTATGGGCTCAAGCATATCAAACGGGTCATTTCTTTGCCAATTTGCGATCCACACAAAGAAGCGAGTCCTTGAATGCTGCACTCGGACGTGCCCTGATACAGAAGAAGACATATGTAGACGTAGTTCGTACAATTGAACAAAATTTAATTCGCCAAATTCGTATCAATGAGTTAGAAGCAGATTGCTTAAGTTCGCAGACAACGCCCTACCAGATCACCAAACTCACAGACCTAGAAAGCCATGCTGGTCAAATTTATACGCGAGCATCATTTGGTTTCTTCCAAGACGAACTTCAAGAGGAGACTTTGTACCAGATTGACGAAAAAATTCAGTCCTTATCAGATGACTCTCTACATTTTGTTCTGTCAAAGTACAAGGAAAAGAACATTAGATTTGACGTATCTTTTGATGTTGTCTCGGAATCCGTCACATGCTCGTGTAGGAAGTTTGAGACTATAGGAATTCCATGTTGCCATCAACTGCATGTTCTGAAGCACTTGGATTACACATGTATTCCAAAGTCGTTGATTCTAACTCGATGGACGAAGGAGGCGAAGGCTGCTGCACCAAGTTTCCTTGACTTCAATGTAGCACCTGAAGTTATGCAAATGGCACGGTTCGCGGCCCTACGTACAACGTCAAGTCGTTTGTGCTACATTGCATCAAAGACAGATGCATCTTTCATAACCGCAAGAGATGAGATGAAAAGACTAACTGCCGAATTTGAACACTCGTTCGGTTTGAAAGATTCAAGTAAACGAAGAAATGTTGATAATGGAGTTCGCGTTGGCGACCCTAAACGAAGACAAGGAAAGAGAAAAGTTGTCCAAAAGAAGATCGTCCAGAAGAAAAGTAGGAGTTGCTCTTTCTGCAATAATGAGGGACATAACAGAGTAACGTGTCCTAAATTAAAGCTGGGTCTGGATTCTTTTACACAACCTACCTCGACTGACTTGTTTGCTAACGATGCGGAATGGTCCTACGGCCCCGCAGATGAGGATTATAATGTAAGTTACTATATCTATTCTACAACATATTGTCTGCAAGTGTTTGTTTATGGTTAATTTTAATATCAATCACTTCTGTATGTCTCAGGGCAACGAGGACATTTGGAATACAGCAAGTTCCCATCAACAGACATGGTGACTGCATACAACATTATGATATAACATTCAAATGTGTAAAGAGTTATTTTTTACAAATTCGGGTACAGTACTCTAGTCATTCGCCAACTTTTCCAAAAATTCTCGGATGCTTCCGCCCTTTTCTGTGGATATATAAAAATAACCCAAATTAGCAGACTCTCCTGTCAACATCTTCAATATATAAATAAACCAATGGAATTAGTCACATATGTAACTGTAATACCTAACGCATTGTCGTTGGAAGATGATTGGTTATAGGGAGGCGGACATATGTAGCTGTATTCCTATAAAGAAAAGATAAATTAACAAAATAATAGCATATTACGTTATTAATAAATTGAATGTAAAAAAATATTACTCACTGGATTATGCCTCATTTTCTCGGAAGAATCATCCACCAACAGTGTATTCTCCTCTTTGAATTGAGGATACTCATTCCAAACTTGATGCAAGTCTTTGTAGAAGGTGTATTCCTCTTCCTCTATGCACTTTGATTGATCCTGTTAATAGTAACTTGTAAAGCACCAAAATGTAAGAATCATAACAAATTCAATTACCAATATGTAAGAAGCATCTTACCCAGATGAAAAAATATCGTTCTTTTTGTACGGGTATTTTGTTAAGAGCAAGGTCAATGTTATGCCTGCAATCGTGAACAATTACCACGATAAACTTCAAATTATTTAAGAGGTCAACGTTAAATGTTAACAATTTGGATCATAACAGTGCTTACCTCAACTTAGATGACCATATTCCAACAACAAAATTCTCTAAACAAAATTGCATAAATTCTTCTACACCTGGCCTCAGTTTAACATCTACAACATGAAAGGAAATTAAACATAATTGTTTTCTTTATAGCCGTAAGCAGATTTACAGAAATTTAATTACCTCTGGGAGTTTGTTTTGTATAATATGCAAGGACTCCATTGACATAAAAAATGACAAGTTTTTTGTTCTGTGTTACAGAAATAATATATCTGCTGGGGTCTTCACTGTCATCCTCATCTGAACTGCGTACCTCTTCATCATTCTCCTCTTCAGGCACCGTATTATCCTCTTCACGCACCACTGGATTGTCCACTTCTGTTATAAGCATGTCAATAGTCAAATAACCGAATGTCAATTGTAAATTGAAAGGTTATTTTACCTATGGGTTTGTATTTGCTTTGAAGCCATTGATTACGGAAGTTGGAGAAGTCAGCACGAACTGAGGAAATATCTGCTCGCATTTGGCCGATTTGGTGATTAATCTCGCCAAAATGAGCATCCATTTGCTCGCGGAAATGAACCATGTAATCCATCACTGACTTCATCGTAATGACCTATTCGATCTCATCTTCTTGCATCCGCTCGTGCTGTTCTGCTTCAACGTTCTCCACTTGGTCGTTGCCTTGTTCTGCCCCAATTAGACATTTGTTTATCCAACCGACGTTTTCAATAAAATCGTATCCCGCTTTTGTCAAGGTAATCATGTCGATCTTCCTGGATAGTCGAAGAGGGCAGTCAAGATTGAATTGCATTCCTTCCTTCCTCAATATATGGCAAATTATGCATCCATATGATAGTGAGGTTGTAATGGAAGCACCCTTCTTCACTATATGTAGCATTGTCTCATATATCAGTTTTGCTATGTTTGGAGCGGTTCTTGATTCATATTTAGACAACCACCAGTAATCAATATCTCGAATTTCTGAATATTTCCCACTGGACGGCCGAAGAAACCAACTGACAAGAAAGTGGAACAATCTGGCCTCCGCACCAAGGCGAGTGAGAGTATTCCGATCCACACGTTTCATGGTAGGATCTAAAACATGTTCATCGGAATCTCCTACATTCTTCACTCCTATACCAGCAGCAATAGATGACGCATCTATATATATGTCCTTACCCATGACATGAGTTGTAAATCCTAATATTTTTCCCGTACCAGGATGCGGGTCTAATTTTGCATTACTATAGAAAACTCTAACAAGATTGGGTAATATTTTGGTTCTACACCAAGCAGTTCAAGCCACCCCCAATCTGTAAATGTATCTTTAAACCCAAATTTGTTTTTCTCATCGAAGAAGAAGTTCAAGTCAATAACACGTTCTGGACGAATCTTCCTTGTTTTGAAATTGCTATCATATGTCAGTTTGTCATCGGTGCTTCTAAAGTTTTGCGATTCAAAAGACAAATTTTCTTCAGAAGAACTTGAACTTACTTGACTAGCAGACCTTGATTTCGAAGATGACTTTGTCTTCGAAGCAGAATCTCTCTTCCATTTGAGTGCCCATTTTTTGGGTGCCATTACAACTGTTATATGCAGAAGATGATCGGTTACTCCATAATCGTGCAAAACCCTAACCCTAAAGTACGAAAAGTCAGTCACTTTTACTAACCTGTAAATATGATCGTAGTAATCGTCCTCCTCGGTGTTGATTTTACCCAAGTCGTCGTTGGAGTTGAAGAGATCTCTGCAATAGTTTCGATAAAATTCCTAAATGGATGTTTGATTTAAGTTAAGTGCTGGTTTAAATAGAAATCCCGCCTAAATTTCCGATTAAGATTATAAGTATCGATAATTTAATAACAAAGGAAACAAAGTATCGATTTTTTCGGGGATTGTTATTATAAGGATACATATATTTCGTATAAAAGTGTCGATATTTTTACTCATTGCGACAGAAAAGTATCGACACTTTAGGTCCAGTAAGCTAAGCAAGTCTGTCTGTGTCAAAAAGTTTCGATAATTTAATAATGAAGGAAAAAAAAGTATCGATTTTGTCGGGGATTGTTACTCTAAGGATACATATATTTTGTATAAAAGTTTCGATATTTTTACTCATTGCGACAGAAAAGTATCGACACTTTAAGTCCAGTAAGCTAAGCAAGTCCGTCTGTGTCAAAAAGTTTCGATGATTTAATAATGAAGGAAAAAAAGTATCGATTTTGTCGGGGATTGTTACTCTAAGGATACATATATTTCGTATAAAAGTTTCGATATTATTACTCATTGCGGCAGAAAAGTTTCGATAATTTAATTCCAGTAAGCTAAGCAAGTCCGTCTGTGTCAAAAGGTTTCGATAATTTAATAATGAAGGAAAAAAAATATCGATTTAGTCGGGGATTGTTAATCTAAGGATACATATATTTCGTATAAAAGTTTCGACATGTTTACAAGAGTATCGACAATTGTTTCCTAAAGGAAAATAAGTATGATATTTTTACAAGAGTAAGCTAATATGTTAACATAATTTACAACAAACTAACTATGATATCATCATTTACATAGTGGGAAAAAGTATGGTAACATAATTATCTTTTCATACGTCCCAGGCAAGCAGTTGTGAACTTCGCTCTCTTTCTATTACAATCGTGATTTATGAGATCGTTTAAAACTCTCGGACGATCAAAATCCCCAACAACCTACATTCAAATTAGGAGTCAATGTCAGTCCCAAATTTTTTTAAAAATGAAGTCCTTTTCCGACCACTTACCAAATCATCCGGTGACCTCCCTTCAGAAATAGCTTCCATCCACATGACCACATACATTCCGCAATCATCTCCGTTCGTTTGCAGCTTCGGCTTACGGACCACGAATTTTAAATCCCTCGGTGGGACCTTAATCTTCCCAAATTGGGCACAAAACGCCTCGTCCTCACTAAATTTCTGTAAACATTCCAACTGCGTAAAAAAATAAATACAATTAGATTACGAAGAATTTATGCATTATAAATTACAAAATGTATCGACACATACTGTTTTCTTTGTTTGCTCCACTCTAGTCTTGTGCCGGGGAGATCTATGTAGACTATCAAGAAACGATGCTACACCATCAACCATATCCAACACCAAGAGACACCAATGAGTATTCGAATCGTTTATTGGCATGAAGATCTACAACAATTGTCACACAAGATATTAGAACATGTATTGTTATTATTTAAATACTTAACAACATGTACGCAAAAATATCTTACCATGTCACAATCGGTGATTTTATTATAGCCCATCAATGTTCTAGAATAGAAGTTTATAAGAAACGGCGCATTTTGACCGTCCATTATGAACGAGCTCTGCATTTTAAAAAACAATCTCCAGTAATTGACCAGCCATGACCAAATAGGACACGAAAATGTGTAAAAATGTAACTTACCACAAATTCGGATGGTAGATAACAAATCTTCCGCTTCATGGTAGGATTCCTCATCGAATCGTAACCCAATAACCAGCCTTTCAAATTAATAATCGGACTTATTAGCCATTCCCCGGGTTTTAAGCAGCCAAGCTCGCCTACTGTGCAGTGTTCGAGCCCGTAATCTACGATAACATCTCTATAGAAGCAATTTTTGTATTAATTTTTTCACCACATTTATTTAAATATCTATCACTCGCAAAGCAATATATATAACTTACGATGGTTCTAACAATCCACTATTCCATACATAATCACACATCGCAGCCTCGACGTCATCAATTCCACTTGGTATTTTGACTTTTGTAACCTACGATATATCAATAGATATTAGCCGCAACACAATAATTAAAATGGATGTCATTTGTATTATTCATTTTACCTTTTTACTCTTCTGCTTCTTTGGTGCAGGACACCCTGAATTGAGATCTACATGTATTGCATGACCCGGTGTCCTCGTATCTTCATGGTGGACCTCTCTTATATTTTCCTCCACCCCCTTACTCAATTCTTCGACATTTTCTTCATCATTTTTTATAAGTTCATCATATTTTGCCTCAACATAACTCCTCTTTTTGTTTATTTCACGACTTAAATGTATCCCCTCATCCAATTCTTCCTTGAATTCAGGACTTAAATGTATCCCCTCATCCAATTTTTTGTTTATTTCAGGAATTAAATCTATCCCCTCCTCCAATTTTTTTTCCACCGTTTCAATCACCCCCTTTAACTCACCCCTCAATTCCACCACTTCTTTAACAACATCATTACACTTTTCCCCTACTTCCCCCTTTAAGCTCTCAATAGCCTGTTCGATTCTGGATTGTCTTTGCAAACAATCAGAAACGAGTTTTTTAACCTCCGCCAACTCAGCAATCAATATGTCAAATTTACTTCCCCCTTCATTCACTTTCAACTTATATTCTACCTTCTCCTCTTCCTCCTCGCCAACCTTCACAAATAAAGTACATTATTAGAGCATCTTTCTTTTGTAAGTCCTTAGTAATCTATAAATACTGAAATTACCATTACCTTCTTTTTCGGTAATTCCAACTTTAACTTTGACATAACTCGAACAACTTCTTCCTTGCCCCAGGCAGTGATGCGTGCCACTCCGGTTTTTCGGAATGTCGGCACATAAGAAGAATCTGACCAAAAATCATACAATGCAACCTGCATTTTGTATAAACTTTATCATTTTCTATAATAACTACTTACAAAGTTTTCTAAACCAATACCAATATTCAACTCGTTTACCTCTAAGACAGCAATGCATCCTTTGAGGTATGAGGGGTTTTTGGACTTTTGAAAAGTCTTGATTGCATCAATTATTTTGTCATACACATATGAAGCCCAATTTAATTCACCTCTAAACCCGGAGTCGCACAATAACTTCATACTATCCTTGCTCGGGGATGAATCACCCGTTGGACAAAGGAATACTCCGACAATGTACAATAGTACACGGGCCTTAAGATCATCCCCTTCATACTTGTCGCTTTTTATTTCGTCCTCAAGTGTAGCAAATGACACATTAGACGTTAGGCCATACTTCTGCACAAGTAATTTCCAATCCTCCCTGTTTATAACTTCATCTACACTCTGGCCTTTATTTTGTAGCCCCAATACGGCTTCAACAATTCGGACACTAAAATGAAATGAATATTCTCCGTATCGCACATCACACTTCTGCAAATCAAAATCTCCCATCAACAACCGACACAATTCCCTCCGAATTGGTCGGTCCTGAATCCCAATAAGAGATCCAAACCCTATTTCTTCCAACAGATTTGATTTACCCTTCGCTTTCAACTCCTCTACTATGTGGTGCACTCGTTTTATGCTACACCTAGTCGACACTTCCTATGTAAATAATATTCATATAATGTCAGAGTTTTTATATATCATTTATCAAAATATTTACAACTATAATGAATACCTTCTTCTTCTTCTTCGCCTCATAGTTTTCTCTAGCATTTATGGACAACATGTTGAATGGTTGCTTCTCAGTTTCACTCATCGTGTATCATTTCTTCACCACCACGTCTCTCACCTGCAAATTATGCATAAACCATAAACAATCAAAATATTCAACCTCCAAAATATTCACTATAATTTCAATTTACATACCGAACCGACATTGTAAGTCCCACAATCCCTCATCCTCTGCAATTCTTCAATACTGTCATGATAGGAAAGTTTAAATGTTCTTAAATACTTTCATCCAATAACAATTTACAGATTAATTATTTCACAATTTCTACTTACTAGAAGTACCCTATCTACTCTCTCCGCCTCCATTTTAATCATTTCAGTCTCATCTTGAACAACATCTTCATGATCCTTACAACCCATCTCGCTTAAGTTTTCTGACAAAAGTATCGATATATAATTTCTACCGACATTATTACTTTCTACCGATAAGTTCTCAGAACAAAGTTCCGATATTTATTTCCTAAATATATTTACACAATTTCGACCTATATCGATCCGAATTCCGATTTTACTTCAACATCACTAAACCCAAAACATTATCCCCAACTACCCAATACTACATTACCAAAAAATTAGGGTTTCGACAACATACCTTTTACTTCAAAGTCCCCAAACCCTATACCTATCCTTTCGATTCTGATACAACAAATTAGGCTTTCTGTAAATGCAACCAAACTCGGGTCGATTTCACAGCAACCAAACTCGGGTCGATTTCAAATACTCTCCTCTCTTAGGTTTTCTGTAAATGCAAGCAATACAAAGGATACTTTTAACCGGTTATATCATTATGATATATATGATCGATACAATTCCCAAAAGTTTCGATACGTTTTTGAATTGTGTCGATTCTTTCGACACCAAACAATAAATCCGGTAAAGATTTACCGGTTACATTATATGAATTAATAATGTAATCGGTTATGTTTTACCGGTTAGATTATATGAATTAAATATCGATTCTTTCCTGCACGCTCTTAATTAAATATCGATATTTTCGACATTTTTTTTCAACCACGGTTACGTTGGTGTTCAAAAAGTTTCGATAATGATTTATAAAGTATGGATACTTTCCAAATAATATATCCGGTTAGATTTACCGGTTAGATTATATGAATTAAATATCGATTCTTTTCTGCACGCTCTAAATTAAATATCGATTTTTTCGACATTTTTTTTCAACCACGGTTACGTTGGTGTTCAAAAAGTTTCGATAATGATTTATAAAGTATGGATACTTTCGAAATAATATATCCGGTTAGATTTACCGGTTAGATTATATGAATTAAATATCGATTCTTTTCTGCACGCTCTAAATTAAATATCGATTTTTTCGACATTTTTTTTCAACCACGGTTACGTTAGTGTTCAAAATGTTTCGATAATGATTTATAAAGTATGGATACTTTCGAAATAAACAACAAATTAGGCGCTACCGAATATATTGAAATTCGGATCAACATAACCGGTAATTTTACCAGTTTTGTTATAGTCCAAATGTCCGAGTGCCCATCCGCTCCAACTTAACAACAAATTCGGCGCTACCGATTATATTGATATTCGGATCAACATAATCGGTAACTTTTACCGGAAACATGATCTTTAACCGGTCACCGCCCTAGCCGGTTACGCCGTATATTAACCGCATACTAGGCGCCGTACCGCAGAACCTCCCTAAAAGATAAAGCCATTCTGATTCACACACGTACATGATTCTATTTCTGTCAACTTCATCAACCAACACTGTCCAAACAAAAAATTCAACTCCCACCCCTTATTCCTAAAACCCAAAATGACTGATTCTCCGATCAGATTTGGAATCATCGGCTGCGCCGACATTGCCCGCAAAGTCTCCCGAGCCATCCTTCTTGCACCCAACGCCACTCTCTCTGCCGTCGCCAGCCGCTCCGTCGACAAAGCCGCCAATTTCGCCAAGGCCAATGGCTTCCCACCTGAAGCCAAGATCTACGGCTCCTACGAGTCCCTTTTGGACGACCCCGACATCGACGCCGTCTACATGCCCTTGCCCACTAGCCTCCACCTCAAATGGGCTGTGTTGACGGCTCAGAAAAAGAAGCATTTGCTGACGGAGAAGCCCGTGGCCTTGAATGTGGCCGAATTTGATGAGATTCTCAAGGCCTGTGAGGAAAATGGGGTTCAGATTATGGACGGAACCATGTGGATGCACCACCCCAGGACCCAGAAAATGAAGGAGTTTTTGGACGATAAGGAGCGGTTTGGTCAGCTTAAAACGGTAAACTCTTTCCCCAGGTTTCGCCTCTTTCACTCTGAAGATAAATCCTCAAAATATGCCAGAATACAGAGAGATGAGTTGGAATGTTTGCATATGATATGTTAGTAATTAAGTTTACTCATTGTTATCTAATTCTCTTTTGTTGCAGTCTGTGCTTCATCATAAGTTATTTAAAATGATCATTTCCATGTCAATGGTATGCTGAGCTAAACAGAATGACAATGTTGATTTTTCTCAGGTAAACAGCTGCTTCTCATTCTTTACCGATCCCGATTTTCTCAAGAACGACATCCGCGTGAAGCCCGATCTCGATGCTCTCGGTGCTCTCGGCGACGAGGGTTGGTACTGCATCAGGTCGATCCTGTGGGCAGCCGACTACGAGCTACCGAAAACCGCAACCGCCTTGCGAGGACCTGTCCTTAATGATGCAGGGGTGATACTAGAGTGTGGGGCTTCACTGCAATGGGAAGATGGCAAAACTGCAACCTTCCATTGCTCTTTCCTACAGAATTTGACAATGAACATCACTGCTATCGGAACATACGGAACGTTGCACCTCACCGATTTCGTCATTCCATACCAAGAGCACGAGGCCTCTTATATTGCATCCGCGAAACCCGGATTCAACGATCTGGTGACGGGATGGACGTCGCTTCCTAGCCAACATACGGTCACCGCAGATCTACCTCAGGAGGTTTGCATGGTAAGAGAGTTTGCTAAGTTGGTTCAAAATATTAAAAAGAATGGTGCAAAGCCGGATAAAAAGTGGGCTACAATTAGCAGGAAGACACAGTTGGTGCTGGATGCTGTCAAGGCATCAATCGGGAAAGGTTTTGAGCCTGTTGAAATTGTGAACTAATGTGTTAAGTGTTAACTTGATCATTTTCCTTGGACGGGCATGTAGTTTCTGAGAGCGAGTGGTGGCATTTGAACTCAATTCGGTGTGTTAATCCAACTGCTTGTTTTAATTTTGTTTGTATAATAAACTGGACGACCTGCGGGGTCGGTCTTAATGTTACGGTAATGACTAATGAGCCAGTTTCCTTTGTTTTTTTCCCTTCCCCTTCTCAACCTGCTCGTGTTATTAGGGATGTAAAAAGCTGACCCGACCTGAAAACTCGACTGAAACTTGGTTGAGTTAGAACATGATTTGACCTGAAAATTTAATGATCCGAACTCGATCTGTAACCGACTGTTGTTGACCCGAACCTGAATTCGACCTGTTACTGTAGTGACCGAACCCAACCTGCGTCCGACTGAAAACGACTTGAACCCGAATTGGACCTGTTACTGTGGACCTGAAACCCGACCTGCGCCCGACTGAAACGAACCCGAACCCGAAGCCGACCTGGCAGATAACCGATTTTACCCGACTGAATTGACCCCAGATCCGATATTACCCGACCTGTTTTGAACCCGACCTGTTTTGAACCCGACCTGTTTTGAACCCGACCTGTTTTGAACCCGACCTGTTTTGGACCCGACCTATTTTGAACCCGACCTGTTAATTGACCCGACCTACTTTGAACCCGACCTATTTTTAACTTGAATGATATTGATCTGACTTGATATTTACCTAATATATAGTTGAAGAAGTCTACGATTTGATAAATTTAAAGTGTTGATAAATGTAAAGTATTAATTTATTAAATTAATTTAATACTAACTCATTCAATATAAATTATTTGTGAAGTTTAATAAGAATTAACATACTTAAATTTATTTTATTAAAAATATTTAAAATTTAAAAGTTTTATTAAATTAATAAGTTGTGATGGATAAATTTAAAACAAATTATTTAAAATTTAAATCAATTTATTAATTGTTATCATTAAATTTAAGAAATATTTTATTAAAAATTTAATTATAATTATTAAAATAATAATAAAAATATTTTTTAGTTTAGGGGAAGTTTTTTTTTGAATTAATAGGGGAAAGTTTTTTTAATTGATAGGAAATTATGGGGAGAATTTTAGCACCATATTAAATAAAATGAGGGGGTTTTGGCACCATATCAAACAAAAATAAAATGGGGTGTGGGGGGGGGGGGTTTGCCGCCGGTCAAATAAAATGAGGGTGGGGGAAATTTTGCCGCAATTTCAAATAAATTGAGAGTGAAAGTGGTTATTTAGGGGTTAATTATTCTTTAGGTCATTCCTTAATTAGATGGTTATTGTTTAGGTTTTTTAGGTTTTTTAGGTTTTAGTTTATTTTTTTTAGTTTTAACTTTTGGTTGAGTTTCTTTAAATTTTATTTAATTAGGTCATACTTCATAAATTAATTAATTATTAAGTTTTTTGGTTTGCTTTAAATTTGATTTGGTCCTCGTATAAAGATTTGGTAAGTAATTAAGTTTAATAATTTTATTCATTTGTGATTTGGGCTCTAATTAATAATTTAGTTTTAATTTATTTTTAGATTTGTCCTTTTTATGTTTCAATTTATTTTGTTTGTTAGATTTATGAGTTTATGTTTAGGGTTTAAGGGTAAGTGTGTCAAGTTGATTGTTTGGGGCTATGGGATTAGTTTAGGGATTATGTGATTAGGCTTGCACTCTAATTATTAGTGAATAGTGTCTGTAAGATTTAGATATTCATGTTTGGGGTTTAGGGGTAAATGTCTCAACTTAATTATTTGGGGTTATGAGACTAGTTTAAGGATTAAGGGATTAGGCTTGTACTCTAATTATTAGTGATTATAAGATTTAAGGGTTGGGGTTTATGGTATTGTTTAGGGGTATACATATATATATATATATATATATATATATACTAAAACTTAAATACATGCATATATGTGTTTTAGTATGTATGTATACATGTGTGTTTTAGTATTTTCTTCATTCTAGTCCCTTAACTTTATTTTAATTTGTCCACATTTATTTTTTTTAATTTGTCCAATGTTTTATTATTTTAATTTGATATTTTCTTCATTCTAGTCCCTTAACTTTATTTTAATTCCATATTGAACCCTATATATATATATTTTAATTCATCATGTTTATAATTTTAATTTGAAAATTTGTTCATTCTAGACCCTAAAACTTTATTTTTATTCTAAATTGACATCTACTTATTGTTTTTTTTAATTACACTAATTTTTATACTTTTAATTTGATATTTTTGTTCATTACATTCCCCAAAATTTTATTTTTATTCCAAATTGACCCATTTTCATTATTTTCTTTTAAATTTGTCTAATGTTTTATAATTTTAATTTGATATTTTTGTTCATTATAATCCGTGAAACTTTATTTTTAATCCAAATTGACCTATTTTCAGTCCAAATTGACGCCTTTTCATTATTTTTTAATTACTCCAATGTTTTATAATTTTAATTTGATATGACTTTAAATAATTAACTCCAAATCAATGACGATTGACGAAGGCCAACCTAAAGTATATCGACTACTTATACGGTTGTACCGAACTCAAACTCAATACGAATTTCAATCCTAAAAATACCCCGACCTGAATTACCCGACCTGAAACTACCCGACCAAAAATTACCCGACCTGAAATGCACCCGACCTGAAATGCAACCGACCTAAAATGAACCCGACCTGAAATGGACCCGACCTGAAATGGACCCGACCTGAAGTGTATCCGAACCCGAATTAACCTGTCAATTATCTGCTTCGGACCCGACACGTTTTGACACGGCCCGAAATGAACCCGACCTGAAATGGACCCGACCTGAAATGGACCCGATCTGAAATGGACCCGACCTGAAATGGACCCGACCTGAAATGGACCCGCACCCGACCCGAGTCGTGTCAAAATATAAAAATGACCTGAAATGACCTGTACCCGATTTTACCCGACCTGACAGTACCCGACCTGAAACTCATACGATTACCTGTTTTTACATCCCTACGTGTTATTAATGTATTTATTTTTAAGGGTAAACTACATAAATGATCATCGAACTTTTAAGGTAGATTTATTTTGGTCATTATATTTTTAAAATATTTGATAAGGTCACTCAACTTAAAGTTTGATTTCAATATAGTCACCAAACTTTTAGGGTGGATTCATTTTGGTCATCATACTTTTAAAATATTTGATAAGATAATCTAACTTTTAGTACAATTTCAATATAGTCATCGAACTTTTAGTTCGCTTTCAATATGGTCTCTCTCGTTATCTTCCGTTAGTTTTTTCTTAATAAAAAAGGGTAAACTACACCAATCATCACTCAACATTTTTCTCACTCTTATTTTGGTCACTATAGTTTAAAAAATTCAATTTAATAATTTAACTTTCGAATCGTTCATATTTTGGTCACCCTTAAGAGTAAGGGCGCGAGTTCAATTCATGTTGGGGGCATTTTCATTGCTTCCATTTTCCCTTCTCCAATCAGGTGACACATGTCATCACGTGATTGGAGGGGAGAAATTAATAAATCAAATTAAATAAAATAATTAAAATCCTCTAATAAGGTGGTGACACATGTCACCACCTAATTAAATAATCAATTTATTTTATTAGATTAAAATTAGGACCAAATTGATAGACTTTATAAATCTAGGGGACCTAATGTGTAATTATACCAATTTTATTTAACAACCCGTTAAGTTTTTTCTGTTATTTTTAATGGCCGGTGGTCACATTGATACCATTTAAATAGTTTGGTGGTTTAATTATTTCGAAAAAAGTAATGTGGTCAAATCGCAACTTTTCTAATAGTATGGCGGTCAATGAAGTAGTTTACCCTTTGTTGAGTGGATCGTTGAATCGATTTAAGCCAAGAGGGGGTGAATTGGATTTTTAAAATGTTTGGTGGTAAAGTGGTACAATAAAAATAGAAGGCAAGACACTTATAATGGTTCAAGTTCCAATTAAACTCTATATCCACTACCTTAGCTCCCACTAAGGATTTTTCGACAACTTCGCTAGTTGATCTTCCACTTTTCTAGGCTTAGGAGGAAACCTTTACACAAGTGATAAATTTTCTACCCAAAATTGACCAAACCCTATCACAAGGCTACAAAGAAGATTAAGGCAAAAGGAAAGTATCTCACAATACAAATGTTGCCCAATTACAAGCACTCAACCCAATTGAATCAAAGGAAATAAGAAATATAATGAACCACAATTGGAGTTTTACAAAGAATATGGAAATTTAGCACTATAGCTTAGATTTGATGTTGGAATGTTTTTTTGAGGATCAATAGTTGTTGTTGGTGGTTTTAGGACTCTCTTTTATACCTTCTCATTCAATTCTAGCCGTTGGAGTTGTTGTCATCATAAATATAGCTGTTGGGATGCAATCTTCCCAACATAGATGCACTTCTGCAACTACCCGTTTCGAAACACTTGTACATATTTCGAAACATACCAAAATAGAAATAGCCGTTGGGTGTAATTAAGAGACCGTATCGAAACGAACCCGATCGTTTAGATACACTAAGAGCCTGTTCCGAAACGTGTTAGAGTCCATTTCGAAACATTTTGCCACTGTCAAAACCCGTATCGAAACGACTTAAACTGTTTCGATACACCTTAATCGTTTTCCAAAAACCAGTTATAAAACTTGCAACAGTTATATTTTTAAATTCAAATTTAAAAATCGTTTCGAAATGTTTAACGTCGTTTCATTAAAATATAATACACCATTAATCATTGTATTCTTCTATTCACCATATAATTTAATATGAAAATTTAAAAATATCAATTAAAAATGGATGTCCTTTCATTCGATAATGCCTAACTAACCACTGAAACGAAAATAAAAAATCATACTTATTATTAAAGATATGATTATATTTTTATTAAATATAGATATATTAGATTTTTATATATATTTTTTGAAAATAAAAAATTATACTTATTATTAGAGATGATTATATATATTTTTTATCTTGTGTAAAAACTATTATGCAGTTCTTCTTAAATTTAAATTTTTAAACTTAATATTTAAGTCCTAAACTAAAACATAAACTCTAAATTTTAAACAATACAACCTAAACTTCAAACCCTAAAATTAATAAGTTTTTATAAACTAAAGTTTACACAGCTTGTATATCAATTTCCCCCCTTAAAGATACTATTTTTAAACTCAATATTTGACTCATTGTCATTGGTCGACGAATTCGTGTTAAATTTTGTAAAGATACAATATGAGACGACTTTTCCAATTTAATTTTTAGATTCGAATCTTCGACTTTACCTACTAAACCAACTAATGGTTAATGGTATATAATTAATTAAACAAACAAAAAGCAGAATAAAGTATTTATTCGACCCAAAAACAAAATAAAAAACAAAATAAGCATCTGATTCATTTGGCTTTGTTGTTATAAAAAAACGTATATTTATTTGATCACTTAGTAACATAAATACCACCACTTCCTCTTCCTCTTTTCCAAGCACCGCACCACAATTATCAATGGCTGACACTCCAGTCCGATTCGGCATCATGGGCTGCGCCTTCATAGCCAGCAAAGTCTCCCGAGCCATCCTACTTGCTCCAAACGCCACCGTCTCCGCCGTCGCCAGCCGATCCATCGACAAAGCCGCCGATTTCGCCAGGGCCAACGGGCTCCCACCCGAAACCAAGATCTACGGCTCCTACGAGTCCCTTTTAGACGACCCCGACATCGACGCCGTTTATATGCCCTTGCCCACCTCCCTCCACCTCAAGTGGGCTGTGTTGACGGCTCAGAAAAAGAAGCATCTGCTAACGGAGAAGCCGGTGGCCTTAAACGCCGGTGAGTTCGATGAGATTGCAAAGGCTTGCGAGGAAAACGGGGTTCAGATTATGGACGGAACCTTTTGGGTGCATCATCCCAGGACCCATAAAATGAAGCAGTTCTTGGAAGATAAGGAGCTGTTCGGTGAGCTTAAAACTGTAAGTTTATTCTCACTGGGTTTTCCCGGAAAAAACTCTGCCTGTCCAAATTAAAGCTGGAATCCAATAATTTCAAAATAAAATTTATCTAAACCCAAATTGACAATCTGAATATTAACTTTGGGTTTCGATCAGATCAACAGCTGCTTCACATATTTCCCATACGCATACCCAGAATTTTTCAAAGACAACATCCGTGTGAAACCGGATCTCGACGCTCTCGGTGCTCTCGGCGATGCTGGGTGGTATGGCGTCAGGTCGATCCTGTGGGCAACCGACTACGCGCTGCCCAAAACCGTAACAGCCTTGCGAGGTGGCGTTCTGAGTGAAGCAGGGGTAATACTAGACTGCAGAGCTTCCCTAGAGTGGGAGGATGGCAAAACCGCAACCTTCCATTGCTCTTTCTTATCAAATTTAACTACCGACATCACCGCTATCGGAACCTACGGAACTCTGCATGTCACCGATTTCGTCATTCCTTACCAAGAACTCGAGGCCTCTTATACTACAACCTCGAGATCCAATTTTAAAGAACTCTTCACCGGATGGGCGCCACTTCCGAGTGAACACGCTGTCGCCGTGGATCTACCTCAGGAAGGCTGCATGGTGAGAGAGTTTGCTGATTTGGTTCTGAGTATTAGAAACAACGGCGCCAAGCCTGATAAAAAGTGGCCCATCATCAGCAGGAAGACTCAGTTGGTTCTGGATGCGGTCAAGGCGTCCGTTGACAAAGGTTTTGAGGCAGTTGAAATTGTGGGTTAATAATGTGCTTGAATCACGAATTGTTGAAGTCTGTTTCATCATCATATGTGATTATTCATTTGATGGGTTACTTTAAACTGCTGGTTTTAGTTGAATAAGAAATCAGAGGACAACCGGCCACTGGTTGTCAAGTTAAATTAGTAAGAAAAAACTTGGATTTGGAGTTCAAAGATAAATAAACATACACATAGTCTGGCCATTCGGTCGGATGGAGTTTAGTAAATTAAATTTCTTTTGAGTTACTCAGCGTTGATGAGTCTTATTTTACAATTTAAAAAAATTTTGGGTCGATTCAAGTTTATGAAATTTGAGTCTATCAATTCCAATCAACCTAAAAAAAATTGAACAATGAGAGAGAGAGTGAGCGATCCAGTTTGAGGTTTCGCCGGAACGCCATTCCGGAGCCTAGATCCAGGGGTGGCTTTTCCGTATTCGTCAACTTTATCAGCAAAAGGATTCACTGGCGTTCTCTCAAAGACGCTTTTTCGGCGTATGGTAAGGTGGTTCACGCATTCATCGCGTACAACAACAACGGTAGGAGAAACTGTAAACACACCTTCGCTTTCATCCGATTTGCTACTACTGCCGGTGCTGAAAAGGCGGTGAAGTTCGGAGATAAAAGGAGATTAGATGGGTTTGTTATAAGAGTTTTCCATGAACAAAAGGGTCGGAGGGCTATGGGTCCTGTGGTCCCATCAGGCGATACTCCCACTCGACCTGCAAAGTCTCAAAATTCATATCGCGCTGATATAACAAAGGCTAAGGGCAAACATCCTTTCGTCGTTGCTGGTAGATCGTTTAAAGATGCATTACTATCCAATGTCAGTTCTGACATGCCGGCTCAACCAGCACAAGGTAGGGGTTCAAGAGATAGAGCCGACGGCGGCCAGCCCCCTCTCGTTGACCCATGCATAAATCAGCCTCAATCTCAAAATGTTGTGTTAAACACGGGATGGATCAAAAGCTGCATCATTGGCCAAACTAAGGGCATGTATGATGCTGAGTTTGTACAACAAGCACTTATCTCGGAGGGTTTCAATACAAAGGTTTGCCCGTGGTCCGGATCGTTTGTGGTAATCCAATTCCGAGAAGAGGAACAAATTCAAATCTTCTGGGATCTCAAATGGTCATTAACCAAATCCTGGTTTGTGGATTTCTACCCTGTGGATGATTTCTTAGCTCACAAGAGGCTACTTCGTTGGGTTATTATTAAAGGCATCCCTCTTAGATGCTGGGATATGAAAGTTTTCAAGAACATTGTTGCAAGCTGGGGTGATTTCATCAAGGCTGACGAGGAAACAACAAACAGACTCCGTTTCGATCAGGCCCGAATCCTGGTGGGCGTAAGCGATCTAGCTGATATTCCAGACATAGTTGGTATTGTTGTCAACGGCGATAGCTTTACAGTAGCAGTTTCTTCAGTGGAATTCGAGGATGATAAGTGTTGGATCGACGACGATGGCTTGTTTGAAGGGGTGGAGGTCGAGGCGGAGAACACCGGCCAGGACGATTCAGCTTCTGACGTTAATGCATGCTTGCCCCATGCACCCCCCCAGAATAATGACCTGTGCATCGAGCCCAGTTCCCATGCACCCCCCGCCGCAATCTCTAGATATCATAAGTCAATGGACCCCACTGGTCAGTCCAATGATTATTCTGGGTTATCTGCTAACCTGGTTGATGTTCCTATCAACATGGCGGCTGAGCCATCCATATCCTCGGATGGAAGTGAGGTCAACATCCCTATGCTGGACCCAAAAATGGGCCTGTTTACTGTCAAGCCCAATTTTCTGAAAAACAATAAACGCCTATATACATGGGCTTCAAATTCCATTCCGGTTTGCGGGCCGGGGCGGAACTCCCAGATTATGACGGGATTGGTTGGCCCTCATCAGCCTCTCCCACAATCTCAGATTGGGAACGAGAATGACCCTAACCAAAAAACGCTGGAAAACCATAAGGAGGTCGAAGCTAGAGTGTATTTGGAGGTTTGCAGGCGCAATGGGCTGGTTTTCGCATCCAGTGATATTGAGGTTTGCCGTAGATTGGTGGAGCTCGAATCCGAAGAAGTCTCGAGCCAGTAAGTTCGGGTTCTCTGTGTATCTTACAACAACTTATTGATGAGTGTTATGAATACGTTAGGTAAACAAACTGTCTTGGTCTCATGGAATATCAGAGGCCTTGGGCAAATGGAAAAAAAGGCCGCCATGAAGCATTGCTTGACTCGATCTGGAGCTAAGGTGCTGTTTATTCAGGAAACAAAGACTAAGGAGGTTAATGAGTTTTTTATTCGCAGTATTACCGGCAAAATGGGCATTTATAATTGGTTATCCGCACCTTCAATCGGAGCCGCGGGTGGGTTCATTGCCATCTGGGAGCCGGGGTCATTTGATTTACAGGATTCTATGGTGAGCGACAGTTTTATTATTCTATCAGGTAAGCTCCAATTCCTGAATGGTTGGCTGGATTGCGTTTTATGCAACATTTATGCACCCAACGACACTGCAGATAGGCTACAAGTGTTTAACCAATTAGTGCCGCTGCTCACAAGCTATAAGCGGCCGATTTTGATAGGAGGAGACTTCAACACTATTAGAAACAGTTCAGAAAAATTGGGGGTTAGTCTGAATCGGAAAGCAATGTAGGAATTCAATTGCTTCATCGATCAATTGGGACTTGTTGATCTACATCTGGAAAATGGTCTCTACACTTGGTTTAGCTCTAAGGACCCCCCCTCGTTCAGCAGATTAGATCGGATACTCATATCTCCTGAGTTTGTCTCCACTTGGCCTGATTTATGCTCGCGCTTACTAGCCAAGAGTATTTCGGATCACCACCCGGTAGGGCTATTCGTTTCGAAAGCAGGGGGTGGTCCAAAACAATTTCGATGGTTTGATCACTGGAATGAAGACAGAGAATTGGCGGATGCTATACGATCTACTTGTGATGCACTTAGGGGAAAAGGTATTGGTGTTCTATTACGTAGCTGTAAAGCTAAGTCGAAGAGTGTTCTCATGGCCAAGAAATCCGAGCCGAAATTGTCAATTCAAGCGCTTGAAACTCAAATCTCAGATTTGGAAGAATCAATTGCTAAAGACCCTTCGAACAATTCTCTGCTTGTTAAACTTAGGCTTAAGCGATCCGAGTTGTGGAAACAAATCCGTACTGAAGAGCGCAAATGGCTGCAGTTCTCTCGCCTGAGATGGTTTTCGGCAGGGGATAACAACACGAAATTTTTTCATTTGGTGGCTTCTGTAAGAAGGCGCGGTAACGCTATCACTAGTTTGGAAGTGGAGGAAGGCATTATCAGCGATCCGAGAAAAATTAGCCTTGCTGTGGAATCCCATTTCAAGATTCACTTTAATTCTAGCTCAACTATTCCGGTTGCTAAGCTCGATGTCGGGCTCAACTCGATCAGCCCTAATGATGCGTAGCGTTTAGAAAGTCCCTTTACAGTGGAAGAAATTCTCTTCGCCCTTCATTCAATGGATAACTCGCGTGCACTCGGGCCGGATGGTTTTAACATTAGTTTTTTTGAAGCAGTTTTGGCAGTCAATTAAAGAAGAAATTCTAAGCTTCTTCACTGACTTTTACGAAGGCAAGGTGATGGATGCATCCTTTAATCACTCTTTCCTAGTGCTGCTCCCTAAAGTGAAAAATCCAAAAACAATGACTGACTTTCGCCCTATCAGCTTAGTCGGTTGTGTTTACAAGTTGCTCGCGAAGGTATTAGCCATCCGTCTAAAAGGGGTATCGAATAAAATCATCGGAGAAAATCAGTTTGCGTTCTGCCCCGACAAACAAATATTGGATTGTTTTCTGATAACAAACGAAGCAATTGAGCTATACAAGAGGAAAAAGGTTGTCGGGCATTGTATTTAAAGTCGACTTCCATAAAGCTTACGACTCGGTGGATTGGGAGTTTCTTTTGCTAGTGTTAAGAAAGATGGGGTTCAGTGAGTTATGGTGCTCCTGGATTCTATCATGTTTATCTTCGGCTGTTATATCAGTTCTTGTCAACGGAACACCAACCAGAGTTTTTGGAATTTCGCGTGGCTTACGGCAAGGCTGTCCGCTTTCGCCAATGCTTTTCAACATTGTCGCGGAAGCCTTAAGCTCTCTATTAACCAAGGCAGTATCGAATGGCTTCTTTTCGGGTTTTAATCTGGGCGCTGATGGTCTTGGGATTTCCCATCTGCAGTTTGCAGATGATCTAGTGATCTTTTGTGGAAGAAGCGAAACTCAGATTCGGAATGTTATTCGTTTGCTTAGAGGGTTTGAAGTAGCAGCGGGCCTTAGAGTCAACAGGGGTAAATCTAAACTGATTGGGATAAATATCGAAGACAATGTGGTTTCCTCTTGGGCATCTCTTTTCCACTGCAAAAACGAAAAATTCCCATGCTTTTATCTTGGACTGTCGTTAGGCCACTAAAAAAACAGCCCCAACATCTGGAAACCAATTGTGGAAAAAGTTGCCGCGAAACTCGCTGGTTGGAAGGCTAAATTGTTGTCGTTCGGGGGTCGCATCACACTCATACGATCGGTCTTATCCAGCTTACCGAATTACTTCTTATCATTGTTTCCTATGCCTGCATCGATATGTAGTATACTGTCCAAAACCTTTGCCAAATTTCTATGGGGAGCGTTGGATCATCGGGCCATTCATTGGATTAGTTTGGATAATGTGTGCCGTCCCAAGGAAAACGGAGGGTTAGGTTTCGTGGACTTCAAAACAAAAAATAGAGCAATGCTATGTAAATGGCTATGGAGGTATGGTTCGGAACCTAATTGTTTGTGGCGTAGGGTTATCGCCGCTATTTATGAACACGATCACCGTGCAATCTTTCCAGCCAATCTTTCACCCAGAAATAAGTCCCTTGTGTGGAGAAATATTACAAACTATCTAGCAAAACCCGACAATTGCTTCGAAAAGAATATATCAATTAGTCTCGGTGATGGGAAGCGTATCCAATTTTGGACTGACAATTGGCTTAGCGAGGGTCCTTTGAAAGTAAAACACCCACGCATATTCGCTATTGCCTCCAAAAAAGCTGGTTTCATCTCTGACTTCGGATGCTTTGCCAACGGAGTCTGGCAGTGGAAAATCGAACTGCGCAGAAATTTGTTCGACTGGGAACTAGATGCTTGGTCTTCCTTCATGAACAACATATCAAATGCGTGTTTCAGGCAGAATTCTACGGACAATCTAAGATGGAAGGCATGCTCTTCAGGTATGTTTTCCGTCAAGTCTTTCCGCAATGTGTTATCCCCTGCTGATGCGCAACCCGATTTCATTTGGAAATGTGTTTGGAGTGCTAAAGCTCCAATGAATGTCCTTGCGTTTGTGTGGAAAGTCATCCATGGACGAATTCCAACTAAAGTGGAGCTGTTAAAACGGAATATTAATAGTGTGCAGTCGGATCTGTGTCCACTGTGTTTGACTAATTCTGAAACTATCGAACACTTGCTATGTCACTGCTCAATCTCGTGGAGAGTTTGGAACAAATGGTGCAGTATTTGGAACATTAACATTGTTGTCCCGTTCTCAATTAAGGACTTCCTTCTTGGTTGGTTTGACTACCCTCATTCAAAATTCGACCAGCAGATTTGGAGCTTGAGTGCGATATGTATGCTGTGGTCCATTTGGTGTATGAGAAATGAAGTCGTATTTAAAGGAAGTAAGGTAGACGCAAGCAAGATTTTCGAGGTCGCGATCATACGGCTCGGATGGTGGTGTAAAGCTAAATGGCCGGAAGCTATTAAGTCAATCTCCGATGTCACTTATTGGCCAGCGTTGTTTAGTTCCATTAGGACTGTTAACCCAAGCACAAAGCGCGATTCTTTTCAGTGGGTTCCGCCGCGCAAAAGGGAAATGAAATTCAACATTGATGGAGTTGTCGCCGGAAGTTTCGGACCCGCAGGAATTGGGGGCTGCTTGCGTAATGAAGAATCCAAATCTCTTATCATATTTTCTAAACATGTGGGTAATATGGATGCAACTTCTGCAGAGATCACTGCTATTCATGAAGCTTTGCTGCTGTTTAAACAATCCCGGTGGAACAAGAGTGCATATTTAATCATTGAGAGTGATTGCAAATTGGCAGTTGAATGGGTGATGAATCCAGGTATCTCGCCTTTATCTTTCAGACACTTGATCATGGATTGCTTGGAGATTGGAAGAGGTATTAAGTGGAAAATCACACATATACTTCGAGAATCAAATGGGATGGCCGACAAGTTAGCAAAGAAAGGTATCTCGCTCAAACAGAATATTGTGGAACTTAATTAATCCTTGATGTGTATTTCAATTGGATGTAGTGGTCACTGCGTGGAATTTGTCTTTATCTTGTTTTTGTTGATTGTAAAGCTGTAGCCAGAGCAACTGGAGTCATACAAGGTGGGGTCAGAATGTTTGTCAAGTATTAAGGTTTTGATGGTCCGTGGTTAGTCTGCATAATCTGAAATGTGTTGTATTGTGCGCATACCCACGTCGCACTCTTTTTCCTCCACTTAGGGTTAGGGAGGTTTTTTAACGAGGCGAGTGGCTATGTCGATAGTATAATAATAATAGTTCGTTTGTGTTTCAAAAAAAAAAGTTTATGAAAATCAAATCAAATCGAGTTAAATAATTTAAATTTAAATTAAGTCGAGTTTTACCTATCCTATTTATATTTTTGCCCATCCCTACTTGATAATTTAACTTTAGGAAATATTCGCTACAACTATTAAAATAAGGCTT
The DNA here is from genome assembly GCA_030270665.1 of Hibiscus trionum. NCBI lineage: Eukaryota > Viridiplantae > Streptophyta > Magnoliopsida > Malvales > Malvaceae > Hibiscus > Hibiscus trionum. The sequence continues at coordinate 18,831,352 of BSYR01000019.1, forward strand.
AAAGGTTAAATTAGTAACGAAAAAATTAAAAAACAAATTAAGACTTTACGAATTTACACCCGATTGAGCTCTCAAAATTCAAATTACAATCAATCAAGCCCTCAAAATTCAAATTACAATTAATTCAGCTCTTCTGTTAAGTTGACTGTTAACTCAAAAGTAATTATTATAATGGTGACACGTGGCACACTCTGGACGTGCCACATCATCAAAATTGTAAATAATTATTTATAAATTTTAAAAAAATATTTAAAATTATAAAACAATATATTTAAAATTTTAAAAATTATTAAAAAATCTGAAAAATATTTAAAATTATAAAAAATTAAAAATCATTTAAAAAATTTAAGAAAAATCTTAAAAATATTTAAATGTGTAAAAAATTAAATTGTGTATAAAATTATTTTTTACTTAAAATAAAAATATAAATAATTCTAATAATTATTTAAAAATATATAACTATTTATAATGAAATAATATTTGAAATTTATAGATTTTTTTAAAATAAAATTTTAATTATAAAATCTCAAAATTTCAGAAAATTTCAAAATCCTCAAAATTTTTAAAACCCTAACCATAATCCCTAATCCTACATTCTCAAGTCCTCAAATCAGTTTAATTGACAATTAAAGTTGTTGGTACTGTGGCAGACGACAGTGTTAGTGAGAAAAAATATTGAGAGAGAACGGAATTTTCTTGCGACGGGGAGTGGCCGGTTGTTGATCGGTGCTAATGCTTAATTTAGGAATTTATGAGATTTTTTTAAGAAATGAAACTTTGGTTTTTTTTTTGAAATATTACTTTATGTTTTTTTATAAAAAAATAAAGGAAAATAAGAAAAAAATAAATTAATTAAATATTTTTAATTTTTGTAATTTTTATAGATTTTTTTATAATTTTGTAATTTTTTAAGATTTTTTTTTAAAATGTCGATTTTGATGACGTGACACACTCAGAGTGTGCCACGCGTTCGTCTATATTTTGACCGTTAGAGGACATTGACGGTCAACATGGTCAAACTAATGGAGGGGCCAAATTGAGTATAATTTGAATTATGATGATTAAATTAGATACAAAATTTTCATAAAAGCTTAATTGATTTTTTAATTTTTTATTGGGGGCAAATATGACCTTTAAACCTTAAAATAAAAGATTTCTTTGCACAACACCAAATTATGCTATTTGATTGATGATTTGTTTTTTCTGAACATGTATAATTACATTAACCAGTTATCATACATAGAAAATGTTATCACATATTCCGTTAAAAATTCTTCTAAACTCAGTTGGAAGAAAACAGTTTATATAATAATATCAAATTACATAAACATTGGTATACCCCATAATTTGATTGAGGAAGTTATAAACAAGGACGATTCAAAGATTTTAGGGTTCTGTGCAATTTATTAAAACGAGACCCTTAATTTATAATTAATAAGAGATATAATTTTTTTAAAAAAATACCTTAATACAAAAAATATTATTAAATTATCCTATTGAGCAACAAAAAATTAACTTATAAACATCTAAAAATCAAACATTTTCACTTAAAAGCGTCATTCCTTTTCATATTTTAAGTTTTAGATAATTGTTATATATACACACGCATAATTATATATAATTTTATATATTTTTTTTTACAAATATTCAATTTAATTTAGTTACTTCCTTTTTGGGCCTCAATTTTTTTTAGAATCATGTGTTGTCGTTCCTATCATGCCTGTTCAAAACTCTTTAATTTTTAGATACTTATTTTAGATTATCTTCATATAATTTACTTTTATTTTCAATTATTATTATCTACTTGAAACTTATAATATATCAAAATTGCTAAGAACTATTAAAAAAACACTAAGAAAGAACGATATCGAATATGATTTCAAAATGTAGATTATCACAGATAATTTTAAACAACATAAATCAAACGCGCACGAGACGTCATTTGTCATTGAAAAATTCATACACATTTTTTTAATAACGCCATTTAAATTTTATTAACCACCATAAAAATTAATACAATATAATGTATTAAAAAGAAAAAAAAGAACAAATTTACTAAAAAACTTCTTACAATAGTGCAAAAAAAAAGCAAATACTTCTAATCAGATTATCATACCAAAATTCATAAACTATCATGAATTTTTTTTTTGTTTCTATCCAAACGAGATGCTTTACGGGGTGAAAAAAGAGTAGTGAGAGAACCAAAGTATCAGACAGATTGCTCTGCTACCAAGGTCTGATTACGTCGGAAATCAACCATATCAACAGAGTAGAGATCCATCTTTCTAAGACCACCGATAGAACAATAATAAGATATTAGCGTTGTGAAGATCTTTGTACGAGCACTAAACAACCGCTAAGGTATGCTGAAATCATGCCACAAGGACATATGAAATGAACCACCAAAAATCAAAGAAAAACGTGTCACAAGAACACGTGAAACGCGTGCCACAAAGACAGAAATTCTTATTAAAATATGAAAAGACAAGAAAAAACAAGAAAAATAATAGACTCGGTGGTCGACAATCAATACTAAAATTAATTGTCGACCACTAATCAATGGAAGAAAAGTAAAATTGCAAGCGACAAAGAGTTGAGATAGCAATTAGATTAAAATCTAATAGATGGTTTTTCTAAACATTTTGTTTTATTTTTCTTAAGTTATAAAGACAAAAATAATCACAACCATAAATATAACTATAATCAACAACTCTAAAATATGATCATATGCATAATTTGAGAGGGTGAATTTTTTTATGAACATTTTAGTGTAATTATAAAATAATATATATTTATTGATCTTATCCTTTAATTAACAAACAACGTATTTTTTTTAGAGAACAATATTTATTTTTCACTAAGAACGATGAATGGATTCTAAGAGGACGAAACTTAAATTTGTGATCTATCTTTCCATTAAGACCTCATTGGTAATAACTAGAGGAGTTCATGGGCTAGGTTAGGTTTGAGAATGAAATTTACATACTTCATGCTTATATAAGTACGGTCTGATTTAAGATATGAGTCCTAAAATTTGCCAAAAACAATCAATATTTACAAATGGCCAATCCAAGCTCGTTTTTGACTTGTCCATGTTTTTTTTAAAATATTTATTATTTTTAATTTAATGTTTATTAATTTTATATAATTTCACTTTTATTAATTTTATTTTGCTAATTGAATTTAAAATTTGAACCCGATTCATATTTTAAACTAGATTATTTTTTTGTCTATATTTATTTTTTGAGCCTAATATTTTTATCCAAACCCTCCTAAAATTCAGATCTAGATACCTGTTTAATTTTAAATATCCATTGTTTCTTATGCTTTGATAAAATTATAATAAATCTATTTTGATCAGTTATTTTATTTAAATTTAAATTTCCAAATAAAAAAAGGATTTAAACTTTTTCAAAACCCGAATTGAGACTATACAGACCCAACATAATGAATAACAAATTAAATTAAGTTAAATATTTATTTATAGGTGTACAAAACAACATTCTTGAATTGAAGCCGAGACCATGCCCAAAAAGCATCACAGTTAAAAATCACAATAATAACAACAATGAAGAAGAAATTTCAGCAGAGACTTAATTATTAGCAGGGTGGCATGTCCGGTGGCGGGGGCAGTAATCTCTCATGCGGCTGCTCTCCGTCTTTTACAAGGAAAACAGTCTTCATCCCCCACGTCATATGCCGGTCTAAATGGCAATGGAGAAACCAAACTCCTACAATATTAAATATTGTTATTATTATTATTATGATGATGATGATAATGGAGAATGGGCAAGCAATTTACCAGGGTTGTCTGCCTTGAATCTCACGGTGGCCCAGCCATCGATGGGGACGCTCACCGTGTTCCGAAGCGGGGGATCTTTGAGGTTATACTTTAAGGGATCCTTGTATATGTCGAAATTCCCGAACCCAAATCCGACAATGTAAAAGTTGTAGCCATGCAGATGAATGGGATGATCAATCCCTCCCACCACTGCCGTCCCTTGTAAAACAATCTCCACCGTCGTGTTATACTCCAACACCATCACCTCGGTTCCTCGTTTCGGAGTTTGCAAGTCCAAGGGAAGAAATCTATCAGTGAAATTGAACAGAAACGGTGGCATGTCCGGGAAATCATCTCCGTAGACCCCATTGGTATGCTGATAGTAAGCTTGGAGTAGAGCAGTCGATGGATTAACAAAGCTTATGTTGTTCAAACTAGCACCAAGTCTGGTTCCATTCGGACCAGCACAAGTTTCATTGTGTTGGCAAGGGAAAGTGTTAACCGAAACCGTGGTAATAATCCGGTTTCTGATGTCTAATGGGACTTGAATCGGATGGTATTTATCAGCTAGGCTCTTGAGACTACCCAGAAAAGAAAAGGCCGCATTCGTATCGTTGTAGAACGGAAGAGAAGGCAAAGAAGGAGACGAAGAAGAAGAAGAAGAAGTATATTTTCCTCTGTATTGAACAATTGCAGTGGTGGTGGTGTTGTCAAAACGAGGATTGGTACCACTAGAATAAGGCCTGGCAGCCATGTAATAGCGGTCGGGGTTTTGGTTGGCAGATAACAAGCAATCTACGGTCTGTCCTGGACCAATGACAACATATTCACTGCTAAGTGGCTTTGTATAGGTAGCATCTACGCCCACAACAGTGAGACTATGTTTCTTTATGGCAAAGAACATAATGGTGTTCATTGCTGCATTTATCAAGCGAAGGAGATACGTTTTGCCTCGTTCCACCATTAGCTTGAATGTACCTGCGTCAATGACCACAGTTCAATCATAATTTTCCACCTTGAATTCGATTAATCATGAGAAATAGTACCTTGTTTGGAGCAAGGGTACAGATCACCAGGCTGACTGTTGATAGTAAAGGCATCGGAGATCTTGGGGTCCCCTCCGGTGTCGTGCAGTCGCTGAAGAACCTTTGTTATATCCTCTTTCCACCATTCACCTATATGACCAACATGTACAATTATCTATTTAACCTTTGAAGAAATCGATTTCGATCCGACTCGAGTTGAATACCTAATATTATGGGCACATCCGCATCTGGTTTGGGAAAATGGTTCCTACTTCCAACCTTTGGGTGGATGATCATAGCTCCATAAACAGTGGCCCTTGACCAGTCACTGTGAGCATGCCACCACAGGGTCCCTTCCTCCGTCGTAAATATGAGCTTCTGCCTGAATCTTCCTCCTGGTTTGATAGGGCATTGCGTGATATATTCCGGTCCATCAGACCACGGATACCTCGGCTGTTGAACTCCGTGCCTGATCAAAGAATTACATAAACACATTGATTTGCCAACTATACATACATGTATGTGTATTTAATATACCAGTGAATCGTGATGTTTTGTTTCCCTTGGTTATAAACGTTGACGTAAACTGTTACTCCATACTGAACTTCTATAGTTGGCCCAGGAAACTGTCCGTTTACAGTTAAAATCTTCTTTGTACTGCACAGTCTTGTGTACGAAGCTTCTTTCACCTGCACAGATGCATGTATATATACGTGTAAGAGTTCGAATCTCAACATCTACAACTCTCACCTCTCGTGAGTAGAAACAAATGGATAAATTTAACCACTTACTACAAATTCATATTCATCTATTGCTAGAGAGGAAGGTTGGGTATGAAAGAGTAGGAAGCAAAGTATTTGGATAAGGAAGGTTTGCTTAGGAAAAATCATATTTGTTTCACGTAGTGGCAGAGCTTTGGCACCTGTACATGCAAACTACATTTCCAAAGGATTTTATATAGAGACGTTGGAATTTGGTGAAACTGATAGACTTTAATGTCTGTCCAAGAAGTTGGTATGCTACATTGCTCCAACAAGGATAGAAAGAAAGGTAGGTTTCTCCATTTCCTACTATATTTTTCAAGGCCTTGATTTTGACTATTTTCCTTTAGCATTTAGCCATTTATGTTCATTCTTGTAATTAATTGGTATTGGATAAACTTAAAATGACCCAACATCTAATCACTTCTTCTTAGCATATAGTTTCATAAATTCAAATTCCAGAAAAGAACAAAAATTAGAACTGAAGTATGTCATTCATAAAGTATGATGACCGGCAAGCTTGAAATCAAGATGGATGTGTCATGTGTGTATATTATTTGTATATTGACTTCGGTTTGAACACAATGGAGATGCTATAGAGTCATGGATAAAAATTTCATCCCTCTTTTCGGTGCTGTTACTTATATTCCAATACTATAAAATTAAATTCTAAACATTAACTCTAAATTTTAAATCCTAAATTCTACCCTCTATACCCTAAAAACACACCGTACCCTAAATTCCCTAAACTCTAACCTAAAATCCTAAACACTAAACCTAATTTTGAGCGTGAGACATAAGTAAGGACACCGGAAAGGATCAATCTTACTCTTTGGCTTCTATTTTTATCCTCAACACTAAAAAATATAAAATTTTAAACTTAACTCTAAAATTTTAAAAAAATACACTATACATCTGTTACTCTAACCCTAATTTTAAATTAAAAATCTAATTTTTAATGTTAGTACATAGAAAAAGAAGTAATGATTTTTCCTCTCTTATTAAAATCACATACGGAGATATACTGCTCATGGAATTATTAGTTTAAACCACGTAAGATAAATAACGTTCGGTGGAAAACATAGAAAGAAAGTGTTGGGATAAAAATTCGCCACTTATTGGCTAGTTATTTTTGTAATGTATGGAAGGAAATAAATAATTAAATATACTTGGAGTGCATTATTTTTTTGTGAATATACTTAGAGTGCATTATTAGCTCATCATTTAGTATTATTATTTTTGAACAATCATCATTCAGTATTATAAATATTTATTTATATTCACCTGTGAATAGTTACGCTTTATAAAATTATTTTTTTCGTTGCAATATTAATTTTAGTGTTAGATTGTTTACTTTTAATATTTCATTATTTATTTTATTATATTCGATTCTTATTTTTTTATGTTCTGTTTTTTTTTAGTTTTTATCTGTTTGGTTTTTGGTTTTTGTCTTATGGTATATTGTAGTAGATTTATGTTCGTGAATAATATTTTTACGATGATCTACTCTAATTTGCGGTTGTCGGTGGATTTCAGTACTTTGATCCCCTTTAGCATTTTGTTTGCCGATATAGTCATATTTATTTTGCGAAACAACATGTAAAATTGCGAGACAATGTGTTTTGTTTTATGCCAATGTTTTATCTTATCTCCATTGTTGCAACTAGGGGTGATAACGACCTGAGCCCGAGCCCGAAAACAGTGTTATTGGGCTTGACTCGGACTCGAGGCTCGTCGAGCTTGAAATTTTAGGCTCGAGCTCGGCTCAAAAACAATACTATTGGGCTCGGCTTGGGCTCGAAGCTCGTCGGGCTCGGCTCGACTCGAAATGGACAATTTTTTATAAATTTTTTTTTTATAAAAGATGAAGCCTCATTAAAAGCCCTATTCTTAACCAACACTAAAACGAAACTCAATGTTGGGAAAGGTTAACAAAGTGGTCAAAAATTAGATTAATCTAAATAACCAAGAAATATTCTTACAACACACACATAATTAAAGAAAATACAAAATCAAACAATAACCAACTAAAGAAAATGCTCAATTTATTTTAGTTAATTTTAGTGGATTTTTCTTTATTTATTTTATTGTTTTTCTTTTGCTAAACAAATTACTTTTAGTGCATATATATAATATATATAATTATTCCGATCATGTTCATGAGCTTTTCGAACCGAGCTTGGGTCGACTTGACTCGACTTATTAAGGTCTCGAGCCGGTCAAGCTCATTATCACCCCTAGTTGCAACTCACTGAACGTGTTTTGTTGGTCTAATGTTTATTTTCATTTTTCTTTTCTTTTTTTTTGTTTTATTATTTTCTCCTCCATTATTATTTCGTTTAAAATGTTTTTCTATTTGCTTCTGATAAATTCAGCCGATATTATTAAAAAATTATCTTGTTTTCGTTGTATTTGTTTTTATCTTATTATATTTAATTTTAAATTGAGTTTAGTATTCAAAAAATAAAAAGAACAAATAATTAATTATTCTTGTAATGAACCTCTGTAAAATACGATTCAAAATAATTAGACAATAGGTCGAAAACAATTATTATGAGAAAAATATTGAAAATACCATCTCAAACAGCTGAAGTTTTCAAAAACCTTAACAAATAAATTTCGACGCCTGAGAGATTCGAACTCTCGCGGCATAAACCCATGTACTTAGCAGGCACACGCCTTAACCACTCGGCCAAAGCGTCAATTTGTCAACCGATGGCATCTCGCATATTAAGTTTTAGTTATAATTAACTAAACTTTTTAGAACAAACAATAGTAATTTGCTTTGAATATTAACAGAGATAAAATATCCAAATGGTCACCCAACTTTCATACGACTATTAATTTAGTCATAAATTCCTTAATGACATATGACTAGAATTTTTCCCGAACTTTGATTCAACCCCAAGTTTTTTAAACCAAAAGACCAATATACAACTACCACATGTTTTGTAAAATGGTTGAAAATAAATAGTTTTAAGATTAAATAGTGTTGAACCTCTGACCGTGCTTAAGAGATCTAATTCCTCTTCTAACAAGATGATATGTGTATAGAATATTTTTTTTTGAATTTGCAGACATTGTGATTGAACCCGTGTCTCCTAAAATAAAGACCATCCGCTTTTCTACTATGACACTTGTTGGGTTTAATTTTATTTTATAATTTTTTATATGTATTGTATAAATAAATATATAAACATAATTTGACCTATGAATTTGACTTTAGATACCTAGTTAGGACATAGGCTTGGCGTTAGGTACATAGTTAACCTTTGAACTTCTTTCGACTCATTTTACCCCTAAGTTAACTTTAGATACCTAAATTTGTGAGCATGTGAGGACGACCTGGTGGTCAGAGCACGCTCACCTGCTCTACTCCCTTCCCTTTAGATTTTAGGTTCTTGACCCCTTAAGAACGTTGTCTTCACCTAGATTTTCTCTTCTCCTTTAGGTAGAAGTAAAATAGGTTTTCAAAAAAAAACCTAAACTTGAAACCTATTACATCTTAAATTCATTAATAACTTATTGACATGTCACCTCTAACCAATTAATTAATGTCACGTGTTCAACCAATCAATTGATGTCGTGTATCTTTAAAACTGGACATGTGCATAAAATGATTGCTTGAAGGTGACATGCCAACAAAATTTTAATCGGAATTTCATTTCTAACGACATGCGACATCCGTTAATTGACTAAAGATAACACACTAGTAAAATTCTAACATAGTTAAGTTCATGAATTAGTTTACGTAACTGTTTCTAGTTCAAGTGGGTAAAAGAAAGTTGCCAATTAGGTATACAAGGCCAATTTCATGTGCCAGATATAATTCTAAGAATTCAGGGTCAACCAGGTACCTAAAGTTAAGGTAAAAAAACAAAAACAAAATATATATTAATGATTTTCTTTATATATTTAAGAGAGGAAACAAGATTTAAACCCTGGAAAAGAGGATGTCAATTCCACATATATATGATATATGTATATAGCGAAAGTATAGAAAAAAGATGCATAAAATATTGTAGGAGATAAAATAATAATTTTAAATTAAAGACGAGAAGAGAAGAGTGGAACACACATTTATCAAAGCATCCATGTTTTAAAAAGAAATAATAATAATAATAATATCCGAAATGAAATAGTTGTGAAATTCATCCAAGTTTGAAGGGGAAAGAACTGGTAGTTGAGATTATGTTGGTAAAAGGAAAGCGGAATATAGGTTTGGAATTGGGCAGAATTGAGTCCATGGATGAAAATTGTTGCAAGCATTCCGGAGAAAACAACAAGAAACCGATTTGGCTAAAACTTTGTTTTCTAGAGTCTAGAAGAATACGACTCCGGGGCTATAATTTGGTTAGCAACGGCTAGGACAGGCTTTCCATCTTTGATAATAAACTCAAATTCCATGCACCTCTCGTAATATAAGAAATCTTATTAATTTAAGTAAAAAAAAATGATTAAACTGCTAGAGTTCAATTTCCCTGGATAATGGTGTAATTTTGGACGGAATTTCTCTCTCAAACAATGTCTATTCAATGAGAGGAAGGCATTGTTTGGTAAAGAGATATTTGAGCCAAAATTAGAGGTTTGAGTTTAAATTAGAAGTTTAACCGGTCGAATCTGCTAATTTGGATGTTTGTAAAGAGCGGATTGAAATAGCGAATTGGGGTGAAACTTCTAATTTTAAAAAAATGCTAATAGGAGCATTTTGAAATTAGAGGTTTTGACATAAGAGTTATAAATACCCTTTTACCTTTAATTATTATAAAAAATCTCCAAATAACCTAAATTTTGTTGTGAATAAAGTAAAGTGCAAGAACAAAAACAAAATAGATAACAAGAACAAGATGAGAGACAAATAGAGAGACTTGTATTATATTCTCAAGGTAGAGTTGTGTACAATGTTTTCTCCAAACTCTATATTTATAGGCATAAGATGAAAACTCTAATTCTAATGGGTATTAAACCTTAATAATAAAGTACATTAAAGTCTCATTTAATATATGAATATCCACCACAAAAAAAGATATTCATAACACCCCCTTGGATATTCATGAAGATAACACGCCTCGTTAAAACCTACTAAGATAAAAACCCAGTGGGAAAAAATTCTTAGTGAATGAAAAAAGAGTACACATGTCTTTGATACGTATAACATGTTGCCTCATTAAAAATCTTACCAAAAAAATTTATTGGGAAAAAACCTCGGTTAAGGGAAAAGGAGTGCAACACATAATTACTCCCCCTCATGAAAACATCACATAAGATCTTTGAATCTTCATAATGCAATCTTAAATAGAATCTTCAAATGTTGAAGTAGACTATGCACTGGTGAATAGATCTTTCAAATTACTGCTTGAAAGGATTCATCGAATATTATTCTTTTGAAGATCATGAGGGACGAAACTTTGAATAAATATGTTTCGTTTTTTCACTTTTGATGTATTTACCTTTCAATTAAGATATAAATTGTACATTATCTTCGCACAAGATAACTTGCACTTTATCTTGCGAAAGCAATTCACATATCTTCTAGATATGTTTAACCAAAAATATTTTTCGTCTTTGCCTCACGCGTAGCAATTATTTACATGATTTGAAAATGTATTGAATTTTGAAAGATCTAACGGTAATAGTCTCGTAGCACTTAGATAATATTTCTGGACCAACTATAATCTGATGCTTCCAGGTCTCTCTCTCTCTCTCTCTCTCTCTCTCTATATATATATATATATATATATATATATATATATATATATATATATATATATGGTGCTTTTGGGCCAAGAATATCATCATCTTTTTTTAGGGCAAAATGGATCTTTGTTTACATTAAGAGATCTAGCAATCATAAGGGTGATCAATGAATATGTGTTATGCATATAAAGTCACTTTAAATATTTTTCTGTGTATGTCGATTGATGCACATGAATTATATTGTTAAGGAGATCTCTTCACGAGTCTCAGCGATATTCAAATCATCAACATACACAACAACAACAAAGATAAATCCAGAGCTAAACCTCTTAATTAAAATGCTCGGGGAAATTGAATCATTCTTATAGTCTTTCGCTAATAAGTATTCATTGAGGCAATTATACAATATGCGCCTAATTTGTTTAATTCATAAATAGATAAGTTCAATTCGATTGAATTGTGTTCTCGAGAACTTGAATTAAATGCTTTTACAGTCTAAATCTTTTCGGTAGTTTCATGTAAATGTTATTATCAATAAGCTCATACAAATATGATGTAACAACATCCATTAGGCGGAAACTAAGTCATTTCATTTATTTCTAGACTAATCAAAATTTAAAAATAGTTGCATCCACCATCGAGAAATACGTTTTCTCATAATCGATTTCATGTCTTTGTGAGAATTCATGTGCAACCAAACGAGCTTATATCTCGTGAATTCCCTTTTTTGTTTCCCTTTCTCACAAAGACCCATTTATATCTCACAAATATTTCTCTCTTGAAAGAGATTTTAATTTCGTCTCAATTGCATCTTTCAATTTGTCCAGTCATCTCTTTATTTACATCGTTCAATTGACAATGGTTCATGATCCACATTAAAATCTCTAGTGCTATATTGCATGCAAATGTATTGTCGACGTCGATTTGATTTCGGTTCCACTTGTTACCAAACATGACATAGTTTATTGAGATCTCATTATTATCAAGTACATTAGTCATATCTATTGTCCCTTATGGAGACCTTTTAATCTATTTCATAATTCATTAATTCCTCAATCGAACCATTACAAGACATAACTCTTTTTTGAAAAATTTTATCTTTGAAACCTACTTGTCTGCCACACTACATGTTTAAGTTAAACTCATTAGCAACTAGAGTTTGTTCTTTCGGGACATCAAATTTAATCGAAACATTCATAGCTGGTATGTGTGACTTAGTCACTATTTTTAGAGTCAGCAAAATCATCTGGAAAATGATTTGCTAAATTTTATAAATGAATTATCCTTTGAAATTATAATTTATATTGTGAGTACGTGGGTCATAATGATAATTTATTCGAACTTATTTTTTACCCAGCTATTTATTTTCTTCCCTTAATATTAGGAAAACTGACTAATTAAAATGACAGTCGGCAAATCGAACTGTAATGAATTGCCCATCAAAACTCATATATTTAATTAACGATGTGAATTCAAATGTGACATATATTCCCAACCACATTTGAATACTAATCTTTGTGCGTTGTGGTGGAGCAATTTGAACATATACCGCACACCCAAAATTTTAAGATGAGAAATATTTGGTTCATGACCAAAAAGCTATATGTAATGGGGAGAACTTATGATAATTTATTAGCTTGATACCAATTAGTGATGCTGCATATAAAATGACATGTCACCAGCATTATCAAGACGAATTGTCTTTATAGGGTAATATGATAACAAGGATACATATGATCATCTAGTCGATGTATCGATTAAAATCGTAAAATATTTAGATGATCTATAAGAAAGATGTATGTTCCCACATATATCACCCTGTATTGATTCTAGAAAATTAATAGATTCATAATCTATCTTAGCTGGTGATGGTTGAATAATCAATTTGCCTTGAGAGCAAGCGTCACATGAAAAACATTACTTTGAAGAATCTATCAGTTCTTCAATGAATAATCACATGGAGTATCAATAGCTTTTCGCATCATAATTAAATAGGGATGACCTAACTGGTCATGCCAAATAATAAAGTTATCAGTAAATTTTTAGTTTACAATAGGATAAGCTTCAATTTGTACTAATTCTTGTGTAATACAATTTGGATGACAGTGCATGTAATTTTGTCAAAATTTTCTTATTATCTTGGATTATACTTGTAATATGGAGATAGCCATCATCCCCTTAACTAACAGTCTCAATATGATATTCATTTTTGTGAATATCTTTAAAATCCAATAAGTCTCTTTGCGACTTTGACGAGTATAACGCATTGTAAATGTAGAATTAAGTTTCGTTTGGCAATAACATATTTTCTCTTTCGGAGCCTTCTATGATATTATTACTTTAGGATATAATATTCGCATTATTCCCTTGCATTTTAAATGAGAAAATATGTATAATTATGCACCTTTCAATATGTGCTTTATTCCATTCACTTCGGGGAATAAAAAATGTTTTTTGTACCACTCACTTCAGGGAATAAAAATATTAAATATAACACATATCAAATCAATTATCTATCAAAGATAATGTCACAAGAACTTATTACTCTTCTAAAGCATTGATACTTTAGTACTTTGAGATATAATACTCACATTTCCCCCTTGTATTTAAATGTGAAAATAGTTCTTATGCTTAAGTATAATATGAATACTTGCACTATCTACTAAGTATAAATCGCCACAATTCATTACATATTTTGTTCCGAAAGTAATCATATTCTCCAAAGGATAATAAATAAATGTTTAAAATATTTATATATATAATATAAAACATAAATAAATAATATGAAAAGAATATTAATACAAAGCAAAATAAAGTAAAAGATCAATTATTTCTTTTAGAGGTTATAAGGAAACAAATTAGATGGCGAATTATTCTCTTCAATGGTTACGAGGAAATCAACAATATTAATTGAGTTAGACCAACAACGCCATAATTATTTTTTCATTTTCGTAAACAAATTTTGTTTATATTTTATTTCCTTTATCATTCATGATTGTGGATAACGGTCCATAATGCTTTAGCGTTTGACAAGTACGAGATCAATGGTTTGTACCATCGCATTGATAACAAAAAAATATAATACGTTCTCTATCATTCTTGTCATCCTTATAATCTCACTTCTAGTGAGTATAAGTATTCTTAAAATGATCATAATGTCTATGTCCATAGCCTTGACCATGACCACAACTACAAATGTGGCATTTATTTTTTCTATTATAAAATCTCACATTCACTTCTAGTGAGTATAAGTATGTTTTTCCCCTAACATATCCTCATCAGTAATATTTTGACCACATAACTTCATTTGTGAAGTATTTCGAAACACAACAGAGTTATACTCGCTTACTTATTTAAAATCTTGCAATCTTAGATGCAACCAACCATATTGAGCTTTAGGTAGAATACCAATTTTCTGATGACCATATTGTTCCTTTAGATTATTCTAAGGAATAAGAGGATCTTTCACCGTTAAATATTCAGATTTCAACCCTTCATGGAGGTGACGACGAAGAAGTATCATGGCTCTGGCCTTATTTTGAGCATATTATTCTAAAAATTTAATTCTCATACGCGACATTGTTAAACCAGTTCACAAGGTACTTTAGAAACCTTCTTTGAGACTAATAGCCTCGCAGAACAAGATGCCCACCCAATATACTTGGATTAAACCAACAAAACTGTAACGCTCGGGTTTTGGGCCTAGAAGCTTTTGGCGTTGGCTCAGGGTTAGTAGAACATAAACTAGAGATCCGAGTTTTCAAGGACGGTTCAAGGAAAATGTGGTTCGAGATGTGATAAAATTATGGGAAAATTCCTAAAATCTTCTAAAAATTTATAGAAAGGTTTGGTAAAGGCAAATTTAGAAAATGGCTTTTGGAAGATCGAGATTTCGATTTTGTGACTATTTTGTAAAAAGTGAAAAATATTTTTTAAAGGACTATTTTGGAAGGGGGACAAAAAACTTAGAATCTTTAGGGAGCTAATATCTATCTTGTGAGCCTTTTCCCCCTAAATTTGCCATTTTAATAGATTTAATAAAAAGGAGAATTTAATAAAAAAGGAATTTTAATTATCTAAAAGGCTAATTGACGTAACTTTCATTCTCTCATTTTCCAAATAGCAGAATAGTCTATTTTCTCTCTAAGGTTCTAGAGATCTTAAACTTTTAACTTCTTTTTGTTTCACAAATGATTTCCTAAGTTTTTTCATCGTTATTCTCAAAGCAATCTTGAAGGACTTTCATCAAATCTTGTCATTTTAAGGAAAAGGCAAAGGTTAGAGGTAAATTTCGTTCAACTCCTCTAATAAAGGCTCTTTAATGAAATTCCCAAGTCTTTGGCTCTCTAGATATGTTTAATAACAATGTTTTGAGTTTTAATTGTTGAAAATTTGATAAATCTAGCTTTAAAAGATGTTTTCTCAAGAATCCCGTATGGATACTGTTTTGATTAGTTTGAGATTGATTTTAGTCATGATTTGGATGTTAAATGATGTTAAAATGAAGGTTTTATCATAACAATCCCGAAATAGATTGGATCTCTAGTTGTTTAGGTTGTTAGATTTGGGTTTTGGCTTGATAATGTGGTTTTGGTGCTGCTAGAAGTTTATGGATGCAATTAGGTTGTTTTTAGATGGTAAGTGATGATTAAAATGTGATGGAAGTGTTAGATTTTGGCTGGGTTGATTTTAAGAAGTAATCGAAGGTGTTTTCGGTTATTTCGGATGAGCGATTTGGTGTTTTTGGGCAGAGCAGCGAGATAACATTGGTTGCTGGTGATTTTAATGCATTGATATGCATTAATTCTCTGTTTTTGTGTGATATAAACAAGGGAGCTTGTATCAGACACGACTGGTGAAGTTTCGGAAGCTTCGGAACCTTGATTTCGTTTCGGCAAAGCAAGCGAGGCGTGATCGGTGAGTTGAATTGATTTTAAAGTGTTTTCAAGGACTTGAAAGCAAGATTTGGGGGTTTAGATTGAGTTTGAAACACTAATCTAAACCCGTAAGTGAGTTTGAGTTGTTCAACTTTCATTTCTCGGTTTATGTCCCATTGATTTTCATGCTCATGCTCTTGTTTTAAAGATAGATGATAATCCACTATTTATGCATGATTTGAGAAATGTTTAGATGGCTTAATTAGTCCCATTAAATATAAAGTTGATTTCAAAGAGATATAGTTGTTGTGAAAATGCTATGTTTTAAATATGCTTTTCATATGGGATGAAATTGTTTTAATGTTGATGCATTGAAAACAGTGGGTATTTAATGTTTAAAATGTTATATATTGGCATAAAATGAGATTATAGTTACCGGATATAATTGATCGACCAATAGGATGAGAAGTGCACTATAATATACAAAATTCGTTCGTGCTCTTTGGTTCGAGAAATGAGGGTAATGCCATCCTGTTCCAAAGTGAGAGTGTGGTGATTAGAGATTCCACCACGGTAGGTCTTGGTGAAACACTCAAGCTTTGTGGCGATGAGAGATGCCTCCATGAGAGTCCGATGATGTGAGATTCCACAGGGGTAAGACTTGACGATGTGAGATTCTGTCAAGCTATCCGCATATCCGAGTAATGTTGCTAAAATGCCAATATATAAGATTGATTATGAGTTTCACATGTACCTTGATATAAATGTTTTTATAAAATGAGATGCATATGAGATCAAGTTTTGAGAAATACTTTTGGTGAAATAAGCATCTGACGCTTTGCCTTGAGACTTTGTATTTTGGCTAATGCGTGAGATAGATGGTACACGTGGTGCTTAAATGTTGTGGATGTTGCTTTGAAAATGATTTCAAGCATGAGATAGAAAGAGCATGATGAGATAGAGATTTCTAAATGAGAAATGGTTTTTAAAATGCATTGTTGTTGGTAGTTCGTTTTGAGCATCCCTCACTAGGCATTTTTGCTTATGCTATCTTTTTCCAATAATGCAGAGAAATACCTTTTGGGGCACCAAGAAAGTAAGAAAGAAATTACCAAGGAGTGACACTTTGCTCAAGTATGGTTTTAAGTTTACACATTAGTAATAAATTGGTAATTGGAGGATGTTTTGTGTTTGAGAGATTGTGTTTTGGAACTCCCTGTTTTTGGGCAAGTTTGAGGTGCCTTAAATAACTTGTAAATGGCCATTACATGTTGGTTTATGCTTCGGTTTGCATTTTAGGTCTTGAGTGGTCATTTTGTTTAGGAAGCATGCCTATAGAATTGATTGATACCTACTTTTACGTGTTGATGATGAAACTGCCATATATGATTGAGGTTTGCTATTAAAGTATGATGTATGCATGTTTGAATTTTGTTAGAATGCTTTAGAGTGGATTAAAGTGTGAAAAACCAGCAAAATATGACATTACAGGTCCATTGGTATCGATATGGTAGAATGGGTACAAATACGGACCAAGTAAAATTGAAGGGGTGTATCGACACACGAGGGCATATCGATACGGTTTTATGCTACTGGTTTTGGGGTATCAGTACGGGCTTAGAGGGTATCGATACGGTCTTGTTGAATTTGAATCTAGGAACATGCTTGTCAAGGGTGTATCGATACTGTCTCTAAGGTATCAATACAATTGGCTGTTTAAGGTTGTTAAAAGTATCTTTGTTTGTTCTGTTTCTTTACGTTTTAGTCCCTAAATGCTATAAATATAAATTAAATGAGTTTGGATGATTGTTTGGTGCTGATATTGACAGAGTGGCATGAAACATGATTAATTAAAGGATGGTATTCTAAAATTGAAAGAAACCCTTATAATTTACTAAATTTACAATTTGGTCTCTAAAATATGTTTGATTGCAAATGAACCCCTAAACGTTGCTTGAATGAGTCACAAATGGTTCCACTGCGTAGTCTATCACATAGGGTTATAATAAACATCCAGAAAAGATAAAATGAAAAAATAGGGTCGTTTATTGGAGTAAACTTATCGGTTTACTTCAATTTTCTCTATGTGATCCGTTCAGTTTGGTCTTTCACCCAGACCGGGTCGAGGAGGTTACATTTGGTGGTATCAGAGCTAGGTTTGCGAAAGAATGAGAAGGTAAGGTTGGTGTGTGATTGCTAATTTGATGATTTGATGATGAATGTTATGCACGGTGGTTGTTTGTACTATGTTATGATTATCGAATGATTTTTTTGAGATGTATGGTGAATGATAGCATGATTTATGTTTGTATGTGTTGCTTGGGGGAGAGAATAAGGGTACTCATTGCCATATTATTACTAATGTGAAGAGAATTTTAGTTTTGAAAAGTAAAACTTGAGCACCTTAGATTCTTGCTTTGGCTAGCCTAATTATTTTTTATTATTGCATTCTTTTTAGCTGTACTACTTTAATAATGAGACCGAGACGAGGGCTTAGAACCAATGTGCGTAATGTGTTTGAGAATGAGATAGATTAGAACCTTGAGAATTTGCCACCTTCTCCTCCTAGGGGTGGTGGAGCTAGAGCGAAAACTGGTGTTGGAGGTGTTGGACCTCAAGCAGCGCAGAGGCAAGCTGCTGCTGATATGACACCGTTGATTCATGCTATAGCTGGAGCTTTTCAGGCAGTGATAGCGGGGATGCATGTAGCCACACCTCAGCCTAGTGCTAATGCTGGCTTACCTTTGGAACGTTTGTGCAGTTTGGGTGTGACTGAGTTTAGAGGTCTATCTCCTGAGGGTTATGAGGCTTGTTTTGAGAGCACAAAAGATTCTTGGTTAGATGAGTTGCAATGATGTGCAAAAGTTGGGTTGTGTTGTCTCTTTGCTTCACGGAGATGCTTATACGTGGTGGATGACCATCACTGCGAGTATGAAGCCTGCTGCTGTTTCTTGGGAGTTCTTTGGAAATGTTTTTTAGAGAAAGTATTTGGGTGTTCGCTATCTTGATGAGAAAGTATGTTTCCGAATATAAAGTTCAGTTCGTTCGGTTGAGCCAGTATGCTCCTGAGCTGGTTCCTGATGAACAAAAGTGATGTGATCATTTTCGCTATAGGCTGGTGAAGGATGTTAAGACCTACATGTTGGCTTCAAACTATACCGATTTTGATGTCTTTGGAAGCTGGTGTTATGGTAATCTAGGTACGTGTTGGAATTGTGGATCGCGAGGACATATGAAGCATGATTGTCCACAACCCGTTAGAGATGGACAAACTTTAGTGCGAGTTGATGAGCCACAAAGAGGCTGTGGGCGCGGTCGTAGCGACTTTCAGCGTAGAGATAATAGGCAGAGGTTGACATTACTTTGCAACGCAAGAGAGGTTGACAAGCTAGGGTGTATACACATCGAGAGGGAAGTAATGACACGGATGTGATTGCAGGTACCTTTACTTTGCAATCCTTGTCATTACTTTCTTTGATTGATTCTGGTTCTACTCATTCATACATTTTGCGTGAGCATGCACAAGTGCTTGATTTGCCTGTTGAGTTGTTAGATGTTTGTATACGTGTAACAAGTTCTTTTGGTGAAACAATTGTTACAAGAAAGTTGTATAGGAGATGTCCTTTGTCTGTTCAAGGTCATGTGTTTGAGGTTGATCTTATGAAGTTACCTTTCTATGGTTTTGATGTAACTCTTGGTATGGATTGGTTAATTGAGCATAGGACTGTGGTTGATTTTGAGACCAAGCGAATTTCATTGAAACTTGCTGATGATTAGGAGGTGGTAGTTGTAGGCGAGAATGTGAAATTCTTGTCTAATGTGGTTTTAGCTCTTAAAGCGACTCGGATGATGCGTTCGGGATGTGAAGCTTTCCTAGCTTATATGATGAATCCTAGCACAAAGGAGGTGCGAGTGCATGGCATACGTACAATATATGAATTTACGGGTGTCTTTCCAGAAGAGTTGCATGTTTTGCTACCAAACCGAGAGGTTGAGTTTGGCATCAAGTTGTAAGATAATATGAATCCAGTGTCTATTGCTCCCTATCGAATGACACCAAAAGAGTTGAAAGAATTGAAGATGTAACTTCAGGAATTGCTTGATAGAGGTTTCATTAGGCCTATTGTCTCACCTTGGGGTGCACCGGTCTTGTTTGTGAAGAAGAAAGATGGCACGATGAGAATGTGTATAGATTATCGTCAATTGAACAAGTTGATAATCAAGAACAAGTATCTTTTTCCAAGGATTGATGATCTTTTTGATTAGTTTCGGGGTGCTTCAGTATTTTTTTAAGATTGATCTGAGATCCGAATATTACCAGTTGAAGGTGAAGGATGTGGTTGTGCCTAAGACAACTTTCCGTACAAGGTACGGGCATTATGAGTTTTTGGTGATGCCTTTTGGTTTGACTAATGCCTATGCTGCATTTATGGATATGATGAATCACATGTTTCATGAGTTCTTGGATAGGTTTGTAGTTTTGTTTATCGATGACATTCTCGTGTACTCTCGTACTGAGAAGGGTCATGATAAGCATTTACAGATTGTGTTGCAATCTTTTTGGAGAATCAGCTTTATGCTAAGTTGAGCAAGTGCGAGTTTTGGCTTAAGGAAGTTGTTTTCTTTGGATATGTAGTGTCGGCCGAAGGGATTCGAGTTGACCCACACAATGGTTGAGGCGGTGATGAATTGGAAGACACCAAAGTCAGTTTATGAAGTGTTGTAATCACTCATTTTTGTCCATATAAAATATTATTAATATTAATATAAGTGTTTATTATTATTATTATTATTATTAGAAAACATATCCTAAAAAACCCATTTAAATAAATATTGTTTAGTCCATTACAAAAGCCCATTTGGGTCTAATCTAATTAAAAATAGAAACCCTAATCCATCTTTTTCCCCATGCACAACCGCCCCTCCACCGTTGGATCTAGATCTAATCCAACTGTCCAAAACAAACCAGATGAGCTCTCGGATCGCGCGTGCAGTACATGCGCCGGCTGTTTGACTCCCCACGCGCGCGTGCACGACACGCTGAGGCTTTTGGGATCCTGCCCGCCACGTGTCCGCATCTGGAGAGAGCCGTGCAGCATCCACAACGAATCCCGGTCGATCGTTTCCGAGCCAAATCCAACCGTCCACCGCCGCGAAATCAATGGCCAAGATCCGAAGACATGTAAGTGGCCGAAAATGAAATCAGATTGTCAGAAATAGTAGATTATAATAATCATTGCAATTTTTTCAATAAATATGAATGTAAATGTAAACTTTACTTTTCGAACAAGGAAAAAAAGAAAAAAAACTCAGTTTCAGAGGTAACTTTTTATCTCGGTTATTCTATTTTTTTAAATATTCGAATACAAAAAATGGGAAGAGGAAAGGTTACCTCTTTCAAACAATGTCGCTTCATGCTCCGGTGACCGGCCACCGATCTTCCTTTGGCCATGCATGGTGAGCGGTTTAGGTTTTCCGGCGCCGGAAAACAAAATGATAAGGAGAGAGCTAGGGTTTTTGGTTTGAAGAAGATGAAACAAATGAGCCTATTTGTTTTAGAATGGCTTTTATATTATCATATTATTTTAAAAATGGCATAATTACCTAATAAACCCTTCCGTATCACCTTAATCACGCAAACGGTCCTTCCACATTTCAAAACCCTTTTTCCGATCCTCTTGTTTTCTTTTCGTTTTGCAATTTGATCCCTAATAATAATCAAATCAAGATCGTGATGGATTAATTACCCCATACCCCATTCGTTAATTTGCATGTTTCGTTTATGCCTTTTTTATTTTATTTAACTTCAGTCATTTTTTCTGCTCTTTAATTTTTATTTATTTAATTTATGCCCTTTTATTTCTGTTTTATTTAATTTCGGTCCTGTTTTTATATTATATTGTTTAATACATGTTATGTGTTTTATTTTTATGTTATTATTATGTTTATACATGTTAATATGTAAACATGTTGTTTAAAACATTATTCCTTTACATTTTGATTATTATTATGACATGTGCATATATATATATATGTATGTATATATTAAAAATAACTAAAATTAAAATAAAAAAGGATATAAATCCAATTTGCATAATATTTTTATATATGTTCTAAAATATGCATACATTCTTTTTATAATAAATAATGCTTTATTGCTTGCTTAGTTTAATAATCTGTGTTTTTCTTCTATTTTGTTAATTATCCTAATTTGTTTTATTTCATATATGTTGTTCATGCACGATTAATCGTCATGTTTAATTAATTAATTAATTTTAGTACTCAAAATCTCGTTATTCTGTTGGGAGTGTCGTCCCAAATATTTGGGCGTCATCTCTTTTGGTATCGTGGGTTGAGAGCTAGGATGTTCGTCTCGTATAACTATGCATTCATGCATTTCGAAATTATTAATTAAATTGGGCCGAGTTTTTAAAATTTTCTAATAAATATATTATGAATCATTAGGTACCAATTTGGGCGGCGTGGGGGGTGCTAAACCTTCCTCATCCGTAACCGACTCACGAACCCAATTTTTTTTGAATCTCTGGTTTTATTTTACGGTGTCCGGTCTACCCTTTTTTGAATGATCGATGGCGACTCCCAATATTTTTATTCAAAATACGAGCTTTTTAAAGATTCTCCTAAAAATAATTTTAAGAAAAAAATTCCCCCTTAAGATTAATTTTCTATAAAAATGAGAAAACACATTTTTTGATTTTTTTAGTCGCTACAAGTGTGTAGTTTCTTTGGGTTGGCGGGATGCTACCGTAGGTTCGTGGATGGTTTCTCAAAGATTGCTGCTCCTTTGACGAAGTTGTTGTAAAAAGATGTTAAGTTTGAGTGGACGGAGGTTAGACAACAAGCTTTTGAGAAGTTGAAGGAAGCTTTGATGCAAGCTCCTATACTGATTCAACCTGAATTGAGTAAAGAGTTTGTGGTTTATACTGATGCATCCTATGTTGGTTTGGGATGTGTGTTGATGCGGGAGGGTAGGGTGGTAGCCTATGTATCTCGGTAGTTGAAGGTGCATGAGCGTAATTAACCTACGCATGACATTGAGTTAGCTGCGTGGTGTTTGCCTTGAAGATCTAGAGGTATTATCTTTATGGTGAAAATTGTACGATTTACATAGATCATAAGAGTTTGAAGTATTTGATGACGCAAAAAGAGTTGAATCTTAGGCAACGAAGGTTGTTAGAGTTGCTTAAAGATTATGATTTTATAATCGAGTATCATCCAGGGAAGGCTAATGTGGTAGCCGATATTTTGAGAAAAAAAGTGGCAGTAGAGTTGAGGGCGATGTTCGCTTAGTTGAGTATATCACGAGATGGTGGTTTAGTGGCTGAATTTAATGAATCTTGCTTTAAAAGATGTTTTCTCAAGAATCTCGTATGGGTACTATTTTGATTAGTTTGAGATTTATTTTAGTCATAATTTGGATGTTAAATGATGTTAAAATGAAGGTTTTATCATAATGATCCCGAAATAGATTGGATCTCTAGTTGTTTAGGTTGTTAGATTTGGGTTTTTGGCTTGATAATGTAGTTTTGGTGTTGCTGGAAGTTTATGGATGCAATTACATTATTTATGGATAGTAAGTGATGATTAAAATGGGATGGAAGTGTTAGATTTTGGTTGGGTTAAGTTTAGGAAGTAATCGAAGGTGTTTTCGGTTGTTTCAGATGGGCGATTTGGTGTTTTTGGGCCGAGCAGCGAGATAACATTGGTTGCTAGTTATTTTAATGCATTGAGATGCATTAATTCTTTGTTTTTGTGTGATATAAACATGGGAGTTTGTATCAGACACGATTGGTGAAGTTTCGGAAGCTTGATTTCGCTTCGACAAAGCAAGCGAGGCGTGATCGGTGAGTGGAATTGGGTTTAAAGTGTTGTCAAGGACTTGAAAGCAAGGTTTATGGGTTTAGATTGAGTTTGAAACACTAATCTAAACCCATAAGTAAGTTTGAGTTGTTCCGCTCTCATTTCTCGGTTTATGTCCCATTGATTTTCATGCTCGTGCTCTTGTTTTAAAGATAGATGATAATCCATTGTTTATGCATGATTTGAGAAATGTTTAGATGACTTAATCAGTCCCATGAGAAAGCAAGGAGATAGAGTTGTTGTGAAAATGCTATGTTTTAAATATGCATTTGATATATGATGAAATTGTTTTATGTTGATGCATTGAAAACAGTGGGTATTTGATGTTTAAAATGTTATATATTGGCATAAAATGAGATTATAGTTACCGGGTATAATTGGTCGACTAATAAGATGAGAAGTGCACTATAATATACGAAATTCGTATATGCTCTTTAGTTTGGGCAATGAGGGTAGTGTCAACCCATTCCAAAGTGAGAGTGTGGTGATGAGAGATGCCGCCATGAGAGTTCGGCGATGTGATATTCCACTGGGGTAGGACTTGACGATGTGAGATCTGTATATCTGAGTAATGTTGTTAAAATGTCAATATATGAGATTGATTATGATTTTCACATGTACCTTGATATAAATGTTTTTTTATGAAATGAGATGCATATGAGATCAAGTTTTGAGAAATGCTTTTGGTGAAATAAGTATGTGCGACTTTGCCTTGAGACTTTGTATTTTGGCTAATGCATGAGATAGATGGTACATGTGGTGTTTAAATGATGTGAATGTTGCTTTGAAAATGATTTCAAGCATGAGATAGAAAGAGCATGATAAGATAGAGATTTCTAAATGATAAATGATTTTTTAAAATGCATTGTTGTTGTTGGTTCGTTTTGAGCATCCCTCATTAGGCATTTTTGCTTACGCTCTCTTTTTCCAATAATGCAGATAAATAACTTTTGGGGCACCAAGAAAGCAAGAAAGAAATTACCAAGGAGTGACACTTTACTCAAGTATAGTTTTAAGTTTACACATTAGTAATAAATTGGCAATGAGAGAATGTTTTGTGTTTGGGAGATTGTGTTTTGGAACTCCCTGTTTTTGGGCAAGTTCGAGGTGCCTTAAATAACTTGTAAATGGCAATTACATGTTGGTTTATACTTTGGTTTGCATTTTGGGTCTTGAGTGGTCATTTTGTTTAGAAAACATGCCTATATAATTGATTGATGCCTACTTTTACGTGTTGATGATGAAACTGCCATATATAATTAAGGTTTGCTATTAAAGTATGATGTATGCATGTTTGAATTTTGTTAGAATGCTTTAGAGTGGATTAAAGTGTGAAAAACTAGCAAAATATGACATTACAGGTCCATTGGTATCGATATGGTAAAATGGATACCGATACGAACCAAGTAAAATTGAAGGGGCGTATACGACACAAGAGGGCGTATCGATACAATTTTATGCTACTGATTTTTGGGGTATCGATACAGGCTTAGAGAGTATCGATACGATCTTGTTAAATTTAAATCTGAGAACATGCTTGTCGTGGGCGTATTAATACTTTCTCTATGGTATCTATACGGTTGGCTGTTAAGGTTGTTAAAAGTATATTTGTTTGTTCTGTTTCTTTACGTTTTAGTCCCTAAATGCTATAAATATAAATTAAATGAGTTTGGATGATTGTTTGGAGCTGATATTTGATAGAGTGGCATGAAGCATGATTAATTAAAGGATTGTATTCTAAAATTAGAAGAAACCTTTATAATTTACTAAATTTATAATTTGGTCCCTAAAATATGTTTGGTTGCAAATGAACCCCTAAACGTTGCTTGAATGAGTCGCAAATGGTTCTGTTGCGTAGTCTATCACATATGGTTATAATAAATATCCAGAAAAAATAAAACGAAAAAATAGGGTCGTTTACTGGAGTAAACTTCCCCGTTTACTTCAATTTTCCTAGTGTGATCCGCTCGGTTCGGTCTTTCACCCAGACCGAGTCAAAGGGGTTACAAAAACAGATAACATAAATCACCATAATTTAAAACAATCTTCTTGTAGATCATAAATTACCTTAATTTATTGCACTTTAAAATTGTAATTTAAAGAATAAAAATAAAATAGAGTTTACTGATTTTGATTTTTCTCTCGAGGACAATGGAGATATAAATGACCAAGACAACTCCTCATAATCTATTTATGTCATATCTTTTTTCAAGTCATTTAAAGATATCATGTAAAACTAACAATATGGTTAAAAACACTAACTTTAATCAATAAAATAACATAACTAAATATTGATCTTTGATTATGAGAATATATTAATAAGTCTACGACATAAATTTCTTACCCCATAATTAAAGCCATATTAGTAACTTTAATTCAAGAAGCATTGGTCTAGAGTTGAGAGCAAGGGAAGCCATATTAATAAGTCTACATATTGGATTTTGACCATTATCCCTATAATGTCGCACAACCCTTTGCAATGTAACAACTTTTTGCATTACTATTGCGAACTCGAACATGGTGAAGTCTATATTATTTATAAACATTGTTGCTACGAGAGAAAAATCAATATAGGAGAAAAATAAATTCTAGAAAAAGTGACAGATTATTAAGGGTGATTAATCAAATATTAAAACGAAATAATAATCAAACAATATATCAAAATACATTGACCTCAATATAAGAGTGATTAATCAATCTTTATATCGGTATACAAATAAAAAAAACATACCAAAATTTCCAAGCTAAATTGAATATATAGTAGATGTAATCACCAATATCTTGTTAAATTTTTTTTTTAGAATTGCCGACAAGACATATGGTTATTGAGCGAGATCGTGCTGATAACGTGATGTGAATAAAGTAAAGAGCAAGAACAAAATAGATGAACAAGAACAAGATGAGAGACAAAGGGGAAGACTTGTATTATATTCTCAAGGTAGGGTTGTGTACAATACTTTCTCCAAACTCTATATTTATAGGTATAAGATAGAAACCCTAATTTCAATGCGTATTAAATCTCAATAATAAGTACATCAAAGTCTCATTTAATATATGGATATCAACCATAAATAAATAAAGATATTCATAACAAATTTAACTATTTCTATATTAATTCTTCAACCTCACGTATTTACATTGTGACATTTGTAAACTAATATTTTTTTTATTTTTTATTTATTCTCACACATTTATAATTAAATTTAATGATTAATTAAATTATATTAAAAATAATTATATAAATAATAAATTAATATCTAGATCTTCAAATATGCTTAGTAATGTTATATTAAAAATTATTTTTCATAATCTAATTAATATTAATAGATAAAAAATATTGATAACTAAAAATATTTAAATAAGCATCGAATAAAATCATGTCCTTATATGTCATTTTGTTTGTTTAAATAATCAAACAGTTATAAGCTATTAGTTAATTTCACCAAACACTTTTATACAATCAACTAATACAATCCGCTAGTCAAATCACTTAATGCAATCAGCTATCGACTAATATAATCCGCTATCAGCTATCCGTTAATTGTCAAACATGGCCGAAATATATTTCTATTAAATTATATTGTAGTAAAACTTGTTCTAGAAATTAACATGTTGATCCATATAGTAAGTAGCTTGGTATCACTTAAGCATGTCTCGAGTTTGAGGCTGTGTCTATAAAAAAAATTATTGAGAGACTCACCCACCAAAATTAAATGTACAATTTGGGTCAATCTAAATTAGTCGGTTTAAAACCCTGAAAAACTGGAAGAAGAAGAAAAAAACTTGTTCTAGAAATGGTAACAGGTTTTGTTCGGATCTAGCTCTACCTTGGTATCCGTCATAGCCCAAAGCAATATGGTCAAAGTTTATTTGTATACTTGGTTAAGCAGTTGTAAAACAGACATCTGAAAATAAAACTATTGAAGCAAAACAAAAGTAACAGAACAAACCCCTTTGAATCTTATAACATACTGGGTGTTCACTCAACTAGTTTAAACAATTTAATTCAATAGTTATATATATATATATATATATATATATTGTAAAAATAAAATGCAGTAAAAAATATTGAAATTTAGTTTTAAAACATTAAATTGTGTTCACTCAACTAGTGTTGTGCTACACCTAAGTTCGAATCCCTTTAAACCTTTTTTTTGGATAAATAAAAAAATAAAAAATATTCTATTAATTAATATTTAACCTATATACAAAATATTGTCGATCATAAATCAAATATTAAATTTAGATGAGAGGTTATGTACACCTCATTTTCCTCTCGTCCTATTTTTTTTAGTAATATGCGTGTCTGTCTTACTGTTCATGTTTGGGGTGTGTGATTTTTTCTCCCAACAATGCCGTCTCTAAGGATTAAACTCGCGTCTCCTCCTTAGGAGTACAATGAATCTTACCAATACATCCAACACTTGTTAATTAAATCTTTTTATTAATTAGAAGGAGTAGATTTAAGGATGGAAATCGTCTACCCCTTAATTATGCCCCCATTGGTGCCTCCACTTTAAAATAGAGGGTTTAGGGTTTAAGGTTAGGGTGTAGGGAATTAGGGGTAGTGTGTATTTTTTAGGGTTTAGGATATGAAAATTAGGGTTATGGCTTAGAATTTAATCTTTAGGTGTTTTTTTAGTAGGAGGCATATAAGGAGGCATGGTTAGGAGGCAGGAGATTTTTACTCTAGATTTAACCGCTTGTTGAGGGATAAATATCCACTGCCCCTTTTCGGTGCCCCTACTTATGCCCTAACACTAAAAAACACTACAAAATTAAATTCCAAGCCTAACTCTAAATTCTAAATTCTAAACTCTACACCCTATACTTTAAAAAATACACCATGCCCTAAATTCTATAAACCTTAACCTTAAACTTTATATCTTAAACCTAATTTTGAGCGTAGAAACATAAATAGAGCACCGAAAATGCAGAGAATTTTCATCCTTAACAAGCGTGTGGTAGTTTGAAGGTTAGTCATTGTCCTCTTCAATCTCGCTTTATTTCTTTCTTCATCTTTTCTTGTTTTTTTTTTCATTTCTATAAAATTTATTTTAGAATATGGTATTTACGTTTTCTTTTGTTTAACAAGTCTTTTCGTTTTTTTTGATGAAAATAATAGATAATTGTACAAATTTAGTTTTATTTTTGCAAGTGTTTTTCAAAGATAAATTTATGGCTACAATTTCAATTGATGGTTATTTAATTTTCATACCAAAACTGATTATTCGTGACGTCTTAAAATTATGTTAGTATTGACGACGGTTATATTTTATTGCCGATAGTCATATTTGTATATATTTATTCTTCTTGAGTTGTTTGGTTTATATTTTTCAGTTTTTTATATGATCTTGTTGTATAAACTGAACTGAATTCGTCTTGTTAAAAAAAAATGAGTTTAAACCCTCTTCTTAACAGCAATAATTAGAATTAAACTTATCCTAAAAGAATTTTAATAAAGCTACAAGCAATTTAATACATATAGAGAAACGAGTTTGAATATTCAAGTGATACTTTTCTTAGCGTAACAATTCCTATCCACATATGATAATATATACACTTGTCCTATAATTCAGGTACAACGAGGCATGCCGGACGGCGGTGGGCGAATGCTTGTTTCTGCGGTGGTTCCGTTCCCGACAATAAACACTGTGTCCATTCCCCAGCTAGTATGCCTTTCGAAATGACAGTGCATAAACCATACCCCTAAAATATATACGATTCATTCATGTCAAATTAGTATTTTATATTTAATCCATTATGAATATATAATTCTAAATGTTGAATCAAATATACATTTATCAGTTAACTTTTTACATAAAAACAGAGGATCAGCTTTCTGAAAACATACCTGGATTGTGTGCAAAAAATCTGAGGGCAGCCCATCCTTTACCGGGAACGTGGACAGTGTTAATGAGCGGCGGATCAACCAGGTTATAGGTGCTTGGGTCAGTTTGGTTGTTGAAATTTCCAGAACCAGTTCCCACCCGATAGAAGCTGAAACCATGCAAATGGAATGGGTGACTTCCGCCAGCACCAAGCTCGGTTGCTTGCAGCACAATCTCAACTGCGTCGCCATAGTTTAGCATAACAGCCCTCGTCCCTTCCACAGCTCTCGGGTTGAGAAGAGTCAAGTTTCCAGTGAAATCGTAAAATACCGGTGGATTCAAGGGTAAATCTTCGGTGAAAACACCAGTGGTCCTGGAATATTAGGATAACTTATTTAAGTATAGTAGAAGTGATGAAATGAAATGAAATGAAAACACCAAAATTGCTATAGCTATTATCGATATGTACCGGTTGTAGTATGCTTGGAGAATGTCGATTCGTGGGAAAACAAAGCTGACATTGTTCAAACTTGCAGCAAGTCTGTCTCTTCCGATACACTCTGAGGTGTTGCAAGGCAAGTTGTTTGTGGCGATTGCAATGTACACTCGTCGGTTGATATCCGAATCCGCCGGCACATTCAACGGCGGATTCTGGGTGACATTTGTGTTCCTAATTCGGCTGACAAAGCTATTAGTAGCATTGGCATCGTTTCTTGCCGGCAGAGTTATCAAGGAAGCATTCAACCCACCAACACTGTTGGTATATTGAAAAACACCAGTAGTAATGAAGTCAACAGGCACAGCGGAGGAATCAGAGAAAGGCCTAGTAGCCATGTAATATTGGCCGGCGTTTTGGTTGGCACAGACCAAAACATCCATGGTTTGTCCGGGGCTTATCAGTATATAGTCGCTTGTAAACCTTTTAACGTAGGAGGCATCTTGTGCGACGACGGTGAGGGTGTGGTTCGTGATGGCGAAGAATTTCTCTTCGTTCATTGCAGAATTGATTATGCGGAGATGGTATGTACTCCCATAATCAACTTGCATACGGAATATTGTATCTGCAACAACCAATTTATGAGCTGTTAGTTCAGTTTACATTAAAAGATATGAATTAACTCGAACTGAATACGATTAAGCTAGAACGTACCATTCGGACATCCGTATGTGTCTCCTAAATGCCCATTGATAGCATAAACATCTGGTTGGCGAGGAGAGGTACCGGTTGCAAGTGCTTCATCGATAATTTGTTTGTAGTCTCCATTGTACCATGATTCTGTCAATACAAATTGTTGAAAACAAATTAAGACTCATATAATTATATATCAATAACACAAGCAGATATGCTTACGAAGCATGATTGTTTGATCGGCATCCGGCGTGGGGAACGGATAAGTTTCATTCTGGGCAGGTAAAATAACAAAGGCTCCCTGGACAGAACCCCGAGTCCAGTCACTATGAGCATGCCACCATAGGGTTCCTATTTCATTTGATAGTATGACTTCATACGTGAAGTTGGTTCCCGGTTGAATAGGGCATTGAGTTATGAACTCGGGACCATCGGACCATGGATTTCTCGGTTGTTTCACACCGTGCCTGCGTCAACATCATTAATTCTTTTAATTTTAGTTTTTTGGGAAGTTACAATTAAGAGAGAAAAGTCAATTACCAGTGAACGGTGAAGCCATAGTTTCCTAGATTGTGGACATTAACAAAGACAGTGTCACCTCTGTGAACCCGAATTTCCGGCCCGGGATAACTATCATTTACGACTAGCAAAGTCGTCGTATTGCACAGCTTCGTAAAGTTGGTCTCTCGCACCTGCAATAATTTAAGACCATGTATATATATATTACAGAATCATGGTACAATGGAGACTACAAACAAATTATCGAACTAAGTAGGTTTTATACGAGGTTTCAGATTAAAAATTATCAATTCAATTACAGATGACAGTACAACAGCATGTAAGAATATGTTAAGGAAAAAAAGGTACTCACAAAGAATTCATAGCGATGGACATCAGCAGTGCAAAGCAGCAAACTGTTTAGAAACAAAACCCCAACAAACCCTAAACCATGCTTCACTAAACCCATTCTGCTGCTCTCTTTAAAGTGTTCTTAGTTAGCCCCTGAATTTTCTTATCTTTTGATCATCAAAATCAACAATTTATAGTGGAAAGAAAGCTTGTGCTCCCTAAGTTCCACACTTGGAATATATAAAAGTAAATTGCATTTTAATTTTCCAATCAAAAGTTTACACGACACACGCCATGTTTCTAGTAAGCATGGGAAGTCAAATTATATATATAGCTAATATGAATCGAATATTACAGAAGTTTATAATAAAACGAATTTAGTTTGTTTTATTCAAAATTTTGACTTAAAAAATAGGGTCGCATCTGATAATTGATTATATGTACTACAATTTTATTTTCTTAGTATACCCACCGTGGTCGGACCTATTAGGCTATTTCAATAATAATTAATGCCTCCGACAATATCCTAAATATAGTGGGTTATACGTTATAGCCAATCAAAGAATGCCAAGATAGCCTATGTTTGTAATCAGGAACGTGATAGAATATTAAAAATAAACCCTTATATATTGAAAGCATATCTTATTACGAAAAGAAATCTTCTGTCGCTATTTATGCCCCAACAGTAAAAGTTAGGTTTAATGTTTAGAGTTATGGTTTAAGGTTGTGATTTAAGATTAGGGTTTAAGGTATTGAGTGTAGAGTTTAGGATTTAGTATTTAAAAGTTAGGGTTATGTATTAGAATTTAATTTTTTAGTGTTGTGCATAAAAACGGACACCGAAAAAGGGAGGAGAATTTTTATTCATTTCATTACTCTGAACAATTAATTTAATTTTTCAAACACATTTATTTTTATTGTTAGATTAATTAATTAATTTAGGAAAGAGTAATATTTTTTATTATTAAATTAATTTATTTATTTGATAAACTAAAAAATAAGAATAAAAAATATAAATAATTAAATTTTAGGGGTCCTAAACTGATTAGGAGCCCTTAGTTGATTGGGGGCCTTGAGCGGTCGCTCAGAATGCTCCCTTATAAATCACCTTATTTATAAATTTCGTTATTTTAGCATGATGCAATCATGTATAGTTCACAATGATTACACTATTATTGAAAAATCTGTATAAATTACCAGCGTATTATAAAACTTTTAGTACATCATTTGAAGTAATTTATTTTTCTATTTAAATAAGAAATAATTTTACCATGATACCATTTTTACCTTGAAACTTTATTTTTTGACATAAGATTAATATTTTTATCACTTTTTAAGACGTGACAAATTATATTTGTCTGATTATTCGAGTTCTGACCCAAATTAAGTAGGTTTGTCCAAAAAGAATTGCAAAACTAGTGAACCACATACTCAAGCAACAGTGGAAAGAAAATATTTCCAACAGAGATTATTGTTATCTCTTGGAAAACTATAACTTACTAGATTAATTATCGGCCAGCCGTGTACGACATTGCGAGTCAGGCATAAAAAAACAATTAAAACATTGCTTTTTGTTCTGTTACAATTCCGGTAGATGAGTTACAGCACAAATACAATTGAAGTAACCAACTTAGTTAGACAGCCATCATTGTCTGAAATAGATAGTTACATTTTATTATATTAATAAAATGTAAAACCATTATACAGTACTGGATTACAAAAACACCAATAAACCACGAAATAACAAAATATTTTAGACAAGATTCAAATCATACAACTCTTAAGGCACAAAATAAACGAACCCAAAACCTAATTCGGTAACCCATTGAATACCAAACATATACCATTCATCATTCACTGTACCAATGACAGATTCAAAAATACTTTTGAGGCTAGACACATATATTATACAAATTTCAGGGTGAGCGTAACTAGTAAAATAAACAACTAACATACAATTAGTAAAATAAATAACTAACCGAGAAAATTTCATATTTTAGAGTAAACACGTGTCCATTATGAACTATACATGGATCCGCCAATTCACTGTATACATGCCACCCACAGAGAAGAAAAAAAAGAAAAAGACAAACAACAGTCTATTAATTATTGAATAATGATGGTGAAATGAAAAGCACACTATAAACAAGTTTGTATGCTGATTTTATATAAACATGTCCAAATTCATACTCTTGTATATAAAAGACTATCATCTATTGCTTTCTGAAAGGTTGACATTTGAAAATCAAGTTGTTTTAAATGGTAACGATTTCTCGTTTGTCCGAAAACATTTGACAAAGACAATATCATTATACGGTTGCCTACTACAGACGAAAGGCGGACAGCCACCGATTTTGGGGTTTATTTGATTTGAATGTAAAGAAATATAAGGGAGTTGAGAGGCATTTAAAAGAGAATGAAATTTAATTTTTATTTAATATTAAAATTGTAAAAATTATTATTTAAAGAAGAGACGCCACATTAACATTTGACATGAAAAAAGCGTCGTGCCCAATAATTTTTAAGAGATATAATGACATATGGTGATTTGGGTAATGAAAATATAGTTTGTACGAAAAATACTCTGATGTTATCCAAATTTATTAATTTTAGAGTTTAGGGTTTTAGTTTATGAGTTAGGGTTTAAGATGTTTAGATTGTAGTGTTTGTAATTTAAGATTTATTGTTGTAATTTAAAGCGTAGGGTTATGATTTATAGTTTAGAATTTAGGGTTTAGAATTTAAATTTTAATATAAAAATTATGTATTTTTGTATACAACTTATACAAAGAT
Source organism: Hibiscus trionum (assembly GCA_030270665.1). Taxonomy (NCBI): domain Eukaryota; kingdom Viridiplantae; phylum Streptophyta; class Magnoliopsida; order Malvales; family Malvaceae; genus Hibiscus; species Hibiscus trionum. The sequence goes on from BSYR01000019.1 coordinate 18,865,976, forward strand.
ATATTCACTTATTTATCAAAGTAAATTTTTTTACTAATAAAGGTTTAAGTATCAATTTGGGGGAAATGAATAAAAATGCGACTGTATTTTTTTTATAGATTTAAATAGTAATCCAAATGTAATGTTATCATATGTATCTTACAAATTTTACAAATTTGATGGTTTTCGTCGACATATATTCACTTCAATTAGGGGGTGAAAGATTTTGAATCCAAAATTATTAGTCTAATGGTTCATGACTCCAAATAAATGTACATTAACTTTCGTTTTTCTAAACAAATTTATTTTATTGTAATTAAAAATAAAAAGTGTCATCATTTTAAAATAATACACATATATATCGTGTCATAGAATATTTAAACTTATTTAAATAAAATCTTTATAATTAAAATTTCGGTAAGTAGGGTTTTCTATTTATTTAAAAATAATAATTTTTTTTTTCTAAATTTTAGTTTTCTCTTCCTAGTCGCCTCAAGTTTCTCTTATCTTCTTTTTGTTTAACTGGCGGCAACAATTAATTTTAGTACTTGTTGTCGACCACCAGTGTTCATTATTTTTTTGCTCGTTCATGTTTTATTTTTTCAATTTTAATAAAAATCTATGCTCTTGTGGCAAACGTTTCCTCTGCCTTTGTGGCACGCTTTTCATTGGTTTGTGGTTCGTTTTATCTGTCGTTTGACACGATTTCAACATATTGTAGAGGTCGTTTGGTGCTTCTATAGAGATTCTCGCGGCGTTAGCTTTCTGATTTGATTCTGTCGGTAGTCATAGAAAAGTTTGATCCCCACTGGTTTGATGGTTTGTTAGCCGATGTAATTAGAATTGTGTAGCGGAGCAATCTGTCTGATAGTTTGGATTTCTCACCACTCATTTTCATCCCGTAAAGCGTCTCGTTTGGCTAGAGACAAGGAGATTCATGAAGAGTTCTGAGTTTTGTTGGTATACTAATATCTATGGAAGGGTTTACTTTTCTTTGCACCTTTATATGAGATTTTTAGTGGACTAGTCCTTTTCTCTTTTTAATGAATTGTATTGTAATATCTTTCATGGTGATTAATAAAATTCAAATGTTTTTAAAGAAAAGCCAAATTGATAAAATTGGTGTCCCAAAAATCCAAAAAAGAGGAGTGTCATGTGGCTAATGGCGGATTTAGAGTTTTTTAAGGTGGGTCAAAGTCATAAAATTCAAGAATTGATTTATAAAAAAAATAAAGTTAAAAATAAGAATTTTGAAAAATTTAAGATAGACAGAGACCTACTCAACTATATATGTGGATCCGGACATCCGGTACTGCATGTGGCAAATGAAAATGTGATGTTGAATGTTAACTTATCTTAGCTTCACAATCAACCTTCATTTTCAAAGGCAAATTACGTAGGATAAGGGATCAAGTAAATTATTTTGTCCACTTTGACTATTGTTTGGCTCTCAGCTCACGCAAATGCTTTGACCTCTGAATTTCTGATTGGGGTATGCTGCTTTCAGAAACTTGGCTTTCTTTTTAGTCAATCATTTCCAAAAGGGTTGCTTTTTAGTAATAATTAAGAAATCGATCAAAATACCAGAAGATTACAAGTACAGGGGAGAAGTGAAGAACACAGATACATAGAGAAAAAATGGGTTCTCAAAAGCAAGCGTTTATGTAGTTATCAGGGCTTCTGTTTTTGAATACCCTTCTCTTATCCTGGGCTGATGTCCACCATTACGACTTCTTTGTAAGTAATTTCTTGCATCGTTCACCCCGTTTTCTGTTTTGTTAATAACATCAGTTGGTGCTGGATTTTGATTCTGGGTTTGTTTTCTTAAATTAGTTGCAAGAATCTTAGTTTACACAGCTTTGTAGCACGAAGAACGTCTTGACCGTAAACGGCAGCTTTCCGGGGCCTGAGATTCGGGTTCGCAGAGGGGATACTGTTTTTGACCGTAAACACCTTGTTGCAGATATAGCCTTATGATGTGATAATTGCTTTACAATGTTGCAGATACAACGTTTGAGTATCAAGTAGATTACCAGGGCCTTTACCTTGTTAGTGTGATAAATGCCGTTAAGGAAACAATGGTGTTCGGCATCGCATCCCACAGCTTCACCATTGTTGGTAGATCTGGCAAACCTTGTTGGTAGACATGGAGTTTGTTTCGGCTTTTGATAAAGGGCAAAGCAGGAGGAAAGAAGAATGAGATAGAGGTGGTCAGAGCCATCGCCCACCAAAGGTGGCGGGAGCAACGACATCGTGGCATAAAAATAAAGTTGAGAGATTTTAGGGATTAAATTAATATTTTGTTTAAAGTTTAAGGGTCAAATTAGAAATTATATCTTTCGACTAACATATCATGTCATCAAACTAACATGTATTAACAACACAATTACTAAAATAAAATTGATCAAAAACATAAGTGGCAAGAATATTTGTAACCCCCTAGACCCGCCTATGCGTTACAACGGATCCTAGGAAGTCACATTAGAGTCACAAGAGCGACCCACAGTAAAATACACATGAAAACATTTTTTTTCTTTCTCAAAACACTTATTAAACTGTAAAATCAACTTCTGTTTAAAATACTATTTCAGAAAATCATTTAAACATATAACAAGAAATTTCAGAAAGTACTTTACAGACTCAATCACAAAACCATACGTGACATACATGACATACATGCCCACTAACTATACAGTACCGTACTCCAGAGGCAACGCCGAGGGAACTCCGAACACTGATGTCAAACATTAGGTCATGCTATTTTCTTTGAACCTGCGATGGTAAAAACAACGTGAGCTTGGAAAAGCTCAGTAATACAGAACTACCAAAAGATGCTATAAGCTCATGCAGATATATGGTAGGCATAACATTTTTATGATGTTCCAGGCAATACTTGTCTCCATTTATGTTTCGCTAATTTAGTGAAGCACTATTCTTGAGGACAACAAGGTTTGTTCTTTCTATGTTACTGAGTATTAAAAGAGAGCTTATTATTCAGAGAATCAACAGAGTGGCGGGTTGGAGAAGTTAAACCACGAAGCCTAGTGTGTTTTAATAAGTTGCATATCGAACATACATAAGTATTTAACATCATATCATATGAGCACATAACAGATAACTGCAAATGTTCAATGTTCATACAAAAGTCTACAAGAACTACCCTCCAACCTTACACCAATATGTAGTCCCCCAGAACTGCATCCATAAGGACTTACCCTAGGCCCGATGGACATAGGTGCCACCTAAAGGGATGCCTTAGGTCCATAAGGACTTACCCTAGGCCCGATGGGCATAGGTGCCACCTAAGGGGATGCCTTAGGTCCATAAGGACTTACCCTAGGCCCGATGGGCATAGGTGCCACTCAAGGGGAGACCTTGAGTCCATAAGGATTTACCAGCTTGATCAGGGTTGTACCAACAGAGACTTCATAACATAACCCAACAGTATACCCCAGTTGACAATCGGTATTCAGATTTCAGACATAAGTAACAGAATACATGTGACAGACGTATTCTATTCAGAGTATCAGAAACAGAAGATTCATGATTTTGACAGATAAATGGGCATACCATTGAGCAGAACAGACATTTTCATCATTCATCATGCAAACGGATTATACCATCATAGGTCAAGCTAACAGATCATACTATCAAGTTCATCAGACAGTCAGACAATATCATCATAGATCAAGCCATCACATAACAAGTATGCATATTGAGCAGACATACATCAAGTAGGCAGAAAATGTAATCATATATCCAGTTCATCAAACATAATATTATTCATGATTAAATCATTATACAATCCATTCAACAGAATACATCGCACATAGAACACACTAGGTGGGACAGATCATTTCTTGGAGAAACTAGGCATTTACAGAAGGGGACATATTAAACTTTTGATAATTTGAACGAATTTATGAAACGTGGCCCCTATTAAAAGGGGTTCATACTAACAGTTTAACCCAGGTATTCAGGAGGTGATACATTAAGATCTTTGAGAGTTTAGACGCATCATGAGTTATTTAGTCATATAAGCCTACAAGGGCATTACGGTCATTTTATCACATATGGACATTTTGGTAATTTATACCAACATTGAATAAGCAATGGTTCACAGAACTCTGGTATCCTATTTGCTCATTAGTTTTCTAACCGGACATTCAAGAATTTCTAAATTAAAGTCTTTTAAGTTATCGGATATTTTCAATGATGTTCCGATTATTTAGGCTATCATTGCTTTTTAGTTATTTGACTGTCATGACAAATTTTATACTATGGCACAATCATATCAGAACGAAAATTATAATTCTCAGGGGCTCTAACAATTTATCATACCTCCAAAATTTGTTTAATGCGACATAACCCAACTTGACAGTACTTACCAACGTTCAGATGTGAGTAATTTGCGTGCATCAGAACTTAACACTGACTGTATTGTATGTCTGAACCGTCGCCCTCATACTTTACTATACGGTTTAACTTTGAGCAATCGAACATACAATTTATGCGGATCTTCCTACCTTACATCGATATGGTGAGCGATGGGCATACACGTGTCGTATTTCTCAACACTTAGGGGAACCTTAGCTATTTAAGTCTTATTAACAAATCCAGAATTTCGTCAAATACATAGTTACCGATTAACTCATGAGGGTATTTCGGTTATTTTAAACTAAGATAAATCTACCATTTCTTTCTGAATTACCATTTGGTACCTCCATCATTCACGTACTCAAACGAGATTAAGTCGTCCTAACTCTCCGGCCCTTTACAGATGATTCATTCATTACAGAACTTGAGGGTATAACGTCATTCAAATTAATCAGACATTTCGGTGCTCGAGGGCATTACTGTCTTTTTGGTCATTACGATCATTCTCATTTAATTCACGTATTACTGTCATAAGGATCGACTTAGGATTTCAACAATATTTCCAGAAAATTCTCATTCATGTGTTATACAGAGTTTGAGGGATTATCCAAGTTTGTATCACACGTATTGCATAATGATGTCGAAGTCTTTCCATTAAAACATACATCTTGGGTAGTGTAAATTGCATAATCAGGTCGAATGCAGATTTTAGGTCATTTCCTTTATTAGAGGGGTAGTTTAGTCATACTTATGCTCCAAGGGCATTTTCGTAATTTCATAATTAATATCTCTCACTCCGTGTCTTGGGCCTCGATCCTTACACACTGTTGATTGAGTTGCGGATTAACTGATTTTAACTATTAAAACTTATGATATTGCTAGCCCATTAGTAATCTTATTCGGATAATTTGGTCTTATTAATATCCGTACTTATTGCTCGAATCTGATTCAATTTAAGCAGAATTTACATTATACGTCATCATAAGCATGCATGCGTTAACCGGATATCGACATGTACATAAAGCATACAAGGGGTAGTAGTGTATTACCTTGGCTCCAAGCTACATCGATCGATCCGTGAACGACGTTTGAACACTCGAACTCGGATTTGACGTCCCTCAACAATTCGTATTCAAGGAACTGTGAGTACCTTCAATTACACAAGTTTACAATTCAGTCCTTATTCACAGTACCCCTAACTAAATAATTAGATACATATATAAGTTCGGGTTCAAGGTCTGATTCGAAGGCTTTCGAGTTAGAATTTTGCGAAACGGGCTTCAAAAACGGACTCAGGACGTCGAAAAACATAAAATGGGAGTTTTCGGAAAATTTGACTTTTTGGTCAACAGTCAAAGTCAACGCTGACGTCAGAAGGTCAACGGTCAACGGGGTCAAAGTCAACTGGTCAAAGTCAATGCTGACGTCAGCAGTCAACAGGGGTCAACTAAGTTGACTCGGGCTGACTCGGACGAGTTGACTCGGCTGACTCGGACGAGTTGACTCGGCTGACTCGGACAAGTTGACTCGGGTTGACGGGTCAGGTCGGACTCAGGTTGACGGGTCAGTCAACGGGTCGGGTCGAACGATGGGCTCGGGTTGACTGGGTTTGGGCTTTGGGCCAAACCGGTTCGAGTTTGGTTGATGGGCCGACCGGTCCAGCCGGTTCAGACGGGATGAGCCGGTTTACTTACCCAAAAATTTCTGGTGGCCGGAATGGTCGCCGGAGACGTCGAAGGGCACAACCTGGCCGTAAAAAGAACGATAATTTAATCCACAACACTTTCACAACGAAAACAAATCGGAAGTCGGCCGGAAACTTACCGAAAAAGACCCAAAAGGTCAAAACCTCGTCGGAAAAGACGAAGCTCCGACGAAGACCTTAACGGAGTCGGAGGAATGATCGGTTTACTGGGTTTTGTTCAGAACGGCCCGGGGAGCTGAGATCTGGAGTCCGATTTCCTAAATAGACGTCGACGGTGGTCGAAAACGTCGAAAACAGTGGGCGACGCTTGAGGTTCTCATCGAACCCTTCAGGTCATTTCTCCCGTCGAACGGCAACAAAACGGCGCGAGTGGCGGCTAGGGTTTGGTCGAGACGACGCGGCGGTTCTGCTGGTGCTGGCGGTGGTGGCCACGACGCAGCGGTGGAGGCAGATCGGGCCGGACGGTGGGGGAGAAGGTGAGGGGTCGAGAGGGAGAAAAGAAATCTGGATATTTGTTTTTTTTATTATAATTCACACATACGAGTCCCTTGTTTATTTTTTTTCAGACTTTTATTATTATTTTCTTACAACAAAACTGAATAACTTAAAAAGGAATTGAGGTAGATCATAATCAGATACTAACTTAGCCCAATGGTTAAGGCTTGAGATCATTGCCCCTAGGTCAAGGGTTCAAACCCCCGTGACTACACATTTCATCTTTTTCTTATTTCATTCATTTTTCATAATATATATATATATATATATATATATATATATATATATATATATATATATATATATATATATATTTTTAGGGTGTTACAACTCTTCCCCCTAAAAGAAAATTTCGTCCTCGAAATTTACCAGAGTCGATAAAATGCAAAAACTGTTCTCTCATCACTTCATGTACTGAAACTATTCCCTCAGAGTATCATTGTTTCTCAGGACCCTCAGTCGGTCATAGATTAATCTGGCAATTTCCTAAATCACAAGGAGTAACTTTATATCCAAAATCATCCCGTCATACATCTCAGACTTGTTTATTAGAATACGGTAATTGCACCCATACGGAACCTTGTACGGTGCCAAGCAAATACTTGTCTCATAATTTTTATTTTAAACAGACTCGGTCGGGGATAGAAAACATTCCCTACAATTACAAAAGTTACTCATATGACCCAAAAGTATATGCATAACTCTCCTAGGTTGACCATCAATTTACATATGAGAAATTGTCCCCAAAATCCAGTTGAGTACTCATGGCATGCAGTCGAGCCTTCCGAAATCGAATATATACCATCGAATTTTCAATTAGGGATGTTACATAACGATACATCATGCCACATTTTTAGAGATGTCTTTCCTTAAGCCAATCGAACATAACAAAGGTTTTAAACAACTATCACTTACTTTCAACATAACCAAGGGTCAGCACAGAATTTACATTTTCGCCACATTCACAAACACTTTTCTCTGAAGTTCATAGAGTTTTTTTTTCACATTTCCGTTAGGGTATTTTCAAACACAGTCATTATCATCGAATATCCTGTCATGAAATCTTACATCAGTTATCCGGCATGATCAAACATTTATTCTTAATCTGATTCACTAGTATAAACCATCTCAAGTTCCTTATCTAGATTCAAATTCAACCATTTAATTCAAAACACAGACGAACATTATAGACATTGCCTGTAAGCAGATGTTGAGCTATGAAAGGCAAAATACTCAAATTTGGTTATTTCGGAAGAAAGGATTCGACATCAGAGTTTCGGCTCGGAGGAGTACGATTATGATCTAGGGGCATGCACAGACCAAACACCCTACGACAGACGATCGGTCAATCTACCCAGAAAGACGCAACTCTAAGCTCTGATACCACTAAATGTAACCCCCTAGACCCGCCTATCCGTTACAACGGATCCTAGGAAGTCACATTAGGGTCACAAGAGCGACCCACAGTAAAATACACATGAAAACATTTTTTTTCTTTCTCAAAACACTTATTAAACTGTAAATCAACTTCTGTTTAAAATACTATTTCAGAAAATCATTTAAACATATAACAAGAAATTTCATAAAGTACTTTACAGACTCAATCACAAAACCATACGTGACATACATGACATACATGCCCACTAACTATACAGTACCGTACTCCAGAGGCAACGCCGAGGGAACTCCGAACACTGATGTCAAACATTAGGTCATGCTATTTTCTTTGAACCTGCGATGGTAAAAACAACGTGAGCTTGGAAAAGCTCAGTAATACAGAACTACCAAAAGATGCTATAAGCTCATGCAGATATATGGTAGGCATAACATTTTTATGATGTTCCAGGCAATACTTGTCTTCATTTATGTTTCACTAATTTAGTGAAGCACTATTCTTGAGGACAACAAGGTTTGTTCTTTCTATGTTACTGAGTATTAAAAGAGAGCTTATTATTCAGAGAATCAACAGAGTGGCGGGTTGGAGAAGTTAAACCACGAAGCCTAGTGTGTTTTAATAAGTTGCAGATCGAACATACATAAGTATTTAACATCATATCATATGAGCACATAACAGATAAATGCAAATGTTCAATGTTCATACAGAAGTTTACAAGAACTACCCTCCAACCTTACACCAATATGCAGTCCCCCAGAACTGCATCCATAAGGACTTACCCTAGGCCCGATGGACATAGGTGTCACCTAAGGGGATGCCTTAGGTCCATAAGGACTTACCCTAGGCCCGATGGGCATATGTGCCACCTAAGAGGATGTCTTAGGTCCATAAGGGCTTACCCTAGGCCCGATGGGCATAGGTGCCACTCAAGGGGAGACCTTGAGTCCATAAGGATTTACCAGCTTGATCAGGGTTGTACCAACAGAGACTTCATAACATAACCCAACAGTATACCCCAGTTGACAATCAGTATTCAGATTTCAGACATAAGTAACAGAATACATGTGATAGACGTATTCTATTCAGAGTATCAGAAACAGAAGATTCATGATTTTGACAGATAAATGGGCATACCATTAAGCAGAACAGACATTTTCATCATTCATCATGCAAACGGATTATACCATCATAGCTCAAGCTAACAGATCATACTATCAAGTTCATCAGACAGTCAGACAATATCATCATAGATCAAGCCATCACATAACAAGTATGCATATTGAGCAGACATACATCAAGTAGGCAGAAAATGTAATCATATATCCAGTTCATCAAACATAATATTATTCATGATTAAATCATTATACAATCCATTCAACAGAATACATCGCACATAGAACACACTAGGTGGGACAGATCATTTCTTGGAGAAACTAGGCATTTACAGAAGGGGACATATTAAACTTTTGATAATTTGAACGAATTTCTGAAACGTGGCCCCTATTAAAAGGGGTTCATACTAACGGTTTAACCCATATATTCAGGATGTGATACATTAAGATCTTTGAGAGTTTAGACGCATCATGAGTTATTTAGTCATATAAGCCTACAAGGGCATTATGGTCATTTTATCACATATGGACATTTTGGTAATTTATACCAACATTTAATAAGCAATGGTTCACAGAACTCTGGTATCCTATTTGCTCATTAGTTTTCTAATCGGACATTCAAGAATTTCTAAATTAAAGTCTTTTAAGTTATCGGATATTTTCAATGATGTTCCGATTATTTAGGCTATCATGGCTTTTTAGTTATTTGACTGTCATGACAAATTTTATACTATGGAACAATCATATCAGAACGAAAATTATAATTCTCAGGAGCTTTAACAATTTATCATACCTCCAGAATTTGTTTAATGCGACATAACCCAACTTGACAGTACTTACCAACGTTCAGATGTGAGTAATTTGCGTGCATCAGAACTTAACACCGACTGTATTGTATGTCTGAACCATCGCCCTCATACTTTACTATACGGTTTAACTTTGAGCAATCGAACATACAATTTATGCGGATCTTCCTACCTTACATCGATATGGTGAGCGATGGGCATACAAGTGTCGTATTTCTCAACACTTAGGGGAACCTTAGCTATTTAAGTCTTATTAACAAATCCAGAATTTCGTCAAATACATAGTCACCGATTAACTCATGAGGGTATTTTGGTTATTTTAAACTAAGATAAATCTACCATTTCTTTCTGAATTACCATTTGGTACCTCCATCATTCACGTACTCAAACGAGATTAAGTCGTCCTAACTCTCCGGCCCTTTACAGATGATTCATTCATTACAGAGCTTGAGGGTATAACGTCATTCAAATTAATCAGACATTTCGGTGCTCGAGGGCATTACCGTCTTTTTGGTCATTACGATCATTCTCATTTAATTCACGTATTACTGTCATAAGGATCGACTTAGGATTTCAACAATATTTCCAGAAAATTCTCATTCATGTGTTATACAGAGTTTGAGGGATTATCCAAGTTTGTATCACACGTATTGCATAATGATGTCGAAGTCTTTCCATTAAAACATACATCTTGGGTAGTGTAAATTGCATAATCAGGTCAAATGCAGATTTTAGGTCATTTCCTTTATTAGAGGGGTAGTTTAGTCATACTTATGCTCCAAGGGCATTTTCGTAATTTCATAATTAATATCTCTCACTCCGTGTCTTGGGCCTCGATCCTTACACACTGTTGATTGAGTTACAGATTAACTGAATTTAACTATTAAAACTTATGATATTGCTAGCCCATTAGTAATCTTATTCGGATAATTTGGTCTTATTAATATCCGTACTTATTGCTCGAATCTGATTCAATTTAAGCAGAATTTACAGTATACGTCATCATAAGCATGCATGCATTAACCGGATATCGACATGTACATAAAGCATACAAGGGGTAGTAGTGTATTACCTTGGCTCCAAGCTACACCGATCGATCCGTGAACGACGTTCGAACACTCGAACTCGGATTTAACGTCCCTCAACAATTCGTATTCAAGGAACTGTGAGTACCTTCAATTACACGAGTTTACAATTCAGTCCTTATTCACAGTACCCCTAACTGAATAATTAGATACATATATAAGTTCGGGTTCAAGGTCTGATTCGGAGGCTTTCGAGTCAGAATTTTGCAAAACGGGCTTCAAAAACGGACTCAGGACGTCAAAAACATAAAATGGGAGTTTTCGGAAAATTTGACTTTTTGGTCAACAGTCAAAGTCAACGCTGACGTCAGCAGGTCAACGGTCAACGGTCAACGGGGTCAGAGTCAACTGGTCAAAGTCAATGCTGACGTCAACAGTCAACAGGGGTCAACTGAGTTGACTCGGGCTGACTCGAACGAGTGACTCGGCTGACTCGGACGAGTTGACTCGGCTGACTCGGACAAGTTGACTCGGGTTGACGGGTCGGGTCGGACTCAGGTTGACGGGTCAGTCAACGGGTCGGGTCGAACGATGGGCTCGGGTTGACTGGGTTTGGGCTTTGGGCCAAACCGGTTCGAGTTTGGTTGATGGGCCGACCGGTCCAGCCGGTTCAGCACGGATTGAGCCGGTTTACTTACCCGAAAATTTCTAGTGGCCAGAATGGTCGCCGGAGACGTCGAAGGGCACAACCTGGCCGTAAAAAGAACGATAATTTAATCCACAACACTTTCATAAAGAAAACAAATCGGAAGTCGGCCGGAAACTTACCGAAAAAGACCCAAAAGGTCAAAACCTCGTCGGAAAAGACGAAGCTCCGACGAAGACCTTAACGGAGTCGGAGGAACGATCGGTTTACTGGGTTTTGTTCAGAACGGCCCGGGGAGCTGAGATCTGGAGTCCGAGTTCCCGAACAGACGTCGACGGTGGTCGAAAACGTTGAAAATAGTGGGCGACGCTTGAGGTTCTCATCGAACCCTTCAGGTCATTTCTCCCGTCGAACGGCAACAAAACGGCTCGAGTGGCGGCTAGGGTTTGGTCGGAACGGCGCGGCGGTTCTGCTGGTGCTGGCGGTGGTGGCCACGACGCAGCGGTAGAGGCAGATCGGGCCGGACGGTGGGGGAGAAGGTGAGGGGTCGAGAGGGAGAAAAGAGATCTGGATATTTGTTTTTTTATTTATTATAATTCACACATATGAGTCCCTTGTTTATTTTTTTTCAGACTTTTATTATTATTTTCTTACAACAAAACTGAATAACTTAAAAAGGAATTGAGGTAGATCATAATCAGATATTACCTTAGCCCAATGGTTAAGGCTTGAGATCATTGCCCCTAGGTCAAGGGTTCAAACCCCTGTGACTACACATTTCATCTTTTTCTTATTTCATTCATTTTTCATAATATATATATATATATATATATATATTTAAGGTGTTACAATATTTTTTTAAATGAGTGACTAAAATAAAATACGGTTCAAACAAAAAGGACCTCCGATAAATTTTACCCTTAATTTATTTACTAGTTTTAGTTCAAAGAAACTTATGTGTGGGATCGAATTCAGCCTGAACCAATGACACTTTGAACAATTTTTACCCGCTTTTAATAAAAAAAATTATATTAAACTTATTTGTATTTTTAGAATTAATTTAATTAAAATTTTCTATTTTCTAATTAAAACTCGAACTAGATCAAATAAGCTCAAAATTAACGGTTCAGTTGCAAATAGTTTAAGGGTTCAGTTAATTTTTCAGTTGGAGTATCAGTTTAAATGGATATCTCGATTGGTTTTCGGTTATTAAAATTTAAAATTGATCCAACAAAAAAAAAAAGAAGGTTATTCTCGTATATTTAGTCGATCGGTTTTAAATTTTTGAAAAGAGATGGCAGCGGCTTCATGAAATAAACGAGAAAAAATTAGGAGAAACCTTTTTTCTATTTCATTGAACAGTTTTGATCAACTCTTTCATTCGTAATTTGATTGAGTTGCAGGCCCGGTTCTAGGCAAGTATAATAAAAGCGTCCGTCCAGTGCTCATTTTTTTATTGATTGAAAAGAGAGGTAACAACACATGCCTCGTTAAAAACCCCCCTAAGCTTAGATGTGGGAAAAGAGTACATGTGTTGTTACGTACAAGACATTAAGAGAAAATAACAAAAACCACAGACTAGACCACTAAGGTCCTATCGACTAAAATCAAATCCACCACTTCCGGGGGGGACTGCGCCAAATTCTTCCATCAAACGACCAATCAAAGGCCAGCGAAGCCATTTTATCAGCAACCATATTGGAGCCCCGAGGTATATGCCGAATAGATAAATCCCAATCGCGCTTCCTAATCTCAATTAACTTGCTAGTTAAACCATGTCCACACAAAATTTCCTTCTTACCGTTTAACATATCCGCCACCGTAGAATTGTCTGTCTCAAAGTCTACAGAGCGGTAACCAAGATCCCATGCATGCTTTAGTGCCTCATAAGCCGCCCAAAGTTCACACACGATAATCGAACAACGACCAACACATCTCCCAAATCCGAATACCCAACTCCCTGTCTCGTCCCGAATAGTGGCACCAATAGCCGCCATCTGTAACGGTCCCCTAACCGAGCCATCCGCGTTAACTTTGACCCTCCCCCTATCCGGGCAAATCAAATGTGATGATGCCAAGTCACGTCCGGGGCCTCCATCTGCCCGCCCCATCGAAGCCGCAGCACCAGTGGGATGGAATGCTGTGGCGTATTCCGCCCTCAAACGAACAGCAACAACCACCAAGTCGCGCGGAACAGCAGCAGTATCACCCAGCACACGCGCACATCGTTCTTTCCATATCAACCAGAGGACAATCGCAAACAGCATGGTCCAATCAACATCCGTCGGCCCCCCTTGCGTCTGCCCAGCAACATTCTCCCAAAACCACGATTCAAAGGGCGGCTCCCGGAACTCCTGCAGCCGAGATGGAGCGACAATCTTCGCCCACTGGTTCCACGCTCGTGGACACGCGTGAAGGACGTGATCCAGGTCCTCCACAACACCAGCACACACACTGCAGTCCAACGACGCTTTCAAGTGTCGTCTCCCCCGCTCCACGTTCGTCAATAGTTTTCAATGTGCCACCAACCACATAAACGCCTTAATACGTTGGGGAACTTTGATCTTCCAAATGCTGAACCACCGCTTCGGACTTGCCGGCACACCCCCATTACCCAATGCTCTATACGCCGATGCCGTAGAGAAGGTACGCGACGGCTCCCATTTCCAAGCCACTCTATCCGAACCCAAGGCAGCGTGCGGAGGAGTAACAGCATGAATCTGCTGGACGACATTAACCGGTAAAGCACTCTCTAGCTTTCCCCAATTCCACTCACCTTTCGCGTCGATCCAAGCCGCTACCGGTGACCTCAGGTCCATGTGATCAACAGTGCACTGCTCAGCCAAAACACCCGCACCGTCTAGCCATTGGTCAGTCCAGAAGCTAGCGCTCCACCCATCGCAGATCTCCCAACAAATCCCGTTACGAACATGGTCCCATATTTGACTCAAACCTCTCCACAAACGCGAACAACCAGCCCGATAAATATAATGGGGAATAGAAGCATCCCACTTATACTTATGGAGAAGAACTTGTACCCAAAGCTTGTTCTGATCAGTAATTAGCCGGTACCCAACCTTCATAAGAAGCGCTTGGTTTTGACGCTCAAGATGGCGCAGACCAAGACCTCCCTCTCGAACCTCTGATGAAATAGTATCCCATCGCACCAGCGGAATTCCTTTAGATCCACTCGTAGAGCCCCAGATAAATCGGCGAATAATGCGTTCCATAGCCGAACAGATACCTTTCGGAAGCCACGCCGTTTGCATAACATACGTAGGAATGGCCTGAAGCACCGCCTTAGCCAAAGTGATACTCCCAGCTAGTGTTAACGTGCGCGCCGCTCAACCAGTTAATTTACTCTCAATTTTATCTAAGAGGAAACTATACGTAGCAGCAGTGACACGCTTATGCAATAAAGGAACTCCGAGATACATACCCAAATCCTCGACAAGCTGAAAACCCCCAATTCCTGCCAAAGCGATACCCCTTTCCTTACTAAGGTTCCTAGAAAAGCACACAGTGGTTTTAGCTGTACTTACGCGGTGCCCCGAACATGCACAGAACATAGATAAAATCTCATTCACCAGCCGCATCTGATCAACGTTCGCTTCCGCAAACAGAACCAAGTCATCAGCAAAGAAAAGGTGAGATATGCCAGGCCCATGCTTAGACAGGACAATACTCTTCCACCTCCCCTCATCCACCATCCTACTAATCACATGAGACAACTGTTCCATACAGAGCACGAACAGATACGGGGAAAGT
The DNA here is from genome assembly GCA_030270665.1 of Hibiscus trionum. NCBI lineage: Eukaryota > Viridiplantae > Streptophyta > Magnoliopsida > Malvales > Malvaceae > Hibiscus > Hibiscus trionum. The sequence continues at coordinate 18,881,285 of BSYR01000019.1, forward strand.
GGATCCCCTTGCCGGATACCACGCGATGGCCGAAAACTGGGAGTAAGATCGCCATTCATAATAATCCGAGTCTGCACAGAACTAACACAACGCATTACCCAATTAATAAACCTCGCTGGCAGGCCAATCTCCCTCAGCGTGGACTCAATGAAACCCCATTCTAACCGATCGTACACTTTCTCCAGATCCACCTTAACCGCCATCCAAGCTTTAGCCCCATTCTTCTTTGCCATTGAATGAATAATTTCCTGGGCCAAAATGATATTATCAGTAATTTGACGACCAGGGACAAAGCTCACCTGGTTTTGACTCACCAAATAAGATAACAACGGTTTAAGTCTATTAACTAGAATCTTTGTAATAACTTTATAAAGTACAGTACAAAGACTAATAGGGCGGTATTGACTTATCTTAGTCGGATTCTGAACTTTCGGGATAAGCACTAACAACGTTTGGTTTGCATCATCAGGGAGATGTCCATGCTCAAAAAAATCAGAAACAAACCGAAAAACCGATTCACCCACAGTACTCCAATTCTTTTGAAAGAAAGTAGCGTGAAAACCATCCGCACCCGGAGCCTTGAGAGGGCTCATACTAAAAACCACCTCAGTAACCTCATCAAAAGTCACCTTCCGTAGCAAGCCCTGCATGACATCCATATGAACCCGCGGAAAACCCTTCGAAACTAGCTCAGGCGGTTCACGACACGGCTCCAACGTGAAAAGGGACGAGAAATACTCAACGGCATGTTCCTGTAGCACCATCGGATCATCACACCAAGCACCATTATCCAAACGAAGCATTTTAATAGAATTTTTCCGGCGACGGCTCAAAGTCTTCGCATGAAAATACTCTGTGTTCCGATCCCCCTGTTCAATCCACTGACTGCGAGATTTTTGAAACCAAAGACTCTCTTCCTGCTTCAGTACCTCGGACAAATCCCCTTTTAAGCTCCTCTCTAATTCCAAAAGAAACGGTGTTTGATTTCGTTCAATAGCTATCTCTACCCCACGGATACGGGCTAACAGCTGCTTTTTCCTTTGCCCGATATGCCCGAACACCTCTCTGTTCCATCGCCGGCTATTATTCTGGAAATCGGCTAAGTTCTCAAAAACCCCCTTCTCAATATTCCAGCTCTCACTCAACAAAGGTGCAAACTCCGGATGCTCATTCCATGCTGCGATGAAATGAAACGGCTGAGCCCCCTGATTCCTTTGTAAGCGATCCGTAGATAACAAAATTGGCCTATGATCCGAGCCCAAGCGTTGAAGATGAAACACTTCCGAGAGGGGAAAAGCGCAATACCAAGCACTAGAACAAATCCATCTATCAAGCCGTTGATGGAGATCCCCCCGTTTCCAAGTAAACCGAGGTCCATTAAAGCCCATATCATGCAACCCCGACTTGAACATAAAATCACCAAAAAGACGGCATACACCCATCCGTCGTTGAGACCCTCCTTGTCTATCATCTGCAGAATAGATGGCGTTAAAATCCCCACCTAGCACCCATGGGACATCACCATCCATCTCCAACGCACGAAGTTGGTCCCAAAGTAACCTTCTTCCCCTCTGATTAGGGCTAGCATAAACAAAAGTAAGGAAAAAACTAACATTGGAGTCCAAATCCCTGCACCATCCATGAACAAACTGATTCGATACAGCAGCACATCAAAATGCATTTTATCTCTCCACAGTACCCAAATACCACCAGATAAACCATTGGCTTCAACCCTGTACGAAAATTCATACCCAACGCGACGAATAAAAGCATCCGCCGCAGCACCACTGATACGTGGCTCAACAATAGCAAACATATCCGGACAATACAACCTATCCACCACTCTAAAGTAACGGTTAAAATCAAGGCCAAGAGCGCCTTGAGCATTCCAAACAATTAACTTAACCATAAAAGGATTTAAGAAAAGGAAAGATCATTGAGGCGTACCCGACGACGGCCTCTCAAAGGTTTCTTTCCGAATCCACTGGACTGAATCTCTACTCTCCCCTCGATTACTCCGACCTTCCTTTGCAGGATGTGGAACACCTTTTTTCGCCACTGTTAAGGACTTGGACAATTCCTTGGCCCAATCCTTAACCGCTACTTGCGATAAACCAGCGCTATCAGACTTCTTCGCTTTGATTCCTTTTAACGACATTCCCTTAGGTGCTAATTTATTCCGACTACCACCTTTGTTTGTACTCCCACGGTTACCTCTTGTATTAGTTCGGCCATTCAAATCTCTCAACAACTGCCGTCTGTTGCGACTAAAAAATTTCAAAAACTTCAAGGCACCTCGGGTGTCGGTCGGGCGGACCGGGTTTTAATTTGGTTTTCGAAAAATTAGTCGGATTTGTAAAAAGTAGAGGAGTCGCCACCGGCCATTTAAAAATGGTAAACCGGACACCGAAATAAAACCAGAGATTCTTTTTGAAAATGGGTTCGGGAGTCGGTTACACGCGGGGAAGGATGAGCACCCCCGTCGTGCCCGAAAATCGGTACCAAAAACCTTACCGCTTAATTAATATTAAAATTTGCGAATTAAAGTGACAAATCGCATCGAAATTTGGTTATACGAGTGAGTGAATTTTAAAGGCCTTAATATTCGAGAAAGAGCGTCCAAACCATCACCACTACGACTGGTACTGGCCTCGTTCGTTCCCGAATAAAAAGGCGCTCGCATTGCATTTTAATAATTCGAGATGCAACCTATCATGACATATTAGGATGCATGCCACATATATTCGAACCATCATGAAAAGGAAAAATACGCACATATAAAAAAACATGCATGGCAAAATTAAACTACACATTATAAATAGGCTTAAATAAGATTAAAAAAAATATACAACTACAAGTTATAAAGATAAACATGACATGCACCACAAATCCAATATACACATTAAGCAAGCGTAACAAAAGAGCAAAAGCACATATTCGATACATGAAAATAAAGGAACATAAATAAATGCTGAAATAAAAGAGCAATCTGGCAGGGGTCAAAGCTGTAATAAAACCATTTAAAAACTAATTAAAAAAGGCGAAATAGGGACTTAATTAAAAAAGCGCGGAAAGCTGCAGGGACGGTGACGATAATTTTCCCCTTTGCAAATCAATTGAAACCAGGCTAGGGATCAAATTAAAAATGCTTGAAAACTTGGGAGGACCACGGGCATGGTTTTGAAATGCGGAAGCCCCTAAAAAAAAACTCTAAAACACGCGGGGGACTCATTAGGGAAATAAACCAGTTTTAAAAGCTGAGAACATTATATAAACCTGTTAAAAAAACATTTTACCCCTTTTTGCCATTTTGTTTTGAAAACCTTTAAGAAAAACCCTCCCTCTTTCTCTGTAAACTCCGGCGCCGCAAGGGTTCCGGTTGCCGGCGCCAGAACCCTAAAAAAAGGTGTTTTTTTTTTACTTCCCCGAAAACCCAAAACAAAAAGGAACCTTTGTTTTATGAAACCAAAAACTATTTTCCCTTTTTCAAAAGACGAAACCCCGAAAGAAACTCAAAACCGCCGCTCACCCCTGCCGTTGGCTCATCCGTCCCGACTGATGATGTCGGATGGCTTATCGCCGGCAAAGGAGAAACGGAGAAGAGCTGAGAAGGAGAGATGCGAAGGTAAAACGCTAGACCCTTTTCTGTTTTTCCTCTCTTTTTGTTATGCATGCAATGGGATCTGAAGAAAAACCAATACCTCAGAAGGGTTTTTTGCTATTATTCTCTGTGAATGGAAAATCCCAAATGGGTTTTGGTTTACAATGTGTATCTCTCTCTGAAATTTTTGTGCTCACTGATTTCTCTCTGGGTTTTTGCTATATCGATGCTCTCTTCATCCTTCTCTTTTTTTTTGGCTTCGGTTTCCTATATAACAGAAGCTTACATGCAAGTCTAAAGGAAAAATGATAATAATCTCTCTCTGCCTCGTCGTATTCATCTGCCATTTCTGATTCTGTGTCCTTTGCTTTTTTGTTTTGCTATTTCTGGGTATTCTGATGCACTGTTTTCTTTGTCTGTGCGTGTCGGGTTTTCCCGGTTGGGAGAGGCAGCAGGGCGTGCTGGTCAGGGGCGGCAGAAGTGTGCAGACGGATGGTCACGGGATCGGCTACGCGCGCGTGGTGGGAGCCGGATCGTCTCAGGCGCGCGCGTGGAACACGAACGGACGTCGGGTGTAGAGCACGCGCAAATCTGGTCCGTTAGATTAGATCTTGATCTAACGGTGGGGGAGGCGTGAAACGCGCATCGATGACACCCTTATTAGGGTTTCTTCCGGACGTGATATGGGCCGTTGATCTCGCCCAGATCGAACGGCAATGGGCGTGCGGCGCGAGGGATTCGAAGAGCCTCCCTAGGGTTTCGGCTGACTTGATCTGGACCGTTGATCAAGCCCTCGATCCGACGGCTGTGGGAGTGTGGCGCTGGGGCAACATGATGACAACTAGGGTTTTTCTTTGTGGAGTCGATCTCGACCGTCAGATCTAAGCAGATCTGACGGCTACGAATTAGGGCGGCGGCTGCATAAGAAACAAATGTGATTAGGGTTTTTTTGTGTAAAGGGTTGAACGGGCCATATGCATGTATATTACTTTTGGGCTTTAAATGGGTTGAGTTGTAATATTTGGACTGTTATTAATAATATTTGGGCTCTTATTTTTTATCAACATCTTTTATTTACTTTATGTTTTATTTCCATAATAATAATAATAATAATAAATACAATAATAATAATAAAGATAAATATAATGAATAATAGACATAATAATAAAAACAAATAATAATAATGATAAGATAATATTAAAAAGTATTATAGTAATGTTTAGGGTTTTTTTTTTTGAAATGGATAATATTAATAATATAAAATAATGATACTAATCCTAAAAGGCAATCACAACGATAGTAGAAAAAAAACATACATATACACGTTTAAGCATTATTACCAAATTATACTTATATCTAATATGTCACATGCACTTATATATACAATAAATAACACTCATAATAGTAAGGTAATAATATGTATGATATATATATATATATATATATATATTCTTTTTCTTTTTCTTCTTTTTCTTCTTTTTTATTTTTTTTTAATTTCATAATAGCCCAATATAAGCCCACTGACAACACAAACTTAAAGGGGTCTGATGTCCGGACAAAATTAGTGATTACAGCTGCCCCTCTTTGCTTATACTTGTGGAACAAGAATAAAGCAAAGACCATAAGCACTAATTTTGTCCTATTTCCCTGTTGGACGGTTTACTCCCGACGCAGCCACGCGATTCCAAGTAATTCCTCTTCCCAAAGCCTTCCAATCGTGAGTTCTCCCTCCGGATGCCCTGAACCGGTAGACAGAGAGTTTTTTTTTTTGTAGATTTCCATTCTCCAAGTGCCCGAACGGATAGGCGGGTTCTATTCTCCAAGTGCCCGAATAGATGAGCAGATTCCAAATATATTTGTCTTCTCTTTTCCGTAAGAACAAGCTTGTCATCCAAACAACTTTGTCTTCCCTTCGCAGTCTAAAAGCAAGTTGTCCATTTCGCGGTCCAAAAGCAAGCTAAAACTTCAAATACTTTTGCCTCCTCTTCACGGCCGAAAGGCGAACTTGGGCGTCCAAGTGGATTTGCTTTCCCTTCACGGTCGTAAAGCAAACTGGTCATAACTATATCTGTCCAACTTCCCTGTTGGACGATTTACTCTCATGGAGCTGCAACGCGCTACACCGAGTAATTTTCTCTTTGAAGCCATATGAGTTCTCTCTCTATAGAACCCATTTCCTTGGCGTTTTCTTCGAGTGACAGTTCTTCCTATATAGAACTCTCGTCCTCGTATTTCTGAAATTAAAGATCTCTAAGTCCTCTCTCCGTAGGACCCTCCGCTTTCGAGACCCTGAAGCCTTAGGATTCTGAGTTCTTTCTCCACAGAACTCCTCTTCCTTAGCGTACTCTTCGAGTAGTAGTTCTTTCTCTATAGAACTTATCTCTGAAATCAAGGATCTACAAGTCCTCTCTCCGTAGGACCCTCCACTTTCAAGATCCTGAAGTCGCAAGTTCCTCCTATATAGAGCTTGTTTGGACCCTTTCTCTGTAGGATCCTTTATCTTGAAATCTGTTGGCAAGCTTGAAAGCTTTCATCTGAAATCCTTGAGTGGCGAACATGAAGGCTTCACCTGATATTCTGGAGTGGCGGCTTGAAATGCTTCGCCTGAAATCCTTTCAGTTCTCGCTTTATCGTTTTCTCCTCATCCCGAGATGTATTCAATTTGTCTTTCAAAAATATGTGAAAAGAGATAAAATTGAGAAATTTTGATCTTTTTAAGAAAAACATCCTTTAGGAAAGGGTAAAGTTGAGGGATTAAGTTTTGAGAAAAACATCCTTTTGGAAGGATAAAATTAAGAAATTGGGTTTTGAGAAAAACATCCTTTTGGAAGGATAAAATTGAGAAATCATGTTTTGAGAAAATCATCCTTTTGGAAGGATAAAATTGAGAAATTAAGTTTTTAGAAAAACAGCCTTAAGGAAGGATAAAATTGAGAAATTAAGTTTTGAGAAAAACATTCTTCAAGAAAGATTAAAACTGGGGGTTGGAATGATTTTAGAAATCCGAATTACGCAAGTCGAAAGACTCTTGATTCTTGCGAGATCTGCTTCTCCTCTCTTGAAGCTGTAGATCCATTCTTTTACCAATCTTCAAATGTCTGTTTAAAGAAAACCAAAATGCTATGATGATGTGATTTAGCATGCTCCTAGCATGGGTGATATCTAGCTATCGATGATGCATGAGCATATTTCAGGATGCAAAGATGCATGTGTTCATGAGAATGCAAAGATGCATGGATTTAGTTTGTCTTTATTTCTTAGGGTTAGTGGTCGTTTGTCTTGGGACTACAACCATTCATCAATCTTGTGTCTTAAGAAATATGGCCCCTAAACTTCTGCCGCTCGTTCTTCGTTCTAAAATTCGAGTCGAGTGACCTTAGTTGTATTCTAAATCCTTTATGGCCTTGTGCTATCTTTCATACACTTTGGTTTGAACCTTTCTTAGTGAAAATCTTAGCTCCTCTGCGGACAAAGGTGCCCCATCATGGCAATTTAGCCTCACATGACTCTTCATCATTCCTCCTCACGTCGTGCCCTTCAACCTTTGGGCCTTGCTGATGCATTTATCTCCGAAGTAATACAGAGAGATCTCTTGGTTTAAAAAGTACCAGTTTATGGATTGTCATTCTAATGAAGAATGCTCTTTTTGATTACCATACAGAACCTTGAAGTCAAAATTCTAATTAAAAGAAAAAATAGAATAGGATGCCTCGGATATCAAACGCAAGAGCGTCTTAGATCCTACTTTCTGATGATCAGCTTGAGTCAATGGAGACTCTGAATGTTGTGGCGATATGCGAAGTTGTGAAACCTTTTCGAAATCGCTCGGTTCATCCTCATGATTATGGTATTTGCTTAATTGGCTCGATTACTATTCCTTCTAGTTCTCATAATGTTTCTCCGTATGCTTTCAAAAAATTTAGCCCATTGAATAGAAAATGTCACTCCCAGAATTTTAAATGTAAGCATGTGCTTCTGATTATTGTGTCAGTGTCTTCAAGGATTCACATCCGAGACTTATTCGGTTTGCTCATTCGTTTCTTTTTTCTTAGGGGAATTCAAATCGTCACAATCCTTTGTCTTAAGGATACTGATGGAGCATACAACAATACCCCGAGTTACTCGGCATAGTCACGACTTGAAAATATTACCATCACTCATGAAGCGAAGGGTTTCGGGCTTCAGCGGAGTGCCCCAAGAATTCCACACTCGTATCCGAAAATGCCTATTACCAGGTTTCGAACATTGGAGTGCTTTTCGATTAATGCCTATTACTAGGCTCTGAAATTTTGTTTTGTTTTGAAACAGTATATATTTTTTCATTCATTTCTCTTTCCTTTTTATTTATTTATTTATTTATTTGCACATTCGAGTAACTCTACTTGGGCTTTCTTAGGAGATTCCCTTATCATCGAACATCATCAAAGGAATAGTGATCTTGCTTCTCTCGCTTTACCGACCGAAACGGACGGAGCAGGACATCACGCTTCATCGTTTTCACAGCATTCGATCGATCTCTTTGAGTAGAATCAATGCCACATCATGTATATGATATCCGAGGACCTACGGAGGTATGGAGAGATATATGCATATACATGATTTTAAGGTCATTGTATGTAAAAAAGAAGTGCATTTCATTAGAACGTCAAATTGTAAACATAACAAGTTCCCTTAAAAAAATCATTGCTATTTTGGGCAAAGGATAGCAACGTTTGTTCCATGCATTACTTCGAGAGAAAAATGCAACATACAAGACTCCTAAGGATGGTCGGGCATTAGCACACCCCAAAAGTCACAATCCCGATATTTCCTTTCAGAATGTCAAGTGACCGTTCTCGATCAGAGACTGCACCTTATTTTTCAGTGCCCCACAATTCTCCGTGGTGTGGCCCGTGCTTCCCACATGGTAGTCACAAACGGCATTGACATCATAGCCTTCAGGATAGGGAGGATCCTTTGGTTTGGACTGAACCGGAGTTAGAAGCTTCTTCTCAATAAGCATTGGGAGCAAGTCGGTGTACGACATAGGAACTGGATGAAGGTCCTTTTGAGGCTTTGCAGACCAGGATGCTTGATTATGGTAGCGGCCAGAAGACTGGTTGTTTGAGTGAGAACCCACCATGTGAACTTGGGACCCATACCCCTTGTGGGTGGTTGTGCTATAGGGATCTACTATCTTCCCTTTCTTGATGGCGTCTTTGATACGTTCTCCCGTCAAGACCATGTCCGCAAAGCTGCTGGAGGGATTGCTTATCAAGCGATCGTATAAGACTCCTTTCAGAGTGTCAACAAACAAAGGAATGATTTCACCTTCCGAAAGTGGGGGCTGCACCTGAGCTGCTACATCTCGCCAACGCTGGGCATACTCACGGATACTCTCATCGTGCTTTTGTTCCATCCCTTGTAGCATGAGCCGATTCGGAGTCATATCAGTTACATGCTTGTATTGACCCACGAACGCCTTCGAAAGATCGCTCCATAACTTGATGTCGACTCGTCTAAGTTGAGTATACCAACGAGTTGCGGAACCAGTTAAACTGTCTTGAAAGCAGTGGATAAGTAGCTTCTCGTCTTTTATAAAAGCCGCCATTTTTCGGCAATACATGGTGATGTGAGCTGAAGGACAAGTAGTCCCGTCGTACTTATCAAAGTCGGGGGCCTTGAATTTCGGAGGTAAAACTAAATCCGCTACAAGGCTCAAATCACTGGCATAATTCTCTTGCTTATCCATTCCTTGCAAGGCCATGAACTTTTCTTCAAAGAGACGAAACTTCTCCTCGTACTTCTTTTCCACCTCGGCCCTAATCCTTTCTTCTGCCTCATTCAACACGTTTAGATCCGGTACTTCAACCTCGAGATCTTCCCCTAACTCAACAGGTTGGTCCAAGTGACGTCTAGCTGGTGCTTCCGTAGGACGATTAGCGGGCGTTCCCTCGAGGTTGATATGCACTCTCTTCCCGGTGGTTGGCGCTCCTAGTTGGATATGCGATGTAGTCTCTCCTACTCCCCTCTCATTTGAATTGCCCCTTGATCCTCCTTCTTTACTGAACTTCTTCTCAAGCAGTTTGGCCATCTGAGCGATGATGGTGGTTTGTGATTGCGCAATCTGATCCTTAATGTTTTGCTCGATTCCATCCAATCGGCCCTCGAGGTCCTTCTGACCTTGTTCAACCCTGGCCATCCTTTCTTCCATTGCTCGTGACTGAGAACGGGTATCGTACGAACGCGGAATGGTTGTAGATTGGAAACTTCACCACTCTGATAATATTTTTTCAATATTAATTCGTTATTTAGTTGGTCAATGCATGTCATGATGTATGAACATATGATGCAATGAAATATGTACACATGTGTATGCGGATGAAATGTGTTGGCCCTATAGGTGATTCCCCTTAGGTCGACTATCATTCGAACATGAAGGAGGTTCCTTGTTACGAGACAGTCATAGCAAAGTCTTACAAATATGCTTCCGCTTAGGGATGGCAATTTAATCCAAATCCGATCCGAATACGATTCGATCCGAAGGAATTTATCCGATCCATATTCGATTAAAAAAAATCCGAATCCGAATCCGAGGAAAATGTCCGAGTCCTAATAGGAGATGGGTTGGATATGGATCATGACAAGATCCGAATCCGATCCAAATCCATGTCCGATCCGAATCCGACGCATCCGATCCATATCCGAGCCCGAATCAAAACATTTAGGACTTTTAATTCCTTAAAACAAAATATCATGTATAATATTTACATTAAAACAAGAAGACAACCTAAATAAAGTAAAAAGTTAAACTAAATACATTAAAAGAAACATAACTACATATATTTTTTAAACGAGAACATAAATGTATATATTAGGTAATTTGGAATAATGGTAAAAAAAATTAACTATATATATATATATATATATATATATATATATATATATATATATATATATATATATATATATATATATATATATATATATATATTAAAATTGATAATAAAAATATAAATGTTTTAAGAATGTAAGTTAAATAATAATAATATTTATTATGATTTATATATATATATATATATATATATATATATTAACCTTAATATAGTGTAATATATCTATTTATATCATATGCATGTATAAATAAATATGAAAAAGATAAATGCAAGATCAAGTCATAGATAAACAAACAATAAAATAAATACAATGGAGAAACAAATAAATGTAAATATCAATAAATTACTAAAAATTAAGGAAGTTGGTGAATGAAATAGTAAGTAATGTGCAATCGATAGATAAAGTTATGATATATTATGCTAAAATTATGAATTAAAATAGAAAGTAAATTAAAAGTATAAACAATAAACACAAAAAATTAAATGTAGTCAAAAAATAAGGGATAAAAATAAACAAGTGTAGAATTAAATAGCATAAATTAAATGCGTAAGAAATTAAATATACAAAATTATGGACTGATTTGCACTAAAATAAAATTATTAAAGGGCCAAAAAACAATATACCCTAAATACGATAAAATTCTCGAATCTACCCTTCAGATTTGGGTTAAGACTAGGGATGACAATTTAATTCGAATTCAAAAACTCTGATCTAAATGCGGTTGAAAGAAATCTGAATCCGATCCGAAAAAATCCGATCCAAAAACAATCCGATCCAAATCCAAAAAAAAATATCTGAGTCCGATTGTAACGGATTCAGACTTGGATTCTATACAATCCGATCCAAACCCGATCCATTGCCATCCCTACTTCCGCTTGTGATCCAAAGATGTTGATCCGATAGACGGTTCAAAATTTTGCGGCTCGGGATGTTTGGAGTAGATCCGATCTCGCTTGACTTCCTCGGGATGGAGAAGAGATGTGCCTTCTTCGGTGGTGGGCATTATATGACCCGATACTGTGCGTTTTCCCGGTAAACTGCCCCTTTATCCGTTCTGATTTAACTCTGACCGATGTCGAACTTGCTAATTGACGTTATCCTTTCTAGAAACCTCCCGTCCATAATGATAGCCCCAAAAATGGGTAGAACCACCTTGACTCATGAAATGCATGCACGAAAAGTAGATGCAAAAAGTCATAAAAGAATTGTGTTAGTGCCGGATAAACGCGGTCAACATATGATAAAAGAAATAAGGCAAGCATGAAGGCAAGCAACCCTATTTATCTCGTCTAATAAACCTAGGTTGTCCGCATGGCTCTAAAAAGGGTGGGCAATCTAGTTCTCTACATGCAGTTTTGGTTCTAGAAGGTACTCGAACTGTCCTCGCTGTCCCCTTCTAAGGGTAGCAAGGCCCCCGGTCATCACCCATTATAGGCTCCTCTCAACCGAGTTCAATTCGAGGGGACCCTTTCGCTATATCCAGACGGAGAAACGATATTCCCACGAAGATATAGGGTACTCGAGCCCCGAAGGTACTTGCTAGGCCCAGACGGAGGAACAATATCCCCACGAAAGCACTAACGTTTCCCCCCCCCCCCACTTAGAACAAACGAGTTTAAATGCCAATTTTAAATGTGTTTAAAATGAACTCACACTTATAAACAAATATCGATCGATTTGGTCACTTTAATTCGCAACTTCTGATATTAATTGAGCGGTAAAGTTTTTTTTTTTGGCTCGACCCTCTTTTTGTTTTTGAAAACAAAATTTCGTCCCCAGCGGAGTCGCCATCTGTTGCGACTAAAAAATTTCAAAAACTTCAAGGCACCTCGGGTGTCGCTCGGACGGACCGAGTTTTAATTTGGTTTTCAAAAAATTAGTCGGATTTGTAAAAAGTAGAGGAGTCGCCACCGGCCATTTAAAAATGGTAGACCGGACACCGAAATAAAACCAGAGATTCTTTTTAAAAATGGGTTCGGGAGTCGGTTACACGCGGGGAAGGATGAGCACCCCCGTCGTGCCCGAAAATCGGTACCAAAAACCTTACCGCTTAATTAATATTAAAATTTGCGAATTAAAGTGACAAACGCATCGAAATTTGGTTATACGAGTGAGTGAATTTTAAAGGCCTTAATATTCGAGAAAGAGCGTCCAAACCACCACCACTACGACTGGTACTGGCCTCGTTCGTTCCCGAATAAAAAGGCGCTCGCATTGCATTTTAATAATTCGAGATGCAACCTATCATGACATATTAGGATGCATGCCACATATATTCGAACCATCATGAAAAGGAAAAATACGCACATATAAAAAAACATGCATGGCAAAATTAAACTACGCATTATAAATAGGCTCAAATAAGATTAAAAAAAATATACAACTACAAGTTATAAAGATAAACATGACATGCACCACAAATCCAATATACACATTAAGCAAGCGTAACAAAAGAGCAAAAGCACATATTTGATACATGAAAATAAAGGAACATAAATAAATGCTGAAATAAAAGAGCAATCTGGCAGGGGTCAAAGCTGTAATAAACCCATTTAAAAACTAATTAAAAAAGGCGAAATAGGGACTTAATTAAAAAAGCGCGGAAAGCTGCAGGGACGGTGACGGTAATTTTCCCCTTCGCAAATCAATTGAAACCAGGCTAGGGATCAAATTAAAAATGCTTGAAAACTTGGGAGGACCACGGGCATGGTTTTGAAATGCGGAAGCCCCTAAAAAAACTCAAAAACACGGGGGGGGGGGGGACTCATTAGGGAAATAAACCAGTTTTAAAAGCTGAGAACATTATATAAACCTGTTAAAAAAAACATTTTACCCCTTTTTGCCATTTTGTTTTGAAAACCTTTAAGAAAAACCCTTTCTTTTTCTCTGTAGACTCCGGCGCCGCAAGGGTTCCGGTCGCCGTTGCCGACGCCGGAACCCTAAAAAAGGGTGTGTTTTTTTTACTTCCCCGAAAACCCAAAACAAAAAGGAACCTTTGTTTTATGAAACCAAAAACTATTTTCCCTTTTTCAAAAGACGAAACCCCGAAAGAAACTCAAAACCGCCGCTCACCCCTGCCGTTGGCTCATCCGTCCCGACCGATGATGTCGGATGGCTTATCGCCGGCAAAGGAGAAACGGAGAAGAGCTGAGAAGGAGAGATGCGAAGGTAAAACGCTAGACCCTTTTCTGTTTTTCCTCTCTTTTTGTTATGCATGCAATGGGATCTGAAGAAAAACCAATACCTCAGAAGGGTTTTTTTCTATTATTTTCTTTGAATGGAAAATCCCAAATGGGTTTTGGTTTACAATGTGTATCTCTCTCTGAAATTTTTGTGCTCACTGATTTCTCTCTGGTTTTTGCTATATCGATGCTCTCTTCATCCTCCTCTTTTTTTTGGCTTCGGTTTCCTATATAACAGAAGCTTACATGCAAGTCTAAAGGAAAAATGATAATAATCTCTCTCTGCCTCGTCGTATTCATCTGCCATTTCTGATTCTGTATCCTTTGCTTTTTTGTTTTGCTATTTCTGGGTATTCTGATGCACTGTTTTCTTTGTCTGTGCGTGTCGGGTTTTCCCGGTTGGGAGAGGCAGCAGGGCGTGCCGGTCAGGGGCGGCAGAAGTGTGCAGACGGATGGTCACGGGATCGGCTACGCGCGCGTGGTGGGAGCCGGATCGTCTCAGGCGCGCGCGTGGAACACGAACGGACGTCGGGTGTAGAGCACGCGCAAATCTGGTCCGTTAGATCAGATCTTGATCTAACGGTGGGGGAGGCGTGCGGCGCGGATCGATGACACCCTCATTAGGGTTTCTTCCGGACGTGATATGGGCCGTTGATCTCGCCCAGATCGAACGGCAATGGGCGTGCGGCGCGAGGGATTCGAAGAGCCTTCCTAGGGTTTCGGCTGACTTGATCTGGACCGTTGATCAAGCCCTCGATCCGACGGCTGTGGGAGTGTGGCGTTGGGGCAACATGATGAAAACTAGGGTTTTTCTTTGTGGAGTCGATCTCGACCGTCAGATCTAAGCAGATCTGACGGCTACGAATTAGGGCGGAGGCTGCATAAGAAACAAATGTGATTAGGGTTTTTTTGTGTAAAGGGCTGAACGGGCCATATGCATGTATATTACTTTTGGGCTTTAAATGGGTTGAGTTGTAATATTTGGACTGTTATTAATAATATTTGGGCTCTTATTATTTATCAACATCTTTTATTTACTTTATGTTTTATTTCCATAATAATAATAATAATAATAAATACAATAATAATAATAAAGATAAATATAATGAATAATAGACATAATAACAAAAACAAATAATAATAATGAGAAGATAATATTAAAAAGTATTATAGTAATGTTTAGAGTTTTTTTTTAAATGGATAATATTAATAATATAAAATAATGATACTAATCCTAAAAGGCAATCACAACGATAGTAGAAAAAAAACATACATATACACGTTTAAGCATTATTACCAAATTATACTTATATCTAATATGTCACATGCACTTATATATACAATAAATAACACTCATAATAGTAAGGTAATAATATGTATGATATATATATATATATATATATATATATATATATATTTCTTTTTCTTTTTCTTCTTTTTCTTCTTTTTTATTTTTTTTAATTTCATAATAGCCCAATATAAGCCCACTGACAACACAAACTTAAAGGGGTCTGATGTCCGGACAAAATTAGTGATTACACCGTCCATCATCCTCAACCACTCTCACCGCCGTATGGTTCGCGGACGGAAGTGAAGAATCCTCAACAATAACCACATCAGCCGAAGCAACCAGTCCATCCTCCATCCCCTCAGTATCAACATCACCCATATCGACGTGCTCACTCCCCCAGCACATTCCGCTTGCGGTATCTCTGTATCAACCTCATCTACGACATTCAAAGATACCTCTCCCGAAACCCGCTTCTCCATCCCATCGTGCGACGCAGGTAAGCCCGAGGTTCCGTTCGCAGCACCTACCTTTTCCCTACGGTTCTTGCTGCTCGAACCATTGTGGTCCAGCACCCTATCGTCCATCACACTCATCGGATTCCTATGGCCCTCGTCCACGACTAGCGGACTAAACCGCAACCCCTGCTGCTGTCTAGGCACAGCACGCATAGGCACATTGTCCCTCGTCACAGTTTGCCGACGCCGGCGACTAGGTGCCTGCATCCACGGACCAAAGCGTTCAAAATTTTCTGGGGCAGCCTCCTCCACAACCTTAGCCTTCCCTTTATTCGCCGTTGAAGTCGGACAAGCTTCCTTCAGGTGACCATACTTGCCGCAATCGAAACAAATATGTGATAGCCCTTCGTATTCAATTAGTTGATGCCTTCCATCGATGATAATAGCCGGGATCAACGGCTTCTCCAAATCCACAACCACGGCAAGTCAAGCAAACTTCCCTCTAGAGCCTTCCGTTGTATTAAAATCAACACGAATCACCTCCCCAAGGACTCCGACAATAGCCTCAAATATACTACGCGAGTAATATCTATAAGGTAATCCCGGAAGCCGCAACCAAACCAATAACTTCCTAGGGTAATCAATGGCCGTAGAAAACTCCCGAGACCACGGTTGCACCGTGACATAACTACCATAAATCATCCAAGGTCCTCTGGATAATACACGTTCATAGTCCGCATCCATTGCAAACCTTACAAGGAAGTATTCATTATCAAGATCAACAATATTAATCTCACCTACCGGTTTCCACATCGCATGCACACGATTGTGAAGCGCTCGATATCCAATTGGTCTTCCCAAAAGTCTCACCACCAAGGATTTCGCTAACTTCTCATCAATAATGCGATGAACACGCTCGGAAAATTTGATCTCCGGAATCTCACCCACGTTTCCAATGCTCACATCCTCGGCTTCGAGATCAACGTCCAAATCACATATAAAGTTATCCTTTTGTCCCTCCGATCGCTGCCCAACAACCGTATCACGGAAGGATAATTTTCCCTTCGCGTCCCCGATCGACCCTTCGACATCCGATGAACCCCCCGCCAAACCAATACTTACCCCGTCAACGCCACCATTCACGGGGGGCGATGGTTCCACATCCATGCGGTGCTCCTCCACGGTGGGATCGACAACAGTGACAAACGAACCAGCCCCAATTCCTCCGGCAACCGTAGCATCCAAGACCCGATCCTGCTGATCAGGGGGTCGTCCAGCCGGCGCAAAACCACAACCCTGCCCGATTTTCTCGGAGCTTAGCGTCATTAGGTTAAGACTAGTGCTCATTATTTGAAGAAACTAAATATTATATTTTTTGAATTATATTTATTATTAAAAAAATAATTTTTTGTAATATTTGTTATCATATCCTCATTTTTTTAATACTTGTAATAGTGGATAAGTTTTTTTTTAATATTTATTATTAGGGGTCTACTCTTAAAATTTAATTATTTCTAATACTTGGTATTAGGTACGGGTGTTCATGGTAGGTTAACCATACCATTTAGCATAAACGGATTGTTAACAGTTATAGCAGTTATTAAATCGTAACCTACCATTAAGAAATTGTTAACAAATAAATTTTTAAACGGTTAACCGCTATTTAACGGTTTGATTATAGGTTAACATGTAACCTATTACAATTTTTTTTTAAATGTTCAATAATTCTTTTGAGAGTAATAAAATTATCTATCCGATAAATATTGTATTAAAATTTTTAGAAAAAAATTTTAAATAAAAAATTTCCAATCACAAATTTTATTTTATGTCTAAATAATTTCATAACAGTTAACTACGGTTAACCATTAACCATCATTTTTTACGATTGGTTAACCGAAACCGTTTAAACTTTAACAATACGTCAAGTAACCAATAAATTTTAGGGGTTATACCGGTTAACGGTTACGGTCTACTTTGCAAACCCCTAGTATTAGGTCATCGGTTTTTTCAATATTATATTATAGATATAGTCTTAATTTTTTTTTTCAATACTTGTCATTAGGGCCCAATTTTTTTAACTTGTTACTATGAACCTAATCTTAAAATTTAATTTTAAGAATTACTTGCGATTAGAGACAGAGATTTAAATAGCAGTATGCAACCACAACAACGACCGTTATATGACGGTAGTAACACCATCTAAAAACGTGATACATGCAACTGTTATGTCCACAATAACATATGTTATTAAAAAATTTACAACCGCGATACTCGCAGTGACTGAAATAACACATGTTATGTTCGCAATTACGATAAACACAACACAACCGAAAATACGACTACAATTACAATTTAAATCACTGATTTATAGTTAATTTTTTAGGTTCGCACAATACTTCCAAAAGCCGAGGACTGGCCATGTTGAGTTGATTTTTTTTTTCTTTTGCATTGATCAAAAGATTTGAGTATTTTGAATTTATACTGTCAAAATTTTCATATGGGTTAGCTTTGGAATTTTCATATAGGTATTGTAGCTTCGGGATTTCAAATTCAAGGCAAACCGTTGTTTGTGACGATATTGGAAACTAATTGGAATGGTAAGCAGGCATAATTGTGATTTGTGAAATCCAACTCTCATTGGCGAAAGCTTGGTGTCTGTAGGGATTTGTTGTTTCTTTATCTGGTTTGGCTACCAAAGCCTCTGGCTCTATTTGTTTTGTGCTTGTTTTTGTTTGATTGTGTTTAGATACATACACCTAATTTAACTGTTATTTTGCTTCCATTCCGAATTAAATATCAGTACTTTGCGTCACTTTTTTTGGTATTATTTATGTTTGTACCACGTGACAATTTTATGTGCATCTATATCATTATTGATTGAAAGCAATAATATTAACTGAAACAATTATTCTTAAAATTAAATATTTGTTTGCAAAATCACAAATAAATTGGTTTATTAAAACTATAGGTCCAGGAATCATGAAAAGTCAACTTATCCCATGCTTTGTACTTCTAGGTACAACGAGGCATGCCGGGCGGCGGTGGGAGGATGCTTGTTTCGGTGGTGGTTCCGTTCCTGACGATGAAAACAGTGTCCATTCCCCAGCTACTATGCCTTTCGAAATGGCAATGCATAAACCATACCCCTGACAATTCATCCATGTCAAATTAGTTGATAAACTTTGATTACAACAACGCTGGCTTTTCTGAACCAAAACTTACCTGGATTGGTTGCGAAAAATCTGACGGCAACCCATCCTCTACGAGGAACGTGGATAGTGTTAATGAGCGGTGGATCCACCAGATTGTAGGTGCTTGGGTCTGTCTGATTGTTGAAATTTCCAGTTCCACTTCCCACCCAATAAAAGCTGAAACCATGCAAATGGATTGGGTGACTTCCACCGCCACCCATCTCGGTTGCTTGCAGCACAATCTCAACCCCATCGCCATAATTTAGCATAACAGCCCTCGTCCCTGTATCAGCTCTCGGGCTGAGAAGAGTCAAGTTTCCAGTGAAATCGTAGAATTCTGGTGGATTCAGGGGGAAATCTTCGGTGTAAACACCACTGGTGCTCCTGGATTATTAGGAACAACTCATATAAGAATTAGCTACAGCTAGCATTACTAAAATTGCTATATCTATATGTGCATACATACATGTTGTAGTATGCCTGGAGAATGTCAATATTACGCGGCAAAACAAAGCTGACATTGTTCAAACTTGCAGCTGGTCTCTCTAGTCCAATACACTGTGAGGTGTTGCAAGGCAAGTTGTTTGTGGCGACTGCAATGTACACTCGTCTGTTGATATCCGAATCTGCCGGCACATCCAACGGTGGATTCTGGGTGACATTGGAGTTCCTGATTCTGCTGAGGAAGCTATTTGTAGCAGCCGTATCATTCATTGCCGGAAGTGTTATCAAGGAAGCATTCAATCCACCCCCACTGTTTGTATATTCAAAAACTCCAGTAGTAATGAAGTCAACAGGTGGGAAAGCGCTGTCAGAGTAAGGCCTGGTAGCCATGTAATATTGGCCGGCGTTTTGGTTGGCAGAGACCAAAACATCCATGGTTTGTCCAGGGTCGATCATTATAATGTCGGTCGTAAACCGCTGAACATAGGACGCGTCTTGAGCGACGAGTGTGAGGGTGTGGTTCGTGATGGCGAAGAATTTCGGTTCATTCATTGCAGCGTTAATTATGCGGAGAAGGTATGTATTCCCGAAATCAACTTGCATACGGAATAGTGTATCTGCAGCAGCCGATTGACAAGCTGTTAGTAATTTACTGTAACAACTTAAAAGAGTTCAATTCACTTTGAAAACAACTGATTCGAAGTTTGATAACTCGATCTGGATTCAGTAATGCTAGAACGTACCGTTGGCGCATCCGTATGTGTCGCCTAAATGTCCATTGATAGCATAAGCATCAGGATCGCGAGGATTGGTACCCGATGCAAGTGCATCATTAATAGTTTGCAAATAGTTTCCATTAATGTACCATGATTCTGTCGATACAGATTAAAGAAATCAGATAAAGATTCATAAACAACACCAAGCGAAAAGCAGAATGATATGCTTACGAAGCATGATTGTTTGATCGGCATCCGGCACGGGGAACGGATAAGTCTCGTTCTCGGCCGGTAAAATGATAAAGGCTCCCTGGACGGAACCACGAGTCCAGTCACTGTGAGCATGCCACCATAGTGTTCCTATTTCATCCAATAGTATGACCTCGTACGTAAAATTGGTTCCCGGTCGAATTGGGCATTGAGTTATGAACTCGGGACCATCAGACCACGGATTTCTTGGTTGCTTCACACCATGCCTGCAACAACATGATTAAGTCATTCATCTAATCACTTTTTTTATAGTTTCAATTTATCGGGAAAAAGAAAGAAAAATGTTAATTACCAGTGAATGGTGAAACCATAATTTCCTTGATTATGAACATTAACGAAAACAGTATCACCTCTGTGAACCCGAATCTCGGGTCCAGGATAACTATCGTTTACGACCAGCAATGTGGTCGTGTTGCATAGCTTCGTAAAGTTGGCCTCTCGCACCTGCAACAATTTAAGACCTTTTATTTCCGTCTTCGTTTTTTACCATATTTAAGAATATGTAAGGGAAGAAAAGAAATTGGACTCACAAAGAACTCGTAGTGATGCACATCTGCAGCACTGCAAAGGAGAAAAGTGCATAGAAATAATAAAACCCCTAGAAAACTCAGCTTCAGCAAACCCATTTTTGCTCTTTCCGTCTCCGATGTGTTTTCAGTTCGTCCCTGAATTTTCTTGTATATTGTCTTTGGGGTCATACAATACAACAATTTATAGAGAAAAAAAAAAGAAAAACAAGTTCGGCCCTGAATTTTCTTCATATGCTATGTTCTGGATTAGACGCACAATTGGACCAGGGAAAGTCAGCTGTCTGCCAATAATATATATGTTTATAATATTTCACACTGATGTAGTTTTCGACTTTTCGTTCAAAAAAAAATTATGCTCATGGACACTGCATATAAAATATTAAAAAAATATTGATATATTATCGTTTAATATTCACGTTAATATTTGATTAACTTCTTTATTAATTTGATCTTTATGCTTCTTCTTTTTTGAAGTATGGGGTTTAAATTACATGAGATGAGCTTCCCTAATTAAGTAACTACTCTGAGCTGTATTAACATAAAAGAAAACAGTAAATTGAGATTAAATTAAAAATTAAAAATGGTTTCTATCGTGGGCGGAGGGCTCTTGAGGCCGAAGGGATATAAGTCCCTATCATAAATATTAAGTACCTTATAAATTTTGTTCAAATAACAATTTCATTTTTGGTAATAATACATGAACTTATTAAATATTTTATCAAGCATGAACGAAACTATAAAAAGGTAAATTTGTGACATCAAATTTATTGGTCTAATAATAATTTGTTAGAACTTGTATTTAAATTTGAGTTTAAATATTTAACAATAGTTTTCCTTACTTTTGTTTTTAACTTTGTGTTTGGTTTCTATAAAGTGAACCAAATTGTAGAAAATGTAAATGTAATTATTATAGAACCCAACAAGTAATCTCAATGAAAAAAACGTATGATGTTTATTTTAGGAGATTCGGATTCAATCACTTTATCTGTAAAGTGTGTGTTAAAAAATTAAAAAAATATATAAATAGATATTATCTTATAGTTAACTTTAAACTATTAAAAATACAATTATTATAAAATTTACTAAGAAAAGCAATTGCGAGATTAGTCGCATTCATGGCCCATATTTGGTAAAAGCAAAGAATAATACAAGTTCATAACTTAAGGGATTATCCAGACTGCCATGTAGGACTTTATTGGTAACTTTGAAAGGGAGCAAAGCAGTTAGCGGATATAAAGCATTTCACCTTGAACAAAAATTCTTACCTAACACAAAAAAATAAATTTTAACTTTAAATTTTAAAAATACACAATATTTTTAATTTGGACACTAATAGAAGCATAGATCGGGGCAGGTGATTTCCAAGTTCCAACCTTTTACCTTGGTCTTCTTAATCAACACGTTCTCTGGAATTTGATACAAATCTTCCCATTTCTTACAGCACAATCAATTGAACCGATCCAAGATATCTATCAATGTCTGAAAATAGTAGAATGTGAAATGAGGATGGAAATTATCTACTCCTTTTCGGTACCCCTACATATGTCCTCACGCTCAAAATTAACTTTAGGGTTTAGGATTTTAGGTTAGGGATTGTGGTTAGAGTTTAGAGAATTTAGAGTATGGTGTATTTTTTAAGGTGTAGAGTTTAGAATTTAAAATTTAGGGTTAAGGCTTATAATTTAATTTTATAGTGTTTTTTAGTGTTGGAGCATATATAGAGACACCGAAAAAGGGCAGACGAATTTTATCCGTGAAATAAATGCTATGTTTTCTGACTTTTCATGTCGTGAGAATTTTCTCCCATGCAAAAAGTATACCACAACTGTAGCCTTGATTAACTTCAGATATATATGTTAAACAAAAGAGAAAGAACTTTCACTTCAACTATTACTAATGTTGATTTTATATGAACATGTCTAAATTCATACTCACCCGTATAATAGTCAATATTACCACATTAAAGATTGTATCTTTATCGATACATTAAGTTTTATTTTGTAAACCACCCTGACATTTTCAGTCATCATTTTCTATAATCACCGTAATTCATTTCAAAATCACTATTACTTTTGTATTGCATGTATATTATACACACATATATTTAACATCGATTTTAATGCAGTTATTCAAAGGCGGAGCAAGAAATTTATTTAATGAGCGTTGCTTTTAATAATATTTAAGGGGTTAATTTTAGGTGTCAATTTTTATATGTGGATCCGCCAACGATGTTGTTATAATATTCAATCTTATAGTGACAAGTCAATAACCACATATTCATATTACTTCCACCAAAAATTTTAATCTCCACAAAATTATTATTCACTCAAACTAAGCCTAAAGAAATCAGAACGTGCATGCAACATTTTAAAGATTTAAATATTCACATTAATTTGGTGTTAGGATAAGTATTTTACGATTGTTTTTTTCATACGGAAAATTCTACAGCGGGCGACGAACATTGATAAACACCACTAACGATAAACACCGATGAACACCATTAATTTTTTTTAAATTTTAAAAATCTAAAGGATTAAAATTATAATTAATTTTTTTTTAAATTAAATTAAAATCATCTTTTAAAAAAATATAAATCAAATTTAATAGTTACTTTATAATATTTTTTAATAGGTTAGAATCAAATATACCCAATTCTCCTAAACCCTAACAAAATCAATCTCTTAAAAAATATAAATCAGTTTATAATTTTTTAATAGATTAAAATCAAATATATCCGCCTGTTCACATGGTTGTCGCGTCTATTAAATTTGGGTTTAAACTGATTTCTATCAAATAGATTCAAATATACTCGCATGTTCACATGGTTGTCGCGTCTATTAAATTTGGGTTTAAACTGATTTCTATCAAATATATTTAAAAAACTGATTTCTATTTTTTAAGAGATTGATTTTGTTAGGGTTTAGGAGAATTGGGTATATTTGATTCTAACGTATTAAAAAAATATTATAAAGTAAATTGTTGAGTTGATTACACAATTGCAAATGGCCAAGAGGGGGGTGAATTGGCAATTAAAATTTTGGTAGGAAGTAAGAGTGAAAAATAAAAGTGACACAAGTGGTTAGAGTGGTTCAAGTTCTCCAAATGAACTTTACATCAACTACCTTAGTTCCCATTAAGGATTTTCAACCAATTCACTACTTGAATTCTTCCCCTTTTCTTGGATGAGGAGGTAACCTTACAAATTTGATTAAGCTTTCTACCCAAAGCTTAATCCACTCACTTTTACAAAGAGATGGATTTGGTAAACTCTAGAAATTCCTCTCAAATGATAAATGTTTACCCAAATACAATTTCAAACTCCCCAAACTCACAAAACAAGATAACAATAAAATCACAAGAGTTGGGTACAAAAATTTGACTATGAAGAGCACTACGGTTTGGATTTTTTGCTTTGATGATGCTTGTAGGTTCAATAGTAGTTGTTTGGTCAATTGAAGCTTTTTTTTATACCCTTGCATTGAATTCTAGCCGTTTGGGTAGTTGGGATCATCAATAGAGCCGTTGGGAGCATTTTTCCCGCATTAAATGCAGCTCTGCAGCCTACCGTATCGGTACTCGAAGAGGGCGTATCGATACCTGCATCAAAGAGGAAAGAGCCGTTGTGACTGAAAACAGAGCGTATCGATACGCATAGAAGGCGTACTGGTACGGTTTTAAGGGGCGTATCGGTACGGATGGCCGTATCGATACGGTGTTTGCTCATTGGAATCCCAAGTTTTGTTTTCTTAAAAAGTGTATCGATACGCATACCAAGCGTATCGGCACGGTATAACGGTCTTTTAAAAATTGGGAAACCAACCAACTGACAAGTAACGGTCGAAAAATTAAATGCAAAGATTTTTCAAAGATATGCTTATCGTATCGATACGGTTGCAACGCGTATCGGTACGGTTTCATTAAAAGAGTTGCCCAGATGAATATCGTATCGATACGGGGTAAGACTGTATCGGTACGCTAAGTCCATTAAAATTCCAGTGGCAAAAGCCCGTATCGATACGCCTAAGGGTATCGATACGCCTGGGCGTTTTTGTATAGTTTGACTTGAAAATCATAAGAAGAGACTTAGCCATTAAAATTCTAGTGGCAAAAGACAGTATCGATACGCCTGGGCGTTTTTGCATAGTTTGGCTTGAAAATCATAGGAAAAGACTTAGAAAATTTTTCATATATTTAAGAGCTTGTCTTGAGATATTATTTGTTTAAAATACTTGTCAATTGTGAGACTTTAAAGAGTACTTAAAAATTTATTGTTTTGCAAATTGGTCCTTAAGTTTATATGTTATATCAAAATCAATTTTGGTTTCACAATCTCCCCTTTTTGATATAACAAAATCACAAAAAAATTAAGTTTTTGAAACTTTGAAAAGCTTTCTCCCCTTAATTTAAGATAGATTTTCAAAAATAAAAAATTGACTCTATAATCCTTCTCCCCTTTTTGTTAGATCAAATATAAATACAAGGATAATAGCAACAATTAATTCATTAAACTCAAAGCAATCATAATAGTCAAATACATAAACTTCAAAGTAACCATAATAGTTCAAATGCATAAACTTCAAAGCAAACATAATAATCCAAACTTTAAAATCCTAAAACATAGATAATAGGCATAAACTGAGATCCTAAAAATAAGAATGTAATAACAGAATATAAAAGACTAAATGCCATATGATGATATGCAAAACTACTCGTCTGCCTCATCATCATCATCGTCCACGTCTTCTTCTTCTTCATCATCTTGAGAGGGTTGATTCCTTCGGTTTTGGTTAAGCCAAGCACCATGGAAGGCGATAAGAGAGATATCCATGGAGTTTTGGCGAGCAGCCATGGTTTCCATTTTCTTCTCCATACCTTTGACGCGATCTTCCAAGGATGTGAATCTAGTGTGTTGAGTGTGTAAAAGTTCTATATTTTATCCCTTATTTAACCCATATTTCTGTTGCATTCAAGCATAATTCATTGCATTTAGGATAGATTTCATTTATACATCACAATTATATCAATTGGCACAGTTTCTGCTAAAATTGGTTGCTTTTGCAGGTAGCTGCTGTAACAGATGGAGGGCAGTGGAGAAGCAGACGCTGGGCAGTGAAGAAGCAGAACTGGATCTGGACTGCAGACGAGAAGGACGATGCTGCCATGGCAGCCAAAGACGACAGCAATGGTGAAAGGAGAAGTGAAGTGGGCCTCGACAGAAAGAGAAAATTAAGCCGGTCTGTCGTGGAACACTCGTATATTTTTCCAAGCCCTAGATCAGAATGAAGGCCAAGCCCAAAGTTCAAGGAAAAAACTCCAAGCAAGAAGGAATGACGAGTTAAAGATATATGCTCTGAAGATTTAGTCTTTAATAGAGTTGTATTTTAGTTTAAACTTGTATTCTTGCCATATTAGAAAACTTGAACCCAAGGCCTATATAAAGGCATGTAATTCGACCTAGGGAGGGATATTTTATTCTCTAGCCGTCTTCCCCTAAACCCTAGTCGTTTTCCCCTTCTCATCATGTTCTAAACTTCCCCTAGGGCTAAGAGTTGATTCTGTAAAGTAGTTGCAAGGATTGCTTTGTTTTAGGAATTTTTTTGTTCAATAAAATAAACTTCAAGTTTGCTTATTCTGGTTTTCAAACATCTTGCAAGAGTATCGGGAGAGCATTGTGAGATTATACATTTACTTAATATCGGGAGAGTTAAGTATACGAAAGGAATAAGTACGGGTTCTCCAGTTTATGGTTGAACTATCTCGGACCTAGGGATAGGACGAGGTTAAGTGGCTAAGGAAGAATTCAACAACATCGGTGTTCATCTTTCGATTCACGCCGGGAGGTATCATCAAAGACGTGTTCATCGACAGACTTGGACCTAGGGATAGGCCAAGGCATATCAGGGATTCTTGCCAAGCTTGAAGTACTGAGTTGTGTGTTCGCTGCCGCGACAACAACAGACCGCTGCCGCAGCAGGTGCTGCCGCGACAGGCGCTACGACAGAACAGAGAAGTCCTAAACAGTGCAAACACCTGCACTACGGAGCAGATCAATATCGACCTATTCTTTACTCTGAATCTTTTCAATCCTTATTTTCAGTATTCTTTATTACTTCGTGACAAACAATTAAACTATTTCTTTTCCCTCTCGTGCAGCAATCTAAGGTTAAAGCTATTAGCCCAGTCCCTGTGGAGACGATATCCGATACTTACGTATCACTTTACTACTTGCGTCGTGTACACTTGCACTACATTGCGATAGATACTTTTACACGCAACAAGTTTTTAACGCCGTTGCCGGGGACTGGCAACATATCTTTACCCTACCCTTTTACGTATCATTCTTTCTCGTACCAGATAAACACTTTTGCAGAACTTACCGACGAAGGTGCCGAGTGGAATACCGATCCTAAACTTCCAAGGACGGTAAAAGGAGTTCAACTCACTCCGGAGGCCAAACTTTGGAACACATTCATCAAGAAGAGGATTATGCCCTCCTCGCACAACACAACAGTAGACCAACCAAGGTTAGCCCTCATCCATCCCATTCTCAATGAGAGGTCTATTAACGTTGGTAGATACGCTCGGGAGGGAATATTGGATTGTACGTACCGGCCGTCAGGACCACTCTTCTATCCATACCTTATTACTGCCCTCTGTCGTGGCCACAACGTACCGGAAGCTGTCGAGGATGTGAGAGTCCGAGGAAAAGGATGGACAAAAAGAAACATCCTCAGCATGATGGAACTCAAAGCTGCCACACCCCTGTCGTTCTTCGACCCCACTGTCGCGGCAGGTGAGCTGACAGAGCCCAGCCAAACCGAGCCTGCCACCACAGAACCCAAGCAGCCCACTGCAGTAGCTCCCCCAGCAGACTCCTCAACACAAATACTTGCTGCCCTGCAGAAAATGGAAGAAGGGCAGCTGGGCCTGATGAGTTTCATTCGAAACTTCACCACAGCAACGGTACATTTCATTAAAACTAATCTTAATTTTCCTAATGTACTGTTCCCTGCCTTCCCCGACCATTATTTTGCTACCCCCATACCTGCCCATACCCCTACCCCTGCTGCCACACCGAGAACACCATCTGCCGCGTCCACTCCGACCCCGGCCACGACAGCTGCAGGTGGCAGCCACACCACACCAGTCTCTGCCAGGGGAACAAAGAGAAAAGAGCCCTTGTCCGACCTTGACGCATACATTGCTGGTTTTTCCTCTTCCTCGATTTGGGAGGAATCCGATGACGAGCCCTCGGTCAAAAGGAACTTGTCCAAGGAGTTCACCCCGGTGAAACGGTAGAAAACAAACACCGGTGTCGAAACATCCGATCAAGGCAAATCTGACAGCGGCAGTAGCAGTAGTAGCAGCGGCAGCAGCAGCAGCAGCTCCTCCGAGGAGATTCAGGTATTGGAGAAACAACTACATATCTCCCCTACCCGCATCCAGCCTCTGAGGGAAGCCAAGACCAAGACCACCTCTGCCTCACCCATCCATCTGCCGGCACCGACAAGGAAAGTCACTGCCCGCCTGCAGATTCAGATCAGCAGCAGCAACAGTGACGACAGCACATGAAATTTAAGTTTCTTTTCTTATTATTGATGTCTGCTCTTTTGGTATATTTTGTGATGTTGTTTTTATTTCTTTTTCTTTTATTCTGTCATTTACATTGAGGGCAATGCAACCCTTGAGTTTGGGGGTGGCATCCCTCCATTAATGAAGTGTCTTTAAGTTTAAAAATTGTGTCTTTTACTTAGTTTATTTTTGCTTAAAAAATAAAAAATAAATAAAAATTTGGCTTAAGTCTTTGAACTGAACTTACCTGCCGTGACAACCTCTGTCGTGGCAGTACCTTTAGGATAGTTTTAGGAGCAGTTTAGAGCCTTACTATAGTTCTGAATCTTAAACACCATTTGTGACTTTTATACTGTCTAGAACTCTGCTAGTAAACTAGAATAGAAAGCTTAACACTTGAGTTTCCCCTAGAGGTGCCTAACACTGGCTCTAGGAAAAGAAGTTAAGAAAAATAGACTCAATACACCTAGAGGTGCCCGAAACCGGCTTTAGGAAGTTAGCTAGAGGTGCCCGAAACTGGCTCTAGTCAAACTTAAGCTTGAGAAAATAGAATCGAGTCTAAATAAAAACTAAATGAGCCTAAGAATTGCCTCCAAAAAGATGAAAATTGGCATAAAAATTCAAGTTAGAAGCTTAGCTATTCTAGTAAACTAAGAGAGTCTTGGCATATAATTGTTCACAAAGCATGCACACACTACACGAGAATTATAGCATGGTTCTGAATGAATCCTGAATTATCACAAACATTCGCACCTCATTCAACATCTACAAAAGCAGCAATGGAGCAAGCATGTGTAGCAGAGGCTTTGTAAACTAGACCATAATCCAATGTGCCATTGATGTATCGCAGCACTCGTTTAATGGCCATCAAATGTTGCTCTCTAGGCTCATGCATAAACTGAGCTAACTTGTTCACACTAAAGGCTATGTCAGGCTTGGTGTGACAAGCATACAACAAGGCCCCAACGATACTCTTGTATTCCTTAGCATCAGCAAGAGGACTCCCTGAATCTTTGTCCAGCACAGCGTTGCTCACCATAGGCATTGGGACATCATTAGCTTTATCCATGCGTGTTTTGACAAGAAGTTCAAGTAAATATTTGCATTGATTCAACATAAGATATCCTTTACCTCGAACTACTTCCAAACCAAGAAAAAACCCTAGCTGACCCAGATCTTTAAGAGCAAACCTATCACGCAACAGTTGGACCACCTTTTCAACCTCATTCTCTGAGTGACCAGTGAGTATGATATCATCAACATACACCAACATGTACGTACAACCAACTGCATGTTTGCAAATGAACAAAGATGCATCAACCCTCGATTCAACAAAGCCAATCTCAAGCAAGAAATTCTTGAGCTTCATATGCCAATTGCGTGGGGCTTGTCTTAAGCCATAAAGAGCACATTGTAACTTGCATACCAACCTGGATCCGTCTAGAGTTTCTTGTTCAAACCCCGGTGGTTGATCCATGTAAACAGTTTCATCCAAATCTCTGTTCAAAAAGGCATTGTTAATATCAACATGTCTTAGAACCCAATTATTTTTCACAGCAAGTGATAACACTACATTCAAAGTTGTCATCTTGACAACAGGACTAAAAGTGTCCCTAAAATCCTGACCATGGACTTGCGAGAACCCTTTTGCTACTAACCTTGCTTTGTGCTTGGCAACGGTACCATCAGGATTCCTTTTCAACCTAAACACCCATTTACATCCTACTGTGGAATGCCCTTCAGGAAACGGGACAAGTGTCCAAGTGTGATTGTTGTTCAAAGCATCCAACTCAGCCTGGACAGCTTCCTTCCAAGAAAGTGATTTCAATGCTTCTTGAATATTAACAGGTTCAACTTCATCAGCCACTTTATCAATAACATAAACCTTAGGTTTAAAAATTCCCTTTTTACTCCTGGTTACCATAGAATGACTAGCACCAGTACTCACAGTATTAGTCTCACTTTGAACATTACACTCAATATCACTTTCACCTGGAATACTACAACTTATACCATTGCTTGAAACACCGGGAGCATTATTTGCAGAATCACGTACTTGAACTGCCTCTTCCTGTGCTGGTTCAACCAAAGGGGATTGTGATTAAGTTGCCTCTTTCTGTGTTGGTTCAACCAAAAGGGATTGTGTTTGTGCTGAACTTGATGCACAAGGTACACAACCTGACTAACCTGAACTGGAGCCACGTAACTGAGGTGAATATGTTGAGTTAGACTCAAAACCATCTTGATGTGTGAACTGAGTGTGATCACCAATCATGTCACCAGTGCTACCATCCACACCAACCACCTCTTGTCTAGTGTGACTGCTATTAGTCACTATAGGCAAAGCACAAGATCGAAACTGTGTGGCTTGCACATGTTTCCCACTAGTTTTATTTGCAAAAGGAAAATGGCTCTCATCAAAAACCACATGCCGTGAAATATATACTTTTCCATTTGATGCTAGACACAAGTAACCCTTACGTTGACAACTATAACCAAGAAATGTACACTCATGTGAACGGAAATCAAGCTTGTGTTGTTGAAACACCCTCAAGTGTGGGAAGCAACGACAACCAAACACCTTCAGTTCAATGTAAACAGGCTTTTAGAGTACAAACACTCATAGGGTGATTTACCCTGTAGAACACGTGTTGGCAACCTGTTGATAAGATGAAATGTTGTACATACAGCAAAAGACCAATACTGAAGTGTTAAAAAAGATTAAGCCAACAAAACTATAGCCAATTCAATAATGTTCCTATGCTTTCGATCAATGGTTCCATTTTGTTCTGATGTATGTGGACAAGACACGCGATGTTTAATTCCCTCAAAAGCTAGCACTCTTGACAAAGCACGATACTCACCACCCCAATCAGATTGAAATTCCTTTATGCTAGTGCCAAATTAATTTTGAACTAACTTGTTAAACAACAAGAAAGCCTGTAATGCTTGACTCTTATCCTTGAGCATATACAATCAAGTGTGACGAGTATGAGCATCTACAAAGGTTATATAATACCGAAAACCATTAGACATAACGTGAGTTGGTCCCCAAATATCAGAAAAAATCAACTGAAAAGGTTTATCATACACAGTTGTGGAAGAAGGAAAAGGAAGCGTGTGACTCTTCCCAATCCTACAAGCAACACATGTGGGCAAAATTGTTTTATTGAACTTGGAAGAAAATTTTACACTTGTTTCATTACAAATATGCATGAGACACTCATGAGCTGGATGCCCAAGGCGTCTATGCCAAAGCTCATAACTATTGCTAATATTATTTACAGAAACATGTTCAACATCAACCATATTGCAAGCAGCATCATCATCTCTAGGAACCAGATCTGCAACAAACTGATACAATCCATCTCTCTCGACACCTTGAAGCAACACATCACCCGAACCTTCATCACGAACCAAACACTTCGATGGATAGAATTCAAAAAACACGCCATTGTCTCTAACAAACTTAGACACCGAGAGTAAATTCTTAGTAACATGTGGTACGTGCAAGAGATTAGACAAGAAAAACTTGCGAGAAGAATAAGAAGAGAAAAGAGCAGATTGTCCCATATGTGCAATGTCCAATCTAACACCATTACCCACTACAATCTTACCTGGACCATTGTAGCTGGACGATCTCAACAAATTTGTTGAATCTGGTGTCACATGATGTGTTGCACCAGAGTCAACAACCCAAGCATTTTGAGAAGCAGATGCAACATTGACCTGGGGAGATTCATGACCACCGTCATTCACGCCTTGTTCATCAAATGTTCCCAACTGCACATGTCCTGAAGCAGGAGATTCTTGACCACCGTCAGTTTGAAAATCCTCATCAAACTGATAACAACATCGATTGGCTAAGTGACCAATCTTTCCACAGATTTAACACTGAATCTTGACACGGCCACCACAGCCTCTACCATTCATCCGACCAGCCACATGTTGCTGAGTATGTTGCCCCTATAACCATAGCCACCTCGTGTAACATGACCACGATAGCTTGCCTGGCCACGAGAAGCATTGAAACCCTCTCATGTAGCCTGAGCGACATTAGCACTAAAAGGTAACACCTCATTGCTTTGAGCATTAAAGGCAGCAATGTGGGCCTCTGCATCAATTAACAAGGATCTCACACGATCCACTGAAACCAACTCTTTACTGGAAGTAATCACAGCAAAAAAAGATTGATAATCTTTAGGTAATCCATTCAGAATACTAACAATTTGTTCAACATCAGATATGGCACTATTACAAGAAACCAAAGCATCACAAACTTCCTTAATTTGAGTGAGGTAGACACGCATCGATTCCTCCCCTTTCTTGAAAGACCTAAGTTTATAATGGAGACCCATTACTAAAGTGGTGGAGAGATTGGAAAAGAATTCTTGCAATGTATTCCAAACACCAGAAGCGGTTTCAGCACCAACAAACTGGGCAAGCAGATGGGAGCTTACTGTAGAAAGCAACCAGGATGCTAATGCGCTATCTTGCGCAACATAATCTTCATACTCCTCGTTTGGAGAAGTAGTGCCATCAGCTGCACGAATCGTCTCAGAGGGAATGGTCATCTTCCTAGTGTGGAGCTTCTCAAGCTTATGGCTTCAAACCGTCAACAACACCTGCTGCTTCCAAAGCAGGAA
This sequence comes from Hibiscus trionum, assembly GCA_030270665.1. Classification (NCBI taxonomy): domain Eukaryota; kingdom Viridiplantae; phylum Streptophyta; class Magnoliopsida; order Malvales; family Malvaceae; genus Hibiscus; species Hibiscus trionum. Next base: position 18,914,059 of record BSYR01000019.1, read on the forward strand.
GTTCATCTCATCAAGCACCACATTAATCTTCTTATTAGTAAACATGGCGAAAGAACCAACAAGAACCAAAGAACAGCGGAAGACTAACAACCAGAATCGACGAAAGAAGAAGAACAACATTAAAGAGAAAAAAGAAAGAACAACCGTCAACAAGAACTCGTTACAAGTTCAGGCTTTCCCGGCGAATGATACCATATTAGAATGTTGTAAAGAAGAAAGAACTTTGTTAAAGAGGAAACTGATTTCCAAATTCATATCATCATGTATAGGAGTTTGCTTGTTATATACAAGGAATACAAGAGCTGCATTAAGTTCACTGGACTTGCTGAGCTGTAACAACCTAGGTTAACAACAATAACAACCTATTAACAACTTAACTAACTCAGCTAACATTCCAATAAAAGTTAAGCTTGTTTGAATCTTAATACTTGTTTTGCCAAATTCTTGTTTCAGGAGAATGGTTCAGGCAAGAGTTAACGGAAGCGAATCAAACCATAGCTCCTGGCCAAGCCGATGCTTACACTATCAATGGACATGTTGGAAAAACAAATGGATGCAGCAACGGTACGTATACACACTATTGTTTAATCATTTAATGGGAACCTTTGAAATTGTTTGTTAATGTTGCAGATACAACGTTTGAGTATCAAGTAGATTACCAGGGCCTTTACCTTGTCCGCCTCATAAATGCTGTTAACGAAACCATGGTGTTCGGCGTCGCATCCCACAACCTCACCATCGTTGGACAAAGCGGCGCATACAGCAGACGTTCCTTTACAAATTCTCTAGCCCTTGCCCCGCACCAAGTGGTTGACGTTTTGCTATGCGCAAACCAAAATCTGGGCCATTATTACATCACTGCTCGACCTTCCTCCGACACCACACGTTCTACCACTGGAATTCTAAGATATACCACCACCACTGCTTAATTTAGTTAAACAGTTTCCAACGCTAAGGAGTATTGAATATATTAGTAAACATTATGGATCGAATATTATTTATTTTTGAATAGAAGCAGCTAGTTTTATTAAGAGAGAGAATATCCAAAATTACGATAAAGGTTTATAATTATTATCGTAAACTAAATGCATAATTTGGCCATTTTACTAAAATTAGACACTTTAGATCATATAAGACTCATACATGGAAAAGGTTAAAAACTAATCTAAAAGACTCGAATGAAAAATGGTTAAAAATAAATCTCACTACATCGGTTAAGGAACCACAAAAGGGGATTAAGCTATTGAAAGACCACTGAGACCGTAAATCAGAGCTTAGCATCGTGAGAAACTATCCCCGAGCGCAAATCGTGTATCCAAATTCAATCTGAGGGTCCAAAGCAAAGAAGATTAGAAATAAGCGTCATCTTGATCAGTCGTGATGTCGTCAAATCTAACTATGAAAAAAAATATAAAATAAAAAAGAACAATCAAATGACCAAGTAAGAAGAGAAAAACATGCCAAAAGACAAAGATAAATGTGTCATAAAGTCAAAGAAAAACATGCCATAAAAGCATAATTATTTTTATTAAAAATTAAAAACAATAAAAAATTAGCAGTCGGCGACCAGCATTGAAACTTATGTCGTCGTCAATTAAATAAAATTAAAAAAGTAAAATTTGCGGGTTTTTACAGAGGAAAAGCATTGCGGCAAAACCCTATGAATCGAATATTTTTATATTATTTGGTAACTTTTTTTTTAAAATTAGATGATTTATATTATTATTGAATTGTGGAAATCAAGAATTACATGAAACATGTAACCCAAAGAAGACAATCACAACCCCAACTCAGAAAGATTAACATAACAACCTTCAAAGCTAATTATCTAACCATCTAACATAGAATCTAAAGCAAATGGATGCTTGTAAATAAAATTAGATGGTTTATATTATTTGGTAACTTAAATTTTAATAATTACAACTTATTTTACAATTTTAATCTATCAATACAATATAATTTTGGATGCTTCTAAATAAAATTTAGGGAAAACTACACCACTGACCACTAAACAAATTGGGGATATCTATTTGGACCACCGAATTATAAAAAAACGTCAATCAAACCACCGAACTTATAAAATCAACCTATTTTGACCACCGTCGTTAAAAATCTAACGGTGGAGTGATGGAACTGCCACGTGGCAATTGATGGAAAAATTTAAAAATTACACATTTGGTCCCTATTATTTATACATTCTTTCAATTTAGTCCTAATTTTAAATTAATAAAATAATAAATTATTTAATTAAGTGGTGACACGTGTCACCACCAATTTAGAGGAGAAAAATAATTTTCTCTCCTTCGCGTTTAACATGAATCGAACCTGGGTCTCCTAGTTATAAAGCTCATGGCTTTGCCACTGCACCAAGCACAACCTTGTGCTATAATTCTCCAGATATAATATATACCTCTTATTAGTTTCCACATTTATAAGCCAAAAGCTCAAACCTTAAACACTAATTTCACATATATATAAATCTCAAACCCTAAACTCTAACCCTAAATATTTTAAATTAATTTCACGCTAAATATTTCAAATTAAACCCCAAACCCTAAAACTTTCAAATTAACTTCACGCTAAATATTTCAAATTAAACCCCAAACCCAAACCCAAACCTTAAACCCTAAAAATTTCAAATTATTTCCATGTTAAATATTTCAAATTAAACCCTAAATATTTCAAATTAATTTCATGCTAAATATTTAGCGTGGAATTAATTTGAAATTTTTAGGGTTTAAGGTTTGGGTTGAAGGTTTAGGGTTTAATTTGAAATATTTAATGTGAAATTAATTTGAAATATTTAGGGTTTATGGTTTAATTTGAAATATTTAGCGTGAAATCAATTTGAAATTTTTAGGGTTTTGGGGTTTAGGGTTTAATTTAAAATATTTAGCATGGAATTAATTTGAATTTTTAGGGTTTAAGGTTTGGGTTGAGTGTTTAGGGTTTAATTTGAAATATTTAGCGTGAAATTAATTTGAAATATTTAGGGTTTAGGGTTTAATTTGAAATATTTAACGTTAAATTAATTTGAAATTTTTAGGGTTTTGGGGTTTAGAGTTTAATTTAAAACATTTAGCGTGGAATTTATTTGAAATGTATAGGGTTTGGGGTTTAATTTGAAATGTTTAGGGTTAGAGTTTAGGGTTTGAGATTTATATTTATGTCAAATTAGTGTTTAAGGTTTGAGCTTTTGGCTTATAAATGTGGAAACTAATAAGAGATATATATTATATCTGGAGAATTATAACACAAGGTTGTGCTTGGTGCAGTGGCAAAGCCATGGGCTTTACAACTTGGAGACCTAGGTTCGATTCATGCTAAACGCAAAGGCGAGATAATTATTTTTCTCCTCTAAATTGGTGGTCACACGTGTCACCACCTGATTGGAGGGGGAAAATAAATTAATAAAATCAAATATAAATAATTAAAGTCCTCCAATAAGGTGTTGACACGTGTCACCACTTAATTAAATAATTTATTATTTTATTAATTTAAAATTAGGACTAAATTGAAAGAATGTGTAAATAATAGGGACCAAATGTGTAATTTTTAAATTTTTCCGTCAATTGCCACGTGGCAGTTCCGTCACTCTACCGTTAGGTTTTTAACGGCGGTAGTCAAAATAGGTTGATTTTATAAGTTCGGTGGTCTGATTGACGTTTTTTATAGTTCGGTGGTCCAAATAGGTATCCTCAATTTGTTTGGTGATCAGTGGTGTAGTTTTCCCTAAAATTTAATGTTAAATTTTGCATAGTTAAAAAAGGGGCGGAGGGTGTGTGTGGAGCAAGAGAGAGCTTTGGCACCCAAAATTTAAAAAAATTGTATTATACTTTTAAAATATTTTTAAAATTTTAATTAGGTCCCTTAAAATTTATAAAAGTTCTCATAAAATTTTAAATATTTTTAATTATCTCCCAAATATATATATATATAAGTTTCATCTAACTTTTTAAAATTTTAGTTAGACTCTCACATTTTAAAAATAAATATTTTATTAAGTCCCTCAAAATTCTTAAAAATTAAAATTTTAAAAATTTTAATTAGACCCCTCAAACTATACGATCAATATCCGCCACTAGTTAAAAGAACTCTTGTTAAGAGTTGGTCTTAGTTCAAATTCATATAGACACAAAACATCTTTTTCTCGACAATTTTTAAATATCAATTATTCAACCCTCGTTTGAATTATATAAATGTAAAATTTATATTTTATTTATTATGTTACTATCATAAAAATGAAAGTATTAAATGTGATTTATTTTTTCTCAACAAAGTTTATTTTATTGAAGGTAAAATGTTACATAACAGTGGCTTAATACCAAAATAAATACCTAAATTATCACGTTTTTACTTTTTAGGTGCTTAAACTTTTTTGTCCTTTTTAAGTGCCCAAACTATCTATTTTGGGTCAAAGTAGGTGCTCAAACTATCATTTTTGGATCAAAAGTAGGTGCCTCCGTTTGACCTTAAAAGGGCAAAAAATGATGGTTTGGGCACCTAAAAGGAGCAAAAAAAAAATTATGCACTTAAAAAGAAAAAACGGGATAGTATAGACACCTAAAAGAAATAAAAAAAATAGTTTAGGCACTTAAAAAAACATAAAAATTCGGGTACCTATTTTGACATAAGCCTTATAAAAAATCTAAGCTTGAAGCAAGGAGACAATACAGTCAAAACACCCAAAAACCATCGTACATCATAAACCAAAAACTCAATCCGAGTTGAACCAATAAATCCAAACAAACGAAAACATTCAGCATCAACCATATAAGTAAAAATCGTCCGTCATTTTTTGATGCCTCTATTTATGTCTCATTATTAAAAAAAAATATTTAAGGTTTAGAATTAAAGGTTAATGTTAAAGTTTATGATTAAAGTTTAGAGTATCGGTTGTAAGATGTTGTTTTAGGGGTCAGAGGTTATGGTATAAGATTTAAAATTAAAGAATAGAATTGAGGTTTTGAATTTTTTTAAAGTTAGGTACAGAAAAATAAAAGAATTTTTGTCCCCTTGCACCCAGTTCAAAAATCATTAAATATTTTTATTTATTGAATATATTTTTATTAAAAAAACAGATAACATTTGTGGATATCAAACCGAGTGATTAGGATATCATTTATTGATTATAAAGTTACAATTCCAAATGATCTGATTCCCGATATCTAAACTATAATCAGATGTAGTATTTCGTTTATTAAAAATAGTAACATATCATATGAATTATGATTCTAGGACGAAGGACAAGTAGGCATGGCAGGTGGCGGAGGGAGGATGCTTGTTTCTGTGGTGGTTCCGTTCCTCACAATGAAAACAGCGTCCATTCCGAAGCTAGCATGCCTATCGAAATGGCAGTGCATAAACCACACCCCTGCATACACACACACATTAGTTAATGGATTTTGTTACAAGAAAAATGGAAAATGACGTATAAATAAAAACTTACCAGGATTGTTTGCAAAAAATCTGACGGCAACCCATGATCTACCAGGAACGTGGACGGTGTTAATGTGTGGTGGATCCACCAGGTTATAGGTGCTTGGGTCAGTCCGATTGTTGAAATTTCCGGTACCACTTCCCACCATATAAAAGCTGAAACCATGCAAATGGATCGGGTGACTTCCACCGGGACCAGTTTGGGTTGCCTGCAGCACAATCTCAACTCCGTCGCCATAATTTAGCATAACAACCCTCGTCCCTGTACTAGCCATCGGATTCAGACCGGTTAAGTCCCCGGTGAAATTATAGAATTCTGGTGGATTCAGGGGGAAATCTTCGGTGAAAACACCAGTGATGCTCCTGGATTATTAGGAACAACTCATATAAGAATTAGCTACAGTTAATGAAATTTATTTATTTTTTGCATACATACATGTTGTAGTATGCCTGGAGAATGTCAATACGCGGGAAAACAAAGCTGACGTTGTTCAAACTTGCAGCGAATCTAAATCCTGCAACACAGGTGTTGCACGGCAAGGTGTTTCCGGCGATTGCCATGTACACCCGTGTATTGATTTCATCATCCGCCGGCACATCCAATGGCGGATTCTGGGTGACATTCGCGCGCCTAAGTTGACTGGTGAAGTTACTCGCAGCATTCGCATCGTTTTCCGCCGGAATCGTTATCAATGAAGCATTCAATCCGCCCTCACTGTATATATATTCGAAAACTCCAGTAGTAATGAAGTCAACTGGCGGATTAGAGCTATCAGAGTAAGGCCTAGTAGCCATGTAATATTGGCCGACGTTTTGGTTGGCAACGACCAAAACATCCATGGTTTGGCCAGGGCTGATCAATATATAGTCGCTCGTAAACATTCGAACGTAGGAGGCATCTCGGGCGACGACGGTGAGGGTGTGGTTCGTGATGGAGAAGAATTTCTCTTCGTTCATTGCAGCATTGACTATGCGGAGAAGGTATGTGCTCCCATAGTGGACTTGCATACGGAATAATGTATCTGCATCGGTCAATATATAAAATGTTAATGTAACAACTTGAAAGGGTTCAATTAACATTGATCCGGATTCAGTAATGGTAGAACGTACCATTGGGGCATCCGGTCGTGTCGCCTAGATGTCCATTGATAGCATAAGAATCTGGTTCGGGAGGAAGGAAACCCGATGCAAGTGTTTGATCAATAATTTGCTTGTAGTCTCTGTTGAACCATGATTCTGTCAATACAAAGTAATTAAAGAAATCAGATAAAGATTCATATAAACAACACGAAGCAAAAAGTTAAGCTTACGAAGTATGATTGTTTGCTCGTAATCCGGTGTGGGGAATGGATAAGTTTCGTTCTCGGCCGGTAAAATAACCAAGGGTCCATGGATGGAGCCTCGAGACCAGTCACTGTGAGCATGCCACCATAGGGTTCCTATTTCATCCGACAGAATGACTTCGTACGTGAAGTTGGCTCCCGGTTGAATCGGGCACTGAGTTATGAACTCCGGACCATCGGACCATGGATTTCTTGGCTGTTTCACACCGTGCCTGCAACAACATGATTAATTCATATTTTAATCACCTTTTTTTTTAATTTCATTTCTTTCGGAAATCAACATTAGAAAAAGAAAGGTTAATTAATTACCAGTGAATGGTAAACGAATAATTTCCTTGATTGTGGACATTAACGAAGATGGTGTCACCTCTACAAGCCCGAATCTCAGGCCCGGGATAGCTATCGTTTGCGACCAAAAGAGTCGTAACATTACACAGCTGCGTAAAATTTGCCTCTCGCATCTGCAATAAAAACCCACCAAATGAAATGTCTGTTAAAAAACATAAGCTAGCAACCGTTGAGGCATGTTTTTGGCGTCTTATTTTGTAATAATCAAACCAAAGATGTCGTAATTCCGAGACAAAAGGAAAGGAGAGAGAAAAAGAACAACTTAATGTAAGAAAACAGTAAGGAAAAAAGGGCACTCACAAAGAGTTCATAGTACTGCACATCTGCTGCGCAGCAAAGGAACAAAGTGGTTAGAAATAAAACCCCTAAGAACACAGAACCTTGCTTCACTAAACCCATGTTGCTCCCCCAAATGTGTTCTTAGTTAGCCCCTGAATTATCTTGTCCTTGTCTTTGTCCTTGGGTCATAAAATTCAACAATTTATAGACAAGAAACCTTGTGTTTGTGCCCCTCAACTTTCTTTCTTGGAAAAGAGAAAAACAAATCTTCCAATACCTATACATGCAAAATGTTACACGTCACATGCCACGTAAGCTTGGAAAGTTGGATTTTTTATATATACATAAGATTGAACGAGTTAGATATCAAGGCTTGTGCTCATTAGGTTTCTTGCGGGGTGGGCAAGAGCTGAATCCTCCGAAATATGTATATAAAATGAGTCTTTCATTTTCAGTCAAAAATTACACATCACATACCATGTTGGACCACGGAAAGTCGGTTTATAATATTTGGATAATGCAATATACCTGTTTGAAAGCCGGCAGAACTATTCATGGTTGTCCTTGTTTAATCATATTTTAAGTTACTAAGTTTCCCTACAGATTTCCGGATGAACGAGTGAAATATTAATTGTTCGAAAAGACTTTTACGTAGGTGTTCATAATTAACTTAAATACTACAACGGTTACTTGTAGGTTCTCTTCTTAGTTAGAACATGTTATATTTAGACATTTTATGACTACATAAATTTGGTGAATTTCTTATAATTTCCATCAATTCATACGAAATTAAACTAAACCCACTACTTGCAATTGCTGATGTTGTGAATAGTTGACAATAATCACATGATTAATGAAATATATATCCAAAATGTAAGTGGCCATATCACCTTTTTATTATATCATATAAAGCGTTCGGAATGTACATTTGTATGACTCGATAACGAAGGAAAGTTTTGATGAGACACATTGTTTACCTTTCAATATATATAACAGTTTAATCGGTTACAAAGTATTGTAAAGATTAAATTATAAATAAAAAAACATGAAAAGTACCTTAATTTATAAAAAAGAAAAAGAAATAATCACGTGAACATTCGATTATCGTATCAATATATTTAATCAGTTTATATACATTACTTCCATCATAGATTTTATCTCTATGCTTATGTTTTTTTGAAAGGGATGATCCGGCCTGCCGTGTACGACTTGTTGATAACTTTGAATCGGTGCACTTGGGGTCTTGTTAATTAACACGTTCACGGTAAGTGATGCACAACTTTATTACATTGTTTAAACCACGTACAATTGAACTGATCCAAAGGTCGATAAAATAAAAGTTAGATTTCTTGACTTTTCATGTAATGAGAATTGTTTTATCGCGTGCAAGTTAACTTAAGGTGTTTATTTAAATAAATAAATCAATCAAACAAACCAGTTGCAGTCCAACTAGTTATTAGTTATGGTTAGAAATGGACACGCAAATCCAATATCTTCTACACGGTCGTGAATATAATTATATTAAACACTATATGTTGTTTTCTCTAAAGTTGACATTCAACAATATTAGTTTTTTAAATTTAAAAAAAAAAGTCAGAAAATAATATTTCAAAAGAAAAGTCAGAAAATCTTCTCGTGTAGGATAATTGCAAACACACATCTGCAGTGACAGATCCAAAAATATATTTGAGAGTGGACACATATAAAATCTCAAAATTTTAGGGTGGTCACATATAATTGCAAACTCACATCTGACTCCACCATATAGATTTTGTAGATTTTTTTTTTGAAAAGTGGCGGGCCTCATTAAAAACCCCCTCTAGAACCTAATAGGGGGAAAAGAGTACCCTATTTATTCAATGAAACCAAATACACTGTTTGTCTGTAGCAAACTCAATGACACTACAACGCAAATGAACCAGCATTACAATGAAAAAATCAGAGGAAACCCGAGTAGACAAGGGTTAAGACCACCCCCTTACAGCACAACACTGTACCGTGTGGAGCAACAGGACAACAACAGTAACAGCCTTGCATACCTCCTGCGACTACAGTGACCGCAACATCTCCCACTGATATAGAATCAAATCGGACGTAACTTGCACGAGATTATCCAACGTAAATCATCTGTGGATGCCTCACAAATTCTGCTATCGACGGGATCGCAGCAGGCCATTTGATCTTGCTCCAATGTCCGATTCTCAGTAGCATCGTCTCCACCACCATGTTAACTGCTGGTCTCCTATTGTTGAAAACCGCTTCGTTCCTCTCCAGCCAAATGGACCATATAATCCTAAAGAAACCTAACACCCATACAGGTTTGGCCGTTCGTCTAATACGAGTGTTATTCCATATTACTAATAATTTTTTTATCGTCGCCGGGCAAACCAAATTCACACTCCACTTAATACACCAAGCCTGCCAAACCTTCCACGAGAATGGGCAGTGGCAAAGAAGGTGGTTACATGTCTCTTCGACGCTGCCGCAAAACACGCATAGGGCATCCCCCAAATTATTGACGCCTCTTTTCATTAGGGCCTGACTAGTAGGGATTTTGCCCAAGATTGCTCTCCAGACAAAGGTCTCGACCTTAGGGGGTGCAAGTTTCGCCCAAACCAATTTCCAAACTGGATCACGCGGAGAGTTGGCAGCGGAAGCCAAGGTACAATAATCCTTAGGCATATAACAGCCCGAAGTGCCTTGCTGCCAGTAGAGGCTATCAGAGGTTCGACGGGACACGGCAGCATTGTTCAGAGTTTGTAGAAACAAGTTTCAATTGTTTTCCTCCCAAGCAAACATCTTTCTTCTAAATTCAATATTCCATCTCCAGATTCCGTGGACGCGAGAACCAAACTCACACACTTTCCCTTCCTTTTTCACCGCTAAACAATACATTCTAGGGAACGCCACTTTTAGAGGGAAGTTTCCAGCCCATCTATCATCCCAGAAGTTAATCCGAGATCCGTCACCCAGTTTACATACAGCATTAGTGATAAACAAATCATTCGGATCTGATAGAGGTTTCGAGATATTTTTCCAAACCCACGATTTCTTACGAACAACAATCTGACTTGGCAAGAGTGAGTTCGTTTGTTGGTTATACTTGGCATCTATGACTTTTCTCCAAAAACACTCAGGTTCTCGGCTATAACGCCAGACCCATTTGTTTAACAGCGATCTATTTTTGATTCTAAAATCAGTAAGCCTAAGACCACCATACATGCGGGGTTTAGCTACATCTGTCCACTTTACCCAATGAATGGGTTTCGTGGAATTAGGACCCCATATGAAATGTGCACATAATTTATTAAGGGCAGCAGCAACACTCACAGGTATTTCAAACAAACTCATGAAATAAATGGGAAGATTAGTAAGGGCTGACCTGACAAGGCAAATACGACCCGCAATCGATTTTGTAGATAAACTACACAAACACTTCATAAAGATGTATCTTTTATCTCTCGTTTGGTTCAGTAGAAATGTTGTTTTTTTAAAATATATTTTGGTACGTAAATTAATTTTATTTGATAATTTTTAACCATTCAAAAAAAAATTGATTTGGACAATAATAACAGAAGTAGAGACAAACAAGGGTCATGACAGCTTTAATGGTGAATTGTAACTTTAATCATTAAAACTATGAAGTTTTAAGGCTAACGTGATGGTGAAATCTTCTTTTTTTTCAAATATTATAGAATTTTACTATTTTCCGCATAAGAATTATATAGAACTATATTTTGATCTTTAAAAGATTTATAAGTTAAAATTAACCACCGAAAAAAATTCTAGCTTCTCACCCGGAAAGAAAATGAAAATATTGTACTTATTAATTTTAGAAAAATTCGATAACGTGCGTCAAACACTGCAGAACACTATTAACGTTGGACACCATTAAATTAATTAATAAAAATTAAAAAATTTAAAGACTCAACATACAATTAAATTATTTATATATATTATATTTTTAATCTTTATTTTCAAATAATTAGATCAAATATCAACTATAGTCAATCCCTACATTTTTTTTTAAAAGGTGAAAACTTGGGCCTCATTAAAAACCCCTTCCTAGTGAAGGGGAAAAGAGTGTCCCACTACATTTTATTCGAACATTACGAGATCTGGACCAGAACGCAGACAAAGAGAAGTCAGAATATAAAGAATCAAAGGAAATGGGGCAGTCAGGATACTTAGCTTTGTGCCAAAATACAAGTTTAAATCTTATCAGGTTGGCAAGTTGGATCCAATCAAACTTTCTATCGCAGAAGATGATTTCGTTCCTAAATAACCATATCGACCAAATTGTAGCAAAAGGAACCACGACAAGCCATTCTTTGTTCCTTATTTCACTGAAGTCCGCCCATGACTCAAGAAATGATCTTAGATCCTTGGGAAAAAACTGTCGAAATACCTGCCAATACGCAATAGATTATCCATATCTTCCAAACTTCTTTGCATTCAAGAAATAAATGAGAGACTATTTTCAGAAAAAGATTGCTCAGAGGACAGATGATATTCTTCAAGTTTGATATTCTCCTTTTAGAGAGTTCGACCTTCACAGGAATCCTACCCCAAATAGCCTGTCAAAAGAAAATCTCCACTTTTGGGGGGCAAATCCCAACCACACACATTTGCTTTATAAAGAATTCCCCTTATGAAAGTTACTAATAAGGGTGCGCAAAGATTTTACCGAAAATGAACCATCACTAGAACCAAGCCATCTCACCCAATCCTTATCCGAAGAACTTGATTTGAACATTGATAACATTGATAAAAGGGTGTTCTATTGTTGAATTTTCCAATTAAATAACCTTCTCCTCAAAGGAATTGACCACGACCAAATAACTCTACATTTGGTTCCAAAGTCGGCGATGCAACCTGTTTTGTAAAGGGCCAATGCGAATATTCTAGGAAACTTGTCTTTAAGGGAGAAATTACCAACCCAATTATCCTGCCAAAATTTGATTGTAGAGCCATTGCCTACCCGTAGAACCAGATTCTTTCTGAAGACCTGTCCGAACTGATCTTCTTCAAAATAGTTCTTGGAGATGTCGTGCCAAATCCATGAAGAATTCCTTGGTCTCGAAGTCACAGGAAGAGAACTCGAGTTAGAACTTGGGATCTAATATTTAACACTCTCCGCCAAAGGCTATTAGCCTCATTCCCGAATCTAATGCCCCATTTGCTAAGCAGCGCACGATTCAAAGAATACAAGTTGTTCACCCCGAGACCACCTTCAGTTTTTGGCTTGCAGACTTGGTCCCAATTGATCCAATGGATCTTTGATTTTTCCTCACTGCCACCCCATAAAAAGGTAGAATTCATTTTATTGAGACGGGAGCATACCGAGGTTGGCATCTTGAAAAGGGATAGGAAGTAAATTGAGAGGCTGCTTAATACTGATTTTATCAACGTGAGCAGACCACCACTAGATAGGAATTTGGCAGACCACCCCCCAAGCTTATTCGAAAACTTTTTAAAGACCGGTTCCCAAATCGATGGACTGTTCCTTTTTGCGCCAAGGGTCAGACCAAGATATTCGGTAGGAAAAGTGCCTTGCGCGCAACCAATTTTCACTGCCCACTGTTTTACTACTTTCGCATAAAAATTTATTCCAAAAACTCTACTCTTACTGAGATTGAGCTTGAGGCCAGAAGCTAATTCAAAAACTCTCAAGACTCTTTTCACATTATATAACTGATTCTCTTCTCCTTCGCTAAAAATCAAAAGATCATCCGCAAATTGAAGGTGTGAAATCTCTACTAATTCTTCCCTATTTCTCACAGACAGACCTGAAAATAAATTCAAATTCACTGTTTTTTTAATCATCAAACGCAGGGCTTTGCCTACAAGATTAAATAGGGGGTAAGGAACATCCTTGCCTTAAGCCTTTTGAATTCTTGAAGGCTTCGGTAGGGGAGCCGTTGAAAAGAACTGAAATAGTAGGTGTAGAGATGCAACGCATGATCCAATCAAACCAAAGTGTTCCAAAACCACATTCAATCAGGACTAACTTTAAAAACGGCCAACTTACCGTGTTGTAGGCCTTTTGGAAGTCGATTTTGAAGGCAATTCCTTGCTTACCAGATTTGGATACGTAATCGTTGACTTCATTCGCCACTAGAGAACAGTCTAATATTTGTCGCCCATGGATGAAAGCAAATTGTGTTTCTCCCACAATTAAATCCATAACCGAGCTCAATCTCTTTGCCAAGACTTTGGATAGAAGTTTGTACATGCCTCCCACAAGACTTATTGGCCTATATTCATTCAAAGTTTTGGGATTTTTCACCTTGGGTATTAAGGTGATGAAAGAATGGTTGATGTCGTCGCCCCATTCCTTACCGCAGTAGAAGTCATCAAAAAAGTTCATAATATCGCCTTTGAGAGTCTGCAAATATTTCTTGAAGAAATTCAAGTTGAAGCCGTCCGGACCCGAGGCGTGATTCCCATCTGATGAAAACAACACAGAGCGAACTTCCTCCTCAAGAAATCTACTCTGTAGTAAGACAACTTGGGCGGCAGAGATTTTGTTGAAACCCAAGTTCATATTTTGAACTTCCAATGCAGATATTGAATTATAAACACCTTGGAAATGCTCCCTGATTGCTGCCTTTACAAGATGTGGGGCAGAAATGATTTCATCATTCTTTTTTAAAACTTGAATAGCATTAGCCTTTCTTCTTACCATAACAGATTGGTGAAAGAATTTAGAGTTCCGATCTCCCTCTGAAAACCATCGGAGTCTTGATTTTTGGAGATATTCACTTTTCTCTCTTTGATATTGTACCCACAGTTCCGATCTGAGCCTTCTCAACTCAACCATTGCCCCTTGCAAATTAACCCCGCTTTGAATTTGATATTCCAAGGCTGTAATCTTTTTTTCAATCGTGGTCGAACTTGAAGCGCAACTGTCCTTAAATTTCAATGCCCAAGTTTTAATTGCTTGTTTAGTCACCTTCAGCAGTCCACCTATGTTTATTCTAGGATTTTTCTTTTTGGTTTCGGCAATTATTCCATACACAGTGGAATCGAAGCCCTCCTCCAACATCCAATAGTTTAAGCATTTGAAAGGTTTGTGACCCCAGTTCGAGATCTCTATAACCAGAGCGATAGGATTGTGGTCTGACAGGGACTTATCGAGAACCTTCTGAGATAGTCCTGGGAAAGCTAACTCGAAATCAGGAGAAATGAGGAAACGATCCAACCTAACAAAAGTAGGCGGGTCACGGTTATTACTCCATGTGAATCTTCCTCCCACCAACGGAAGATCCCTAACACTCGTACCCCTCACAAAGCTCCTGAAAGAATTAATAAGGGAAAGATTGCAAGAGAACCCCATCTTTTCTTTAGGGTCTTGAATCAGGTTAAAATCCCCCCTAAGCACCACGAGATTTGTCGCGCATTGATAAAACCTTGTAGCTCCTCGAGAAAACCCAGTTTCTCTAAATCAGAAGAAGGTCCGTAGACGTTTATGAAGCCATACAACAAACCAAACTGTTTATACACTCCTATTATAGCTAGGAATCTCTAAAAAGAATGTTTTTTCGAAACATGGAAAAGGTCAGAATTCCAGATACAGATCAGACCACCTGTAGAACCCAATTCTGGCGAGAAAATAAAATCCATGTTTGTACAGTTCCATAACTTCCTGATTTCAAACTCAGACATCTTTTCTAATTTACTTTCTTGAACAAAAACCATAAAATGGTGAAGCTTATGAATTAGATTTTTCAAAGCCCTCATTTTCTCTCGTTTCCTAACCCCTCTGATATTCCATGAATAAGTTGGGAATAAAAACCAGAAAAAACCCCAACATTTAACACCCGTTGCTAACCTCCTCCTCTAGTTCACGAACCTTCTGTACCACAGCTTCGTGTCCCCATTTGAAGGTGATTTTCGGGAGATTACTAATGGCCCAGACTGATTCCGCCTCCAGACCTTTAATCGACTCAATACTGCCCGAAGCTCCCGTTGTGCCACTATTTCTGATATCTATTGGGATCTCTTCCAAAGAGTCACGAACCCATCTCCTAAAGAGTCTCCTTGAGTTAGCTCGAAAGAAATTTTTTGGAAGAGGAATTTATGATATGACCAGCCTGTTTTGCATGTGTTCTCGCGAGGAAGACGATAACCCCACAGGAAAAACTGACCCCCACTCTTTCAAAGCTGTCTGGGACAAAGTCTAGAGAGTTTGACTGCAATAAATTCATATTACCCACAAGTGTATGGGCCATAGCGAGCCTATTTGTAATCGGATCGGCACCATCAAGCACAGAGGCGACGATATAACTGAAGGTCGGGCTGGGTCCCCCTTTCTTAGGCATTATAGGGCAATCATGTTGGGCCTCGCAAACTTTGTTGCCTGTTGATCCAGAGGGCTCAGGGGAGTCCACCCATGATTCAACCCGAACCGCATCTCTGCCCCTAATTTCATCACCCGAGTATACCATGTTTCCCTCGTAGTTAGCGTCACCATTAAATTCTTCTGGAAGAACGCCAAAACGGCCCCGACTCCCAGGAGGCGTTTCGTTCGACTCCCCGTCCTTTCTACTTCCACATGGGGATTGATTATGGAAATCATCGGTTCGTTTTCCGGACATGTCATCGCCGGAGGAGTTTGATAAGGAGTTGTCCCAAACATCGGCAAACTTCATATCAGTATCCCCCCGTACAGAGCCTTCCTTTTCGACCTTCACTAGACCCAATCGAGTTTTGACGACGTATGAAAAACCCATAGAGGACAGTGAGATTTTTTCGAGGATTGTAGTGGAGCTTGCCGTCCGAATGACCATGGTTTCAACGTCCAACCGATCCTTCTTCATAGTCTCCTCACAAACTTCCACAAACATGCCCCTTCTCTCCCCTAAATCTTTAAAAAAGTTTTCATGCCAACAAAGCAACGGGATACCCTCTAAAGCTACCTTCACAAAGTAGTGAGGCACTCCATTTACTAACAGGGGACCTAAGGATTCAAACCAGGATGATAATTCCTCCATTTTGTTAGTCAACACTGCTTCCATATCGGCTAAGGATTTGAATTTGATAATTGACGTATCATTGTCAATGCCCCATTTGGTAACTAAAACCTCAATACCATCATTTCCTAGTGCACATTGAACAAATTCCTGGTCGAAACCAGCTTTTATCACCCCCGCCATGCAACTCTTAAGCCAGTCTGTCTCCTTTACTGGAAGGAAGAAATTTTTCCGGCCATTCGAAACAAAGCGATCATTTCTAGGCTTCTTAACCTCCTTCTTTCTTCCCTCGCTATTCGCATCTTCATGAGGGTTACTCAATAAAGCCTCACGATATGATTTAACAGGTCTCTTCGGACGGGTATCAGGTAAGGTTTTCCTTCAGTCAACACGTACTCTGGCCCCTCCTTCAAATACAGAGGGGTTAGATTGAGGGCTGGAATTATTTCTACCTTGATTGCTACGAGAGAACCTAGCTTGAGTTACCCTGATAGTGCGACCATCCACTTTTGACTTGTCTAGATTCTGAATAGCATTCTGCAGTTCCTCATTGGTTCCAAACGAAACAAAGGCAAAGGTGGAATCGATGTATTTAGGTCTAGGATTCTTGTCAGGGATGTATACTCTGCAAACCTTTCTATGGTTTTCGAAAAGTTCTTTAAGAGTCGATCGAGGAACCCTCCTACTTAGATTGTCTACAAACACAGTCCAATCAACCAAACCTGTTTGAGCCACCTTCGATGCAAACTTCCTGTTACCATAAGATCTCTTCCCTGTGACCTTTTTCCAATCTTCGTTCTCCGATCTCGAAGCTTGTCTTTTCCCACTAACCTATTCCTGGTCACCGGACTCTTGTCTGCCAATCTCCGGTCTGCCACACCTCTCCATTGTTTTTGGCTTATTAATAATTATTTTCTTGTATTAGTCAATCTCTACATTAAAAAAACTCTAAATCTTTTTCCTTTGTCATTTTAGTCGCTGTTAGTCACCATCTACCGATGAGATTGTCGTCGCCGCACTTTTGTCCCTGCGTGACCGTCGTTAGCTTTTTGATCGAATATTAGCTTGTTTATCATTAATATTCGTTTGATTGCTTTTTTAACTAGCATTTCTTTGTACGGGTTCTAATGTTATTTGATTTTTCTTTTTACAATAAAGTTGTTTGTATTTGTATTGATTGAAGAAGGTGATTTATTTTAATTTCATAGTTCTAGTCTGGTTCATTTTAGAGATCCTTTGTTTTTGTATTTCTTCCGTATTATTGTTAAAAAGATCAAAGAATGGCGGGAAACGACAGTCATATAGAGACGGAGGCGTAGCGGCGACAATCTCACCTGCAGACGATAATTGGCGACGACTGAAATGACAAAAGAAAAGGATTTAGAGTTTTTAAAGTTAGGGTTTGACTATGCTTGATATTTGATCTAATTATTTGAAAATAAAGATTAAAAATATAATATATATATATATATGAAAAACAATTTAATTGAAATTTTATTTTAAATAATTTTAATTATAATTCGAGTCTTTCATATTTCTAATCTTCATTAATCCATTTAATGGTCAGCGGTATTCGGTGTTAGTGGTATCCGTGTGTTTGACACACGTGATAAACTCATCCTTTTAATAATTAATATACATTTATAACCTTTTAATGATTAAATTAATAAAAATTGTAAACATACCGCCGCCGTTATATTCATTTTTATGTTAGTGTAGATGATGTTTATCCTTTACCGTTGGCCAGTGATGGAGTTAAAATTTTTATATAGTGGAGTGAGTAGAGTATGAGGTACGAGGATTCTCATGTCACTCCAATATAAATATTGTTGACCTCATACATAATCAAATTAAGAGTGGTCAATTCTAATATTTCTAAGAAAAAATTTATACTAACTCCTGAAAACCCTATTCGCGCCATACCACAACAAATCAATTGGACATTGGCAGTGATGTATTTTTTTTATCTTCTATTTTTCAGAGTTGTTTGGCTAGAGCTTTTTTAATCTTTTCTATGTATAATTTGTGTTCTTTATTTAATAGCTAATTTGTGATATTAGATGGGTTTTAAGAAAAATAATTAGTTAATGTCAATAATTTACCTTGTTTTTGTAAATTTTTTTAAGATTATAATTTATATTATATTTTGTCATTATTTGTTTAATAAAATCAGTTGGCTTTATTAGTTAATGAAAGTTAGAAGGAAAAAACACATGGTTTATATGAGAGTAGGAAAGAAATTCATTCTAGAAGGGGGGAACTCTTAACTTTAACGTGTAAATGTAATTTGGTCTCACATGGTATATTAGGCTATTTCTTAGGGACCCTGGCGTAAATGCTTTCCTTAATCCCTGACATTTGTAGTTTGTTCTATTGAAGTTGAATTTCCTTACAAATGTTTTTATTAGTTTAGTTGCCACATTTGCTTGCTAATATTTATTTATTTTGTAATTAGGGGGATGATAAGCTTAAATCCTGGGCAAGAAGATGTCAATACCTTTTAATTACTAGTACCGTGAAATTCTAAACTTCCTCCAAATGTTTTATTAGTTTGGGATGATCTTGGTAGTTTGGATTTGTTATATACATGTTGACATTTATTGATAAGGCATCCTTAGAAAATTTAAATTGTGGTGTCAAAGTTAAAAAATATATATATATATGAGATTTTTTTAAAAGGTGTAATATATTATTTTTTAAATACTTTTTATATAAAATTTATAAAACAAAAATAGTGTACTTTTCAAAAAATTTGAGATGTCCCATTTCCCTTATCGGCTCCGCCAGTGTTTGTTGATGAATATTTTATATTTTAAATTTAGGGTAATTATTTAATAGCGTTAGAAATTAAAAGTTTTCGTAAGTGCCTTAGTTTTAAGGTTTAGAGGCTTAATTTAGGTGTATAGTTTAGGGCTTTACGTGTATGTGCTTTGAATTTAGAGATAGTGGTTAAAATTTATAATTTATGATTATAATTTAGGGTTTGTAGATTATAACATAAATCCTCATCATATTACCCTAAAAGCTAAACCCTAAATTCTAACCACTGTCCAAAAATTCTAAATCACTCCAAGTAAACCAAAAACCCTAAAACTAAGGCACTTGTAAAATTTTTAGTATCCACCGCAGTGTATAAAATAATAATCCTTAAATTTATCATATATATTATGTACATATATTGGATTTTAAAAATAATAATAAGTTTAAAAAATATAGCAAAGGCATTACATAATTCAATAGAAACGATACAACCTGGTTTGGTAAAGTTAACCTACCCATATTGATATACTTATCCGAGATGAAGAAAGTGCTACAATATCTGTCATCTCCATTCCATGTTGATTATCTTTTTGGGGTCATTTTCCATCAAACTTGTCTTATACCTTCATTTTCAAAAACAGAGTAGGTCAAGTTAAATAAGTATTTTTCTGACTTTTACTATTCTTTGCCTCTCAGTTCACGCGTCTGGTAATTTTGTATTGCAACTGTTATGAGCTTTGAATTTTCGTTGGGGGATGCTGATTTCAGAAACTCGGGTTTCTTTCTTGTCTCTGTTGTTTTTATTTTTAAATTACTACTAATTATAAAATCGATCAGAAAAACCAAAACATTACAAATTCAGGGGAGAACTGAAGAACACGGATACACAGGATGGGTTCTCAAAAGCAAGGGCTTATCTGGATTTCTGCGCTTTTGTTTCTGAATACCCTTCTCTTATCCTCGGCTGATGACCACTATTACGACTTCTTCGTAAGTAATTTCTTTCATTTTCTGTTTTGTTAGTAACATAAGTTTGGTGCTGGGTTTTGATTCTGGGTTTGTTTCCTTATCCGTGTTTAAATTAGTTGCAAGAGTCCCAGTTCACAAAGCTGTGCAGCACGAAGAACATCTTGACCGTAAACGGAAGCTTTCCGGGGCCAGAGATTCGAGTTAGCAGAGGGGACACTGTTTATGTCAATGTCCACAATCAAGGAAACACCGCTGTTTCCATCAAGTGGTAATATATTTGAGTATATCAGTATTTATTTACATAGTATTTGGTAGCTTCTACGAGTTTTCCGACGAGGAAATTAATCGATCATGCATATATATTTCGTGGGTTTTCTGGAACATGGGCAGGGAGGGCGTTGTGGAATCAATTGATGGTTCAAATGATTTGATTCAGCCGGGAAGAAACTTCACTTACGAGATTAATTTAGGCAATGAGATAGGAACTCTGTGGTGGCACGCCACCAGTGCATGGGCTAGCACAACCGTCCATGGCGCCTTTGTCATTTCGCCAGCACCAAATGAGGGCTATCCTTTCCCAACACCTGATTCAGATCAAACAATTATACTCGGTATATGTTTTCAATTGTTTCATTCATATATTTCTTAAGTTATGCTTGTTTGAATCTTAACGCTTGTATTGCCAAATTCTTGTTTCAGGAGAATGGTTCGAGCAAGAGTTAACGGAAGCCAATCAAACCATTGCTCCCGGCCAAGCCGATGCTTACACTATCAATGGATCTCCCGGCGAAACATATGGATGCAGCAACGGTACGTCTGCAGTATTGTAATACTCAATCTATCTATTTATGTTGTTAGAGTCCAACAATTTTGATGATGGATGATTATCAATGTTGCAGACACAACGTTCGACTATCAAGTAAATTACGGGGGACTTTACCTCGTTCGCGTTATAAATGCCGTTAATCGAACAATGGTGTTTGGTATCGCCTACCACACCTTCACCGTTGTCGGACAGAATGGGGCATACACCAACCGCTCCATCACAAACTCCCTGACCCTAGCCCCTGCCGAAACGATCGACGTTCTGTTGTGCCCAAACCAGAATCTGGGACATTATTACATCACTGCTCGACCTTCCTCCGACACCACGCATACTACACTCGGAATCCTACGATATACCACCACCGCCACCAGTCCTCAACCTCAAGTTAGTTAAACTGTCTTGTATTCTAAGGATGTTATAAGGCTGATGTTCAAATAATATGGATATAGTGTGCAAATAATGTGTTTTCATTTATAAGTTGTTGTTACCGATTGATGTTTGTTGTTTGAATGAGTAGTTTTTAGTGGTGTAATAAAGCCTGATCTTTATCCTTTTCTTTCTGTAAAAAGAAAAATATTTTTTTAGATGAATTTTACTCTTTGTATTCCAACAAATCAAAAAACAGCAAAAGTTTTCCCGTATAAGTAAGTTATGGCTATGTGCAGCTCAATCAAAAATCTATACAACCAACAAGTGTTGTGTGCACTGGTAAGGCACATTGTACTCTCAAAGAGAGGACGTGAATTCGAACTTTAAAGATAACATTGTTAGGAAGGCAGCCTATACCCTTAACATAGATAGTATGACGGACATGCATATGACAAAAAAAAAAATCAAAAATCTATTCAAAGTAAATCACAAATGCCTCAGATTGCTTACTATGTTTAACTTTATTTCTAAGTTTCAACTTAACAATCTCCCTAACCAGCCTAATAACTAGATCCGCAGAGCTCTTAATATGTTGGGGAAAAAAAGAAAAATATTTGTATCTGAATATATTTATAATTAAATTTAAAACATAAAGTTTTATTATTTAATTATAAGATCGAATGGTTAAAATTAAAAAATATATTCAAATTCATACTAATTAAACCTTTCAGATTAAGGGTGAGCAAAATTCAACTCGAAAAATTAAAATTTTAAACTCAACTCGAGGTCAAAAAACTCAATTTATTTGACTTGACTCAAACTTTCATAAACTCCACTCGTTTTAATTGTTCTTTTATAACGAAAAAAAAAATTGATGCAGTTGCTACATAGACAATCAAAACATATTTTCACAAAGAAAATTTGTCGACAAAAATTGATAATTATTATATTAATTTATTAGTTCACATTTTTAAGTAATGTTGGAAAATAAACATAATTTTTGAAAAATACTATTAAGCATTTTTAATAATAATTATTATACTAAAATTAATCAGGTATTAACATGCAGCAACACTAGATTTTGTAAGAAATTAATCAGGTTTTCTTCTATTTTTTAGGAATAAAATTATACTAAAATTTAAAAACATTTAAATTATTTATTATTAAAAAAGTAGTGTATCATTTTTAATAATAATAATTAAAACTTAAAATTATACTTTAAAAATTATATATTACGATAGATGAATACCGAAAATATTGGAAACCCTACTGATTCTTCTGATTTAGCTCCGTCTGGCCATCCACCAGATGTTTCTGCCGGTTTATCTGCACCGAATTTGTGGGCACCTAACGATAAGATACGAGAGGGTTCTGAGGGTGTGGAGGAGAATGAAAAGGATGTTCTGTTGCCAAGTCAGCCGGACATTGTTATGGAAAACGCTGGAGTGAAACCGGATGCTCAAACTGGTGGGATAGATGTGGTTAAGGTCGGCGATCAAGGTGACGCCGGCAACCATGGACCGCAGCCATCTAAATCTTTGTTTCGAGATATGGTTGTGGGTGGTGCAGGAGGTTTTGGTTCGCAGCAGGGAATTGATGATCTGGACGTGACTCTTCTTGAGGAGGATATTCAGTATGGGCAGGATGGGCAATTGCCGACTATAAGGTTTTCGGATCGCGTAGACTGATGAGAAGTTATCGAAGTCAGTAATAGTTAGATTATTAGGGAGGTCTATCGGCTATCGTACCTTGTGGAACAAGATTCAGACCCTTTGGAACCCCCTTGGTGCGATCAACTTGGTTGATTTGGGTAATGACTATTTTTTAGTCCGATTTGCACTTGCGGAGGACTATGATTATGTGGTGAGTGGAGGATCATTGGTGGTATATGGAAGCTACCTAACTGTCCAACCATGGTCACATAATTTTTTTACAGAAGCGGCTTATCCTAAGCAAATTTTAGTCTGGATTCGCCTTCCAAGTCTACCGTACAGGTATTATACTAAAAGTTTGTTTAAAGCTATTGTTGACCGGATTGATCATTGATTTCAATACCACAGAGGCGAAAAGGGGTAGATTTGCTCGGTTAGCAATAATGATCAATTTAAACGAACCACTTGTTCTGAGAATCATTATTGATGGACATCGGCAACAGATTGAGTATGAAGGTTTGCCTAACATTTGCTACAGTTGTGGTAAATATGGGCATGTATAGGAGCTGTGTGGGAAGGACAATGGTTTATCCTCTGAGCTTATTATATCGTCTGATTCGCCAACGTCGGATGCTATGTATGGACCTTGGATGCAGGTTGTTAATAGGCGACAATGTTTGTCTTCAAATAAAAAAGCCCCTGGTTCGAGCCAATCTGTTGGGAATCAGACAAACACATTGGGAGGGTCCCGTTTTGACATGCTTACTGATCGGGTTGATGGGGATGAGATTCAGACGAACTCTGATGTCAACAAGGGGGAACATAGAGATGTTGTGAATCTGACTTGCACCAAAGCTGCTGAAAATCTAGTTGGGGGCTCCGTGAAGTTGTTGAACAAGGATGTTAGTGTGAAGCCGAGAGTTGAGAAGAAGGCAGCATCGGTGAAGAGTGATAAGGGTAAGGAGCGGATGTATTTCAGGTAGTTTGTTAGGGGTTGTGGTTCATGACTTGGGTGAAAGCTCGGTGAGAGTTGAGTTTGTTTTGGGGGTGAGGGCCGTGACGGCTGTAGAGCAGGCGAAGGTTCAAGAGGTGGTTCCTATGGTTGCGGCCAAGAATGATGTTATCCTGGCACCATCCTCGTTAAATAAGGAGAATCATCAGGCGATCCGGGTGGTTGATAAGGGTGATAAGAAGGTATTGAAGGAATCTAATCGCCAGCCTATGATCGGTCTGGTACGAAGCTCTATCTCGAAAAACACGAGTCGTAATGTTGCAGCAATTAAAGGGTTGACGCGTAAAGGGAATCCGACGAGGAAAAAAGATGAGTCGCCTAAAACTACAACGGCGTTAGCAAAGTGGGTACAGGGAATGGATGTTGAATTATCAAGGGCGATGGCGAGTGGTGTGGAGAGTGAAGCGATGGGCACTCAGGGTAATTCTGGGGTTGATTCGGTTGGTGTTTAGTGGCGTGAGAATTCGGCTTTTGACGGTACGTCTAGTGCGTTATAGAGGTCTGCCTGTTGTCTTGTCCCTTTGTGATTGTTTTTCCTATGGTTAAGATTATTTTTTGGAATACGCAAGGCGTGTTGGGCCTTGCTTTTAACTTTTATTTCAAGTGTTTGCTTAAGTCTCAAAAACCAAATATGCTTGTACTGATGGAGCCACGTGTTAGTGAGAATTCGACGGATGAGTTTATACGAAGATCTGGGTTTGATAATTCTTTTCGGGTGGAAGCTTCTGGTTTTTCTAGTGGTATTTGGGTACTTTGGAGGAAATCAATACGTTTTGATGTCTTGGTTGTGTCGAATCAATTTTTACATGGCTGGTGTCTTGTGGATAATAGTCAGTGCTTTTTACTTACGTGTGTTTATGCTAGTCTGAATCGTTCTAAACGAGCGCTGATTTGGAACCAGTTATGTGCGTTGAATCCGTGCGCTCACTGGCCTTGGGTCTTAAATGGGGATTTTAATGCTATTTTCAGTTCTAATGAACGACAAGGGGGTCTGCAAGACGAACCGATATTTTTTCTCAATTTGGAGATTTCATTTTTAGCACGGGGTTGGTGGATATGGGTTTTAATGGTGCTCAGTTTATTTGGGAGTGGGGGAATCTGCGTTAACGGCTTGACAGATGCTTATGTAACGTGTAGTCGTATAATATCTTTGCAGCTTCAGAAGTATTCCATCTTCAGAAGATTGGTTCGAATCACCGGCCCATTATGTTGTGTACTGATGTTCAAGCTATGAACCAAGGCCCTCGCCCATATCGGTTTCTTGTAGTATGGAATGATCACCCAGACTTTAGACGATTACTTGATGAGGCTTGGAGAGATGAGTTGTCAATTTTTCAGAATTTATCCGAATTCTAAAGGGCTAGCAAACGATGAAACAAAGAGGTTTTTTGGCATATCGGCAGAAGAAAAGCTCATTTGTTAGCACGCATTAAAGGTGTAGAAATTGCTTTGGAAAAAGTACCTTCGCCTTTCTTAAGTAATTTGGAGGTTGAGCTGAAAAAAAAACTTGATTTGGTTCTTGTGCAGGAGGAAAGTCTATGGCGATAAAAATCTAGAAGAAAATGGTTAAGTCAAGGGGACCGTAATACTAAATTCTTTCATACGGTCACCCTTGTCTGATGAAAACGGAACCATATCTCTAAGTTGCGGATGAATAATGGCGATTGGTGTGAGGATCAAGAGCTGCTTAAAGCGTCGGTGGTTTACTTTTTTCGAGTCTTTTTACAAGTGAGAGCCGGTCTCCAACTGACGATGATTTCCGGGGTGGATTTCCTCGGTTGGGTGTTGATTACACCACACGCCTTCTTCGGGCAGTATCTAAGGAGGAAATTTATTCAGTTCTTTTTAGTATGAATCCATGGAAAGCGCCAGGTTTTGACGGGTTTCAGGCTGGATTTTTTCAACGTAATTGGGATGTGGTGAAAGGTGCGGTTTGCCGGTTTGTGATGGATTTTTTTATGCATGGAGTCCTATCTGTTGAGGCTAATAAAACTTTATTAGTCCTTATTCCGAAAATTCCTTCACCGGAGACACTGAGCCAGTTTCGCCCGATCAGCTTGTGTACTGTTATGTATAAGATTATCACGAAGATTATGGTTGAAAGATTAAATCCTTTTCTCCTTGAGTGGGTTTTGCAGACGCAATCTAGCTTCGTGCCAGGTAGGCATATAACTGATTACGTGATTCTAGCGCAGGAGGTTATACATTCAATGTGTAAAAAATCTGGTCGAACAGCGTGGATGACGATAAAAATTGATCTCGAAAAAGCTTATGATCGGCTGGAGTGGGAGTTTATTGAGGAAACCTTGCTTGATGTCGGTATTCCTGCAGTGTTTGTAGGCTGGGTCATGGCTTGTGTGCGATCTGTGTCTACTCAGATATGTTGGAATGAGGCAACGACGAAGAGTTTTACACCATTTAGAGGAATTTGTCATGGGAATCCTCTATCACCTTACATCTTTGTCTTATGTATGGAATGTTTATCCCATGCTATTGGGAGATGGGTTGAGGATGGCACGTGGAAACCAGTTCGTTTATCGTGGAATGGCCCGGGTGTGTCTCATCCCTTTTTTGCAGATGATTTGATTCTGTTTGCTGAAGCTTCGGTGGATCAAATGGTGATTGTTCAGGATGTTTTTTCCAGACATAGAGTAAGCGTGGCCAAAACTCAGATCTATTTCTCTAAAAATTGTGCTACGGTGACCCGCAGTTTACTTGCTCAAGGTTTAGGGTATGAGGAAGTGGAGAATCTTGGTAGATATCTCGGTGTGCCTCTATTTCATAACCGGGTGACTCGGGAAACGTATCGTTTTCTTATTGAGAAGGTTAACCAAAAGTTGTCGGGATGAATTGCTAGTTCTTTATCTTTTGCATGCCAGGTTACGCTTGCCAAAGCGGTGTTACAGGCTATTCCTACATATATTATGCAGGTTAGTTGGTTGCCGAAATTTGTGTGAGAGGAGCTTGAGAAATTGATATGTCGTTTTGTTTGGGGTGCGAGAGGTGGCTCACATACAATTTCTTTAGTGAAATGGGAAACAATAAAGCTTCCAATCGATAATGGTGGATTGGGATTCCGGGAGCCGGAAAGCCACAATAGAGCTCTATTGATGAAGGTTGGCTTCTCGTTGGTGCGGAATGATTATAAGCTTTGGGTGCGCGTCTTGGAAGGTAAATATGGTTGGCCTACGAAGATCCTGGTTTCTATTCGCCGGGTTGTTGCATCGCGCTTATGGCAGGGGCTCTCGCATGTGTGGGATGACATTCGCAAAAGCATTTGTTGGAACATTCGGGATGGAAATGGCTGGTGACGACCAAAATTGGGCTAGATTAAAGTCAATGTCGATGGCGCGGTAGCTGGTGGTCGAGGTAGGGTAGGGCTTCACTTGGTGGTGTGCTTCGTAATGAACGAGGTGATTGAATTTTTGGTTTCAGTCGCAGTATAGGAACCTGCTCAGTTATTCTGGCGGAACTTTGGGCTTTGTTTTATGGTTTGTTGCATGCATGGGAGCTTGGGTTTCGTAAAGTGATATTAAAGACGGATAACCAACAAGTTGTCGATATTTTTCATAGAACTTTCACGACGTTGGAAGACTCGGCACTTGTGGCGAATATTAAGGAGGGACTTCGGTGTCAGTGGGAGGTGCAGGTGGTTCGTGTCCCATGTGGTGCTAATGAGATGGATGATAGTTTAGCTGGTTTGATGCGGGGTGCCCCGATAGGGGCTCAAAATTTTCAGGATCCGCCCGGAGATGTGGTTTCTTTGTTGCAATATGATGTGGGTGTGGGTTGATTGTGTCTTTAGGGGTTATATTTATTTGTCGAGCTTGTCTCGTTGATGCTTTGTATATACTAGCATGTGTATTCTTTATTTTCCGTTTAGGTTTTAGCGAGGTTTTTTAACGAAGCGCATACTTGTACTACCTTCCTCTTTAATAAAAAAAAAACTGGAAAACATAAATGATTGGTTTCAACTACTATTTAAAACTGAGGGTATATTGGGTTGAAGTATAAAACAAATTTAGCCGCTCACTAATCTTTTTCTTTTAACTATAGAGCCGCTCACTCTTGTTTTTCTTTTTCTTTTTAAACATCGGCGGCGACACTAATTTTAATATTGGTCGTCGACCATCAGAATTTATCGTTTTGTTTTTTAGTTTTTAATAAATTATTCTGTTTTTGTGGCACAATTTTACTTTACCTTTTGGTACGTTTTTCTCTGTCTCTTGGCACACTTTTTCTTTTTTTGTTTTTGATTTTCTATTAGGGTTGGATCTAACGACGCCACGACTGATCATGATGGCGTTCCTTTCATTATGCTGCTAATCTCTCTGTCTCAGACTATCGAACTGGATTTGGATACGTGATTACATCTATCGTTCCTTATTTGCAATTGAGTTGTGGTAATGACCTCATTGTCAATGTACCTTCATTGTAACATGTATTTTTATGTTGTTTGTTGATGATTTTACCTATCATCGTCGATTTTGGTGATGTTTGTATCTTCTTTTATTTCGAGTCTTTGGGTTAAGTTCTTACCTTTTTTTTATATGGTCCTCTCTTGATCTCAAGACGCTAGTTCTGTTTACTAGGATTATATCTGGATTTATATGTTTTGTTTAATAAGTTATAAACTTTTATTGAAATTTCAAATATAATACTCGTTTAATAAAATTAGTGGATTTTATTTTTTTTAAATAAAAACTGAGAAAAAAGATATAAACATAACAGAAGGCACCGAGAAGACAAACTGGTAGCTGAAATTTTTCATTGATTTTACATTATCAGTCCTTCGATAACATCGGCTCTTTACAGTTCTCACTTGACCATACAAATTTATGAGCATAATACGATGAATGGTAGCTGAAACTATCCCCAGAAATCTGCTAAAAATTGCATGATTATGGGGTTGGGTACATATATGTATGTATATATATATATACACAGCGATTTTCAACTGGCAATAAAAATGAGGGCTGATTCAAGGAAAATGGGAAACAAATACAACAACAACTAGGCAGAAGTACCATTTAGAGACTTGGGTTGAGAAAAGGCATCATCTGTAGTGGCACAAAGTTGACAAGGGTCTGAGGATCCCTGTGTGCACCAATGGTCAGGGACACTCAGAAAGTAAGTTGACATGAACTTTCGGAATCTTTTCTTATATTCCTTTGGAGAAATCACGGTCGGCAATAGATTCTTAGGAACAACCAACGAAGACTTGACCCATGTTTCGAGCTGTTTGTCCCAAGTATACTGCCTGAGATAATCAATAATCCCACATACAAGCTCCTGCCGCTGCGTATCCACCCCAACAAGTAAAGAATAGTCCATTACATTGATCGACTGCAAATGAATACACAAGAACACAACTCGGTCAATACCTCATTCTAAATTCGACAAATGTAACCTACAAAGGATAAATATATAAAAATATGGATTCGGGATGTCAGGGTTAATGGGGAGTTTTGAATGCTGTCCAAAAGAAAGAAGTTAAAGCTCACATTGAGGAAAGTTGTGTCATTCCATACAGCCCGTTGCAAGAGACGCTTGGCTTGATTACTAACGTATAATGGAGAGGAATTCATGTCATTGACAAAGTTCTGATCTAAAAGAACATCTCCAGATCCCTCAGCAGCAGAACTGAATCGAGCATGTAAGGCCCCTTTAAGATCATATAGGCGAGTAAGATTTCTACCAAAGGCAAGATTCTCCATCACCATAAGATCATGTCTCGACAACTCTTTCCCTGTTTTAGGCTGTCTTACTATCACCTGCAAAATGTTCAAATGTTCAAGAAAATGAGCAAAGAATAAAGTAAATAACATATTTTAACAATTATGAAAGAAAATTAAAGCAAACCTGATAAATCCCAAGAACTTTAGCAAGACATGTTTGGCTTCCAGAATCGAATGATTGATTCATGTACTTGAAATAATGTAAACCAAATTTCTCAAATGATTCATACTCTGTTTTCTTGATTTCCTTTATAATAAACCTGTCATCAAGTGTTTTAGCAAAAAAGGACTTGCTCTTCCCTCCTTTGGCATCCCAATTTTTGCAACGGCTAAGAGAAGCAATATAATCAAGCTCTGAAGGGCAGCATCGCTCTCGAAGATCATGGAACTGGTTAGCATATAAACAAAATACCGAGTATTTACCCTTCCCAAGTGATTTCGAAACCCCTAGAGAAACCTCTATGTTATGAGCTTCAGGAGGAACTAGAGAATCCAACAAGTTTATCCCATCAAAACTGGAGAAGCGCGACTCTTCTGAAGAAATGCTCAAACTAGAGACAGAGTCTGAATCAGAGGAACCACTGGACGACCATTGCAGGGATGTTATAGTAGGAGCTCGGCTTAGGCTGCGTAAACTTTCAATTAGTTTATCTCTCCACCCTTCCTCAGTGGACACTTCTGTTACAGCAGGCATATCTTTCAGCAATGCTAATGCACAAGCGATTATACTCGAGAGTTCACCTTCAAAATCTGACACTATATAATCATTGGTTTCCAGAGGTATGTGTAGCCTTGATGCTTCATCCCTGATTAATTGATAGCCTGTGGGTATTTGTGATGGAGTATAACTACTGATGGATTCAAACTTGGGGACATTTCCTCTTAGAAGATCCTTCATATATATCTGTCTGATTTCAGAAGAAGGCATCCAGAACCATCCATTTATGTTTTCTAAACTGGATAGTAATGAACATAGAGATCCACCACTCCTACTTGAATCAACTATAGAATCATTGAGGTCAATATCTGTAGAAATTGGGATTGTTCTATCTACTTGTAAATTACCTGATATAGGTTCATCCTCTGCTTGATAATTTTCATCACCAAAATTGGGACAAACAGAAATATTAGGTGCCACAATGGACTCTGGCTTGGATGATTCCATGGGGCACACAGCATCCACTGTTGGCTTTGCAATGTTTTCAACCTCAGTGGAACTGTCATGTATGCTGTCACACCCTTCAGACTTTTTAACAGGAATGATCGAAGATGATTCATCACCTGAAAATTCATTTCTTTCAACAAAAGAATCTGAATAAGCTTTCAGATTACCAGTATTTTCAGATGCTTTATCATCATCTGCAGGTTTATTTTCTCCACCACTGCCCTCTCCATCAGCACTACCCGTATGCAACGGCACTGCTTTGTTGTTGGCACCAGTGAGTACTACTGTAGGATCAGGCAACAACAGAGAATGCAGGCGTCGATCCCAAATGAATGATGCCAGAAGAAGGTCCCACCTTACTCTGTTCAAGTTGAGGAGTTTGTGAGAAACCAAGTTTGCATTCCCATTATTTGCATCAGCATTCTGAATGCTTAGCTGCAATTTTTCCAATGATACATATGAATTAGAAGCACATTAGCTCAACAAAATACTGCAGCCAAAATAAAATCAATTAAAATAGTGATTTGAAATTGAACTACATGGCAGAGCAACATTTTCTTTTGTTGATTGGATATCATGTACATTGAAAATTATAGTACAATCAAGTTTCAGTGGATAACAATCTGTTGAAACAGTGAAACAAACAAAGCACATGCTCATAATAAAGATGACAGTATCTCACA
Organism: Hibiscus trionum; assembly: GCA_030270665.1. Classification (NCBI taxonomy): domain Eukaryota; kingdom Viridiplantae; phylum Streptophyta; class Magnoliopsida; order Malvales; family Malvaceae; genus Hibiscus; species Hibiscus trionum. Next base: position 18,945,617 of record BSYR01000019.1, read on the forward strand.
GAGTATTGAACAGGAAAAATAGTTGCTTGTGGGTGATTGGTTAATTAAAAGTAAAATCAAGAGCGTCCAACAACATATCAGAAAGAAGAGAAACCAACCTCAAATTCAGAAGCTTCCAGCTTGAGCATCTCTTCAACATCAGAGAATGCTTTTAAGGAACCGTTAAGGTTTAAAGTTGAGCCCACAAACTGAGACCTTATGTGATCCAAAAAGGTTGCGACCTCTACAAACATTAACTTTCCTTTTGTGTAAACCTAAAGAAAATATCAACATCAATTCAAACATATACATGCTTGAGTGTTGGTGGGGGCACGGCAAATATGTGTTTTACCACAGAAAAAAATATTATGTCATAAATCAAAGCACTGTGAGAACAGAATATACACATACATTTTTGAATTCTTCCTTCAGCCAATCTGGTCTAGTTGAACTGCTAAACTCTAGTCGTTGTGGAGGCATGGATACAGTATAAGTGGTGACTGTAGAATAACTAAACATTGCAACCATAGGGCCTAACCTGCAGTTACATTAACATAACAAGAAATCTAAGGAAAACAAGTCTCTGAGCATAAGAAACTATAAACCTCTCCAACTCCTAGCTAATAATAGGTATTGTCACGAGCATTTAAAAATAACAAGCTGTTACAATAAAACATTAAAAGCCCAAGTTGCAAACAAAAAGGACAATTTTCTGTTTCAATAATACATTTGAAAGTAGTTTATTATTGTTAATGGAAATGGAAAGAGTAATCCATACCCAAAGAAATAAAGGAAGTCCTTATGCAGAGAATGACCACAGCTGGATAATCCGTAGGATGAATAGTGCTCGGAAAAGCTGAGCTCCAAGAACTTTCCAAATGAGAGACCACGTGCAACAGTTGAAATTAGAACTCTTTTTGTAGATTTTGACATTCCATTCCCAGTTTGGCACTTGCCACAGCGACTCCACATCCAGAGTTTTCCCTCTGCTTCCCCAGGTAAATGCTTAGGAAGCCGTTTAACTTGTATTGTTAGCTGCTTATTATGGTGTGCATAATAGTAGAAGTGAGCTTCTGGGAGTTCACCACATATAGTACATTGCCTTCTCTGCAAAACGCAGAAGCTTTCAATCAGTGGGGCTGGAAAATTCAACAGTACCACGATTCGTCAAGAATCACATACCGGAGAAAACTGCACAAGTAAAATAAAAGAGGAAAAAACATTTGAAAAGGAAATCCCAGAGACCTGATTGAGTAAATTATCTCGAAGGAACTTCCCAAGGGGAACATCAAAATTCCTGTAGAACATTATATGGCTAAAATGGCTTTGCTCACACATAGTCCCCTTTAAAACATTTCGGCTGGACATAAGAACCAAAATACTTTGTGAATCCAACATAGTGTTGATGTTCTCCTTATTTTGCGTTTTCTCTTCATTATCATCACCATTAGTATTTAACTCAAGAGGGGCTTCAGAGGAAGCCAAAAAAGATTGAGGTGGTCCATCATCAAGGGATTTCTCTTCATCATGACCACATTTAGATTCCGCACCAAATTGCTCCGGGATCTCTAAACTTTTCATCTTGGGAACTGCTGCTGTGAGATCTGGTTCCCCTTCATTTAACCCAAAATATGTAGACAATGACCGATAAGGATCAGTGGATGCAAGAGGAAAATTGTTTCCAATTACTTTCTTCAGAGAGGCGGAAATAGATGACAAGCCAGATAAAATGGCTGGATTATATGGCTCCAAAGATAAAGCAGAAGTATAGTCTAATCCTGACTTCACAATTTGATCATCATTTACATGGTAACCTTCTTCATGGTATCCATTGGAGATGGGAATGTCAATTTCATTTGAACCAGTTTCAGCTGTAGAGTCATCAAGACAAGGAACACTTGTATTACAAATTTCTAAGGTATGGGATTCCTGATCTGTTGGCAAAACATCTGCTATTACATTTAAAGGAATTGTAGAGAACATTGCCTTCTGATCAATAAGGAAGGAAGTTTCAAGGATTAAATGATGCGCCATGACAACAGCATACTGAACGACACACTTAATCTTTTTCAGTTCTTCAGAATGACTTCCTTTCAGCAAAATCTGCAACATCATGATATCAAGTTAACAAGTACACAAGCATGAATATGCCATAGATATACCAGAAAAGAAACAAATGAAGAAGAAGCTTGTTATCCGGCAGATAGCATCACGTCAAATATCTTAAGACCAGATAACAACCACAAGTTATTTTTGAGAAACAGGAGGATAAAAGTTGATGTTGCAAAGAAACCAAGTGGAAGACACCCAAGTCTCAAAAGTAACAGCCCATAACAACACTATACATATACAACTATAATTGGTAAAGTGTAACTTACCTATAAAGGAACTTCGTTTTCAAAATGTATTTGACTTAAGTTAAAATGAATTCTTGGGAGAAAATCAAATTAATTAATGAACACACTTTAAACAAATTAACAGATCCGGAGAAAATCGGTGTCTACATAACCCCAATTAAAAGACAAGTTGAAACTTTTTTCCAATAAAGAAATTCTTAGGGGACTACAATGGAGAAACCTTTTTAAAACAAATAGGTGAGAAAACTTTATTTAAATTTTATGGAAGATTTAGAAGAAAACTTTATTTAAACCAATAGTTATTTTTAATAATTTATTTAATAAAATTCAGTGTTTACAGAGAATTTGCATATAAAAAAATCTTAAGTGAAAAATTAAAATAGGTAGAAGTATTTCGAGAAAAAAATCGTAAGAGACTAGGATTGAGCAGTCTTTGTAGGGAAAGGAACAAAGGCTACAGCAAGCTGCTTTTTCTCAACATTTCAACGTAAAAGGACCAAGTTCTAAGATATCATTGCGTTTCAAACTTGCAACATACAACTTAGCAATACATAAGACCCTAAAAGATTATAAATGTATGTACTTCATTTAGTATGTATTATAGTTGAATATTTTAATAGCTTTGGTTAATGAGGTTTGAAGCTGAAGGCCTAGTGCTAGTCCACTAATGTCGGAACTAGTAAAAATAATGTAAAACATCTAAAGTTCTCCTATTGAGATGTTTTATGAAAAAATGAAATAAAGAATAAGCTGTTAAAGGAATGATTCTTTTGATTAGAACTGCATACTTTTTCCCCATATAAACCACCCATAGAATATTACCAGTTCTCACATCCATAATCTAACTCTATCCTGCTTCCCATATTCAGGTGCATGTGTGTTTGCATGTACACAAGAATATGTTGGTGCATCATGACTACTGGGGAAACAGAATCAAAAAAGAAAGAAAGAGAAGAATAAGTTGTCAACTTACAGTGCAACAAAGACGTTTAGGACACCCCTCAAGAAACATCAATGTTTTACTTGGCCGTTTTCCCCCTTCACCAGAGCAGACATGTTCTTCAACAAACTTTTCAATATGAAAGGAATCCAACTGCTTATAGGAGTCATTCTGCTTTTGGTTTTGATTAATCAAATGATCGGACGGTACTATTGGTGAGCCAGTACAGCACGCAACTCTCTTGAGACGATGAAGCTTCATGTCAAAGACCAGCGTGATTCCTTTGGAAAGAATACACTCTTGAACATCACGTGAAACAGATTTCTCCACCAATATCACATTTGGATGGCACATATCTATCATCTCGCTTAGAGCTTTCATATGACCTTTTTCCTGTTTTTAAGGGTCAATGATCAGAAAAGGAGTTGAAAACTTCTGCATTACAAAAATTAGAATTCATTTTTCCCATGGTACCTCATCTAGTGAACTTAATGAAGACAACCCACTTGAGGACTGACCGAGGGCTCCCTGAATTAATAACAGCCTTGGATTCTTGAACTTAGTTTGCATGTGCTTATGAGCAGCATGCTTTTTGAAGACCAAGCCCTTGATTAATTGGCTGCAAAAAAATGTTAATTTTTAGGTTCAAGGGACGAATCCTATAACAGCATTAACATTAAATTTCTATTATAATGAGGTGTTTCTAAAAAAGCATGTGAGATGATGATTTCACGCATGCTCTAACATATTTATTCAACTAATTAAATTTTAAAAAAGGGTGTTAAGTTTTTACATGCTACCAGTTAAAGGAAAAGTAAACAATATTCTCTCGATGAATTAAATTTTATGCAGATCCAAAGATGATGCTTCAGAAAAGCACATTACTGTCACCCTTTAATCTTAAAAAGAAACATAAAAATGAAATAAAAACATATCTGTCTCTTCAGTGTGAAATCTAAATTAATTATTGAACAAATATCCATAACTAGGAGCAATATAATTTTAAACAATATATTGAAATCATATCACCTTTGACTGCGAGAACCAGTTGCAATGCATTTCACTTTCACACATCCATCCGGACCCATTGCATTTCCATCAATAGGTTCATGTTTCAAAAATAGAGCGGCTTCCAAAGATAAAGAAGTAACTACATCCACCCAACCATCATTGTCATTCACAGAACAGGCAACACCCACAGATTTAAGAAGTTGACTAACAATAGCTTTGAACTTCCCATTTATCACCTCTTTCAATGCCCTCTGTTTTTCCTCTTTAAAACTGTAGAGTCCATTGCCCACATCTGTATGACTCAAGGAACTTGGTTTTCCCCATTTTATGCCATCTCCACATTCGTCGTCATCATCATCATAAGCCAGAGTATTCTCCAAGTCATCTTCCAGATCTTCAGGTTCTGGAGGTTCCCAAATTTGACTATCTATTTCACCATTAACAGGAACTCCACTTTCTTTGACAAAGGTTGTAGGAGAATTTTCAATTTCTTTTGCTGCTAGTTCATTACCAGTTTCTGTTTTCTCACCATCTCTATCTATGTCCATATCATTCCTATTTTTCTCATCCCTCAAGTTGCTTTCTGTTATCATATTCGAGCTATCAACTCTCTCCCCAGGGTCTTCTGAGCTCGGGTGTCGTCCATTTGGCAGATAATTGAGTTCCCCACGACTAATTTTTGAACAAAACTCTTGCTCACCCTCAACCCTGAGAAATATCAAATATAAATAAGTACATGTGTGTGTATTTATTATCACCGTATGTAATCACAAGTCTCCAATTAATAATGACTAGTAATATAACAGCACCATAATAAAAAAGAAGGGCACCTACCGATCATATGAGTTCATATCAACTGAAAAATCACCTGATGGAACAGAATACAAAATATAAAATAGTTATCTCAAAATGGGATAGAACTAAATTAACAAATAAAAAATAGATGGATACTAACTGCAGCTAGAGTATGAACGATCACTGCTAGACAATGAAGAAGCTGGACTGATCAATGGTGTTGAATACGGAGTATTACCATCACGTTTTACAAATTCTCTTCCTTGCCTCTCCCAATATAATTTACACGGCCGAATTGGGTCTCCACTACAAGAGATTAAAACATTACTGTTCTCCAGTTTCCTCTTGTCCTCGCTGGATTTTGAAAGTTCAGCACCACAGTAATGACACATGCTACACATCTGATTAGATAATATCTCCAGAAAATTCAATCACCTACTGATAAGAAGGGGAGATATGTTTGTTATGCAAAATAATATAAATTGTTCTAAATCACAAAACTCCATCTAGACATTTAGATCATCTTATTGGGTAAACCAAACACTTCAGTAAGGCACTGAGGTTCACATTTACTTACAAAGGTTAAAATTATTTCTCTAAGAGAAATTTTTAAATGAAGTCCATTTGTTCAAACATTAGATAATCAGATTACAAGTTTTGAATTCAAAAAAAAGAGAGAGAGAGAGAAGCTAATTGCATGTCAATATTTATCGGAAAAGTATCAATTTTACATTTTCATTGTATTGCATAAAAAATAATCCTTATTATTATGTCCTACCATATCTGTCATGGTATCCATGTTGTGCCATGCTCAAACTATGTGTCTCTATCCGTGTTCCCTAGAGACATAAACTAAAAACTGCATTAATTCTTCTATCATAGTTCACAAGTAAACCAGCAATTCTACATACGTTTCAAAAGTATCCCAAAAGAATCAGGAATTTTGAAAGAGTATTTCTCCCCTTTCGAAGTATTTATGCTATGAACACAAGGAATCCTTCAAATTATAGAGATCAAAAGGAACATAAAGCGTGGGGATAAATTCCCAGAAATTCAAGAGAAAAAACAAGTTAATAATCTACCAAAGAATTGTGATGATCATACACTAAATCCATGTTTACAATCAGAAAAAAATCCCTTTAGTCGTATCAAAAAGAAATCAGAGTCCAGAACCTGAAATTATTGATGTTTCTAAAACAATCAAATACAATGAAACAAAAAAGAGTAAACAGAGAACATAGTATCAGATCAAACATTGTTCTTCATTGGAAACAGTGACGATACACTGCAATTTCAAATAGGATCAAAAAAGTCAAAAAAATATATATACATACACCAGAACAAGAAGAAAACGATGATACCAACATCCAAAACTGAATTGCAATCTTCAACAAAAGAAAAGCAAAAAGGATTGATTTTCAAAACCGGTTGATCTGGAAAATGGAAAAAATTACAAAAACATCACCTTTTGAATTTCCAAAAACTGGAAACTGTTTTAAATGTCCGAAAAAACAAAGCTACTATACGTCAGGTGAATTAAACAAATATAAAAAGGGAAAATGATAACTAAGTCGAACTAAAAACAATTCAATGAACCCAGAGATTAAGGCAACAGATATGGAAAGAATGAATCAAAAATACAAATACTTACTGTTAAAGCAATCCAAAGAACAAAGATTTGGGAATCATGGCCTCTAATCCAATCCCAAGCATAATGATTTTCTCTTTCTCTACCCAGAAAGCAATGATATTTTTTCAGAAATAAACAAATAAAAGCAAAGAATACAGCAGAAATGAATTGAAGTAAAAAAAAAAAGGAGAGAGAAAGGAAACAATGAAGAGAAGGATTTAGAAAGAATGAGAATTAAAAAGAAAGGGAAATGAAGTTGAAGAAAGGTATGTATTTAAGAGTGGGATCCACTCCCTGTTGTTGTTTTTCACACTGTTCAAAGTTTTTTTTTTTTTTTTTTGAATTTGGAACTTTTAAAAAGATAATTTGGATTAGTGTATAAATAAGGGGGTTTGATGGGATAAAAATTATTTGCCTTTTTCGGTGCTTTTATTTATATTTTACGCTCAAATTAAATTTAAGGTTTTAAGTTATGGTTTAAGAAATTTATGGTAAGTTATATTTTTAGTGTATATGGTGTAGGGTTTATGACTTAAAATTTAAGGTTGGTGCTTGAAATTTAATTTTATAATATTTTTTAATGTTGAGGAATAAATAAGTGCACCGAAGAGGGGTAGAGAATTTTTATAGTTTGATGGATAGATAGATATATACATATTTAGTCATTGTTTTTTAAATTAAGCATGATGCATGATTGTTGATGAACTAAGACTGTGTCACAAAATTTGGCTACATAAGTTGATTAATTAATTAATCCCATTCGAATAAATATTTTATACACATGTGGTGGAAACTGAAAGTTTCCACAAGCGTCTTAGTTTTAGGGTATAGGGAGTTAGTTTAGGGTATATGGTTTAGGGGTTTAGGTATATGGGTTAGAATTTAGAGATAGTTGTTTCAATTTAAGGTTTAGGGTTATAATTTAGGGTTTATAGCTTAAAACATAAATTCTCACAATATTACCCTAAAAATTAAACCCTAACCTATAAAACCTAAATTATAACCTTAAACCTTAAATTGAAACAATTGTCCCTATACTCTAAACCCCTAAACCATATACTCTAAACTAACTCTTATACCCTAAAACTAAGGCGCTTGTGTATAGGATATTAATCCATCCCATTCCTATATATTAATTATTCCATTGTAAAGTTCGTAAAAACTAATATTATGGATTTTAATAAATAAAAAACGTAAACCATATTTAATTAATTTATTAAGGGTAATCTTCACTCGTGGTCACTTTTGTTTTGGGTTTGTTCTATTTTAGTCACCCGAATTCAAAAAAGACTATTCCAGTCACTTACGTTCGAAACCATTTCTGTTTTGGTCACTGGACCGTTATCCTTCGTTAATTAAAAATAATAATTTTTAATTTAACCCCCAAACTTTCAAAATTTCATTTTTCAGCATCTTCCCCAAAACTCAATGAACTTCCCCAAAACTACATTAAATGTCTTCCTAAAAGTTTTCAAAACTATATTCTTTTTTGAATTGTCCCAACTCGACAACTCAGTGTAATTTCATGACAATTCATCACTAAAAATAAATTGTATGTAGTACTACATATATCGGGATTTCAAATAGTAGTCTCTTATCGTAACCGTTCAGAATTATTATGACGGAAAATATAAGTCTACAAGGATCATAATAGTATCTACTATATATGCAAATGTGATCCTAACTGTAACTTAAATCATGTTGTGTATTTAGACGATCAAGATTCATAATTTCATACCATATGGACAAAGCATCAATGACAATCTCGGCGTTCTTGAGATGTTCGGTCATCAAAATTAGTACTATATAGTACCAATTCTCCAGGCTGTAGATTTTCGAAACGTATGATGATTGATTAATTCAATTGTTAGATTTGCAACCAGAAAGGGAAGTAATTAAATGGTTCAGATTTCAAAGAAAAATCATTGAATTAATTTGGTACCTACCAAAGCATAACTCCAGAAGCAGCTGACAATTTGGCAAATTCCCAAAGGCCAGAAAACGCTTCCATTGTGAAACCGGTCCAAGTAAGAGGGCAGCCACCGCAGACGGTGTAGGCAAACAGTCCAACAACCAAAACCCACCATGAAAAGTTTAATGTCACGGCAATTCCAATCACCCCAAGCTGAAACCTATACACAAACAACCAACTCACAATTCACAAACACATGGACCAAGAGAGCCACCAGCGAAACCCATGCAATCACCATGTTTTTCAGCTGACTCTGCAAGAACCTTTGCAGTGGGAACTGAAACACAAAGCTGAAATGAAGTGGTAGCATCCACATAGAAACGACCCCCGACAGCTCCATCACGTCTTCGGGTTGTCCTAATAGCTTCAACGCCGGTGAATCAAAGAGATATAAAGGTAAAACAGAAATGGTTTTGGGCACTGGAGCATTAACCTCCGTTTTTGTTTAGGAAGACATTTAATGTAGTTTTGGGGAAGATGGTGAAAAATGAAGTTTTGAAAGTTTGGGGGTCAAATTAAAAATTATTATTTTTAATTAACGGAGGTTAACGGTCCAGTGACTAAAACAGAAACAGTTTCGAACGTAAGTGACCAGAATAGTCTGTTTTGAATTCGAGTGACCAAAATAGAACAAACCTAAAACAAAAGTGACCACGAGTGAAGATTACCCATTTATTAAATTGGATAAATTCTTTCGAGCAAGAAAAAAAATTGAATATTGGAATTTGGACTTTAAATTTATTAAATATTTTAAGAAACTAATTATATAAATCATTTCTGCTAAAATTAAAATTCAAAAAAAAAAGATAATAAAGATTTTCTTAAAAAAACTAAAGTTCGACGCATGTATATATGGATTAAAAAATTTTGGGTTGTTTGACGAGTGTAAATGTATGATTTGTTTTTCTCGTAAGTCTTTTTTATTTCCTAGTGATCTAGTCGCCCTTTTGTGCTCCTTCAACAATTTAAAAATATGAAAAAATTTAAAATTTTGCATAATATAAGAGAGTTTTACCCATATGTATGTATGTATGTATGTATAACTTATTTCTTGATAATTGGGTTGTGGAGGTTTTAACAAAATGGTGATGAATGATGATGATGATAGTGATCTTAGGAGATCTAAATTCGAATAAATTTATCTACAAAATATATGTATATTATCAAAAAAGTTAAAAGTAAAATATAAACAGATACCACCTTATAATAATCATTTTAAGATTATTAAAAAAAAGGTCAATCGATTAATAAATATTGTAATCCACAATGGGGAGCCAAAACTTTGAAAAGGTAATTTGCAAGATTGAACTATAAAATATTAAATTTGCATGTCTAGAATACATAGAATGTGGATCTTAATCTTAGGATGAGTTTACCACGTGCGACGAATACCGATGAATACCGATGAACACTATTAAATTAATTAATAAATATTTAAAATTTTAAGGATCCATCAAATAATTAATAATTACTTTAAAAAATTTAATTAAATTATTTTTTATATATTAAAATTTTGTTTTTAAATATGGGTAAACTATATATTTAGTACCTCACTTATTTCCGTATTACTATTGAACCCTCATTATTTAAATATTATTTTAATTTAACCCTATTCTTTATAAAAAATAATTTAACCCTTAACCCTCAGCCTAAAACCCTAAACTATTAAACCTTAAACCCTTAAACTCTTAAACCTATACCCTAAACCATATACCATTAAAAATAATTTCACCATCACCGATTCAATTCAATTCAATGAATTGTTGAATTCTCCTAAAAATTCAATAATCAACAATTTGAAGAAGAAAAAAAAAGTGATGATCAAAGTTGGTACAAGTTCTTCATTATGTGATATCACAAAGATTAAAAAAAAACATGGACTTGAGCTCTTTAAATATGACTCACTGTAAACGTCGGTGATACAGGTGGTTCAAAGGCTTTCAACTTCTCAAAAATTCGATAAATGAATGCAAAAGCCAAAAACTGCAATGATTTATATTCGACATTGCGCTTGATTAAAATCCAAACTGTCTGCAAAGAAACAAGAAAAATACGAAAAGCCGTCTTGAGGAATGAAGATAAAATTATAGATTCCTTTTGCCGTGCTTTTCGATTCATTCTCATCCGTCAGTGCCATTGAAGGAGCGCGGCATGAGGGTAAAAAACCATGGACACAGTTCAACAATGCCTGAGACTCATCAAAGTAAATTACTTAACTGAACTCCAAAGAATATAGCCATATAAACTGCAAACTTTATTCATTCATGGTTAACAAGGTTATAATAATTGATTGGAGTTAGCTTGGACGATCAGACGGTTTTTCATTACAAAAGAAAATTACCCAGATAACATATGCCTTCAAGGAAACTAAGTAGATACGTCAATTCAATTATCCCTCAACTGCTTTTCGTATTTGAGGGAATCGATCAGCCCATCGATCAGCTAGGTAGAATCACCGTTTTACTCGTAACTCATTTTTTTTTGTTTCTTTGCAGACAGCTTGGATTTTAATCAAGCACAATGTCGAATATAAACCATTGTAGTTTTTGGTTTTTGCATTCGTTTATCGAATTTTTGAGAAGCTGAAAGCGTTTGAACCACCTGTATCACCGACGTTTACAGTGAGTCATATTTAAAGAGCTCAAGTCCATGTTTTTTTTAATCTTTGTGATATCACATAATGAAGAACTTGTACCAACTTTGATCATCACTTTTTTTTTTCCTTCAAATTGTTGATTATTAAATTTTTTAGGAGAATTCAACAATTCATTGAATTGAATTGAATCGATGATGATGAAATTATTTTTAATGGTATATGGTTTAGGGTATATGTTTAAGAGTTTAAGGGTTTAAGGTTTAATAGTTTAGGGTTTTAGGTTGAGGGGTAAGGGTTAAATTATTTTTATAAAGAATAGGGTTAAATTAAAATAATATTTAAATAATGAGGGTTCAATAGTAATACGGAAATAAGTGAGGTACTAAATATATAGTTTACCCTTATTAAAAAATAAAATTTTAATATATATATAAAAAATAATTTAATTGAATTTTTTTAAATAATTATTAATTGTATGATAGGTCCTTAAAATTTTAAATCTTTATTAATTAATTTAATAGTGTTCATCGATATTTATCATTAGTGGTGTTCATCGGTGTTCGTCGCACGTTGTAGAATTTTCCCTTAATCTTATGGGTTTTTTTTGTTTCTTTTCGTTCATGATCTTAATCTTATGTTTGAAACAATGAACATGGAAACGTGTATGCTTATCGGTCGTCAACTTGAAGGATTTTGCATTTATGGCAACCAAAATCAGATTTTTTTCCAACATTAATTTCAGCAGTAATTACGTTATAAGTATTTTTATGATCTCTCGCTCACACGCTGCATAAATATTTATTATCATTAGTTATACTTTATCTGATGCAAGGCGGAGCCATATTTAGCCAATTTTTTTTGTATAATTACATTTAATGTCTTTTTTAAGTTTAAATAGTTGTAAAATAAATTTTTTTATCTTTCCAGTTTGTATATTTAAAGCTTAATAGACTTTTGTCGCTTTAATATTTGATCTTAGATCCGTCTCTAGATGTAATACTGGTACTTGTATCAATTATTATTTTTATATAACTATTAATATTATTTTATTGGTCGATTAATTTAAATCACGTACTGCGACAATCTTTTTACTTTTACTTATTTCATTAACAACGTCATAATTTAAATTTATGGTATTTTTTAAAAAACGCAACATGTCATCGCATTAAATTATTAATTTATCTTTCATCGATTATTTTTAATGATACATTTTTATCTCATAGTTCGATCCTATTGGAATAATAACATGGACTAATTGCAATCATAAAGTAATAAATATATAAATATTGTTTTCAATATTTCAATTTCATAAATTTAATTTTCAAGGTAGGTGATAAATAAATTATTCACCAAATACTAATTAATGGCGAAGGGTGCCCATATTGAAACAAGGATCCAAACCGAATCCATCAATTAAATTAAAAAAAAAAACTAGTGTACGACAAAAGGAAACAAATAATATGTGTGTGTATGTATATAAAAAGCAACAACAGTGCAAAATGCTTGAAAGTTGTCCTAAAATGAAAAGGTAGGCGGCTGTCTCGTTTTCATAAAAAATTCCAAGAAGGGTAACCTGATTTGCTGGGAGTGCTGAGTTAACAGACTGTTCCCGTCACCGTCATCCACGTGGACAATAATCAAAAGTCGAATGCCTTTATCTACATGACGTGGCGATCAGCTATTGGGTGGACAGTTGACGTCTCCATAAACGGATCCTTGTATTAGACGGTAAGCAATGATAGCCTACTCATCATAGAACAACTGTCTTCCAAAAAATCTTAGAAAGGTTTTTGTTAAATTAATCTTTTAATTGTTTTCTTTTTAAAATTAGCTTTTATATTAGGCTTAAGGGAAGTTCTAGGGAACAACCTTTAAATACAGGCTAAAAACGGCAGATCTGTTTACCGGGTAAAAAGCGGTATACAAATTGTTACATGAAGCGGTACACAAATTGGTACAATTTTGTAATAGAAGAATGTATATACTTTTTTTATTACAAAGATGCATTGTTTACCTGGTAAAAAGCGGTACACAAATTGTTACATGAAGCGGTGCACAAATTAGTACAATTTTGTAATAGAAGAATGTATATACCTTTTTATAACACATGCACGAAATTTTAGAATGGATCATGTACGTGTAAGAAATGTGTACATACACAAATTTTTACCTAAAAGCATACTTTGGTACAATATTTGTAAGGAACTGTGTATATACATATATTAGTAGCAAATATACAGAAATTGGTACAAATTTGTAAGAGAAAAAGGTATATACCTTTCTATTACACGGTTTCACGAAGGTTGAAAATTGACTTGTACTTGTAAGGAAACGTGTACATACAGAAATTCTTACCCGAAAAGCATACTTTGCTACAATATTTGTAAGGAACTGTGTATATACATATATTACTAGCAAATATACAGAAATTGGTACAAATTTGTAAGAGGAAAAGGTATATACCTTTTCTATTACACGGTTTCACGAAGGTTGAAAATGGACTTGTACTTGTAAGGAAATGTGTACATACATAAATTTTTACCCGAAAAGCATACTTTGTTACAAGTTTTGTTAAGATTTGTGTATACACACTTATTAAGACGAACTGTACACAAATTGGAACAAATTTGTAAGATGAAACGGTATATACCTTATATATTACATTGTTACGAAGGTTGAAAATGGCTCGTGTACTTGTAGGAAATGTGTACATACACAATTTCTTACCCGTAAAGCATATTTTGGTAAAAGTTGTGTAAGGATTTGTGTATATACACGTAATAGTACCCAATGTACAGAAATTGGTACAAATTTGTAAGAGGAAATGTTATATACCTTATTTATTACAAAGTTTCACGAAGGTTGAAAATTGCTCTTGTACTTGTAAGGAAATGTGTACATACAGAAATTCTTACCCGTAAAGCCTACTTTGGTACAAGTTTTGTAAAGATTTGGGTATATACGCATATTAATATCAAATGTACACAATTTGGAAAAAATTTAATGAGAAAACGGTATATACAATTTTATTACACGTTTCACGAAGGTTGAAATGGCTCTTGTACTTCTACGGAAATGTGTACATACACAATATCTTACCGAAAAGCATACAAGTTTTATTAGGATGAGTGTATATACGATTATTACTAGCAAATATACACAAAATGGCATCGAAACATACTTTCGTACAAGTTTTGATAAGGGCATCGAAACCACCTAAATGTGGTTTCGGTTCTGGTTTTGCATAATGGGCAAAAGTTAAAGTCTTTTATGTAGCATCGAAACCGCGTATATAGGGTTTCAGTTCTGGTTGAGGACGAAAATATTTGAAGGTCTTCAACTTTATGAGTTGAAAATTAACATTTGGTTTACGAGAGAAGGATCATATGAAAACTAAAGATGAAGTAATTTAGGAAAGAAATAAAATGTATTCCAAAGTTTTTCAAATACAAATTGAAATAAAAAAGTAACATAATGGCGCCTCGTCAATCCTCATCCCTGCCCCGGGAAACGACCTCCATGCCCTCTGCCACCCATGGCACTGGAACCAGCCTCTCGTTGGTGCTGACCAACCATCTCTGCATATGATCGGATCTCATATCTGACCCTATTGTTGCCTAATGAAAAAAACATGTATGCATTAGTATGAGCAGAAGTTCATCTTGTATAAAAGAAGAAACTGATGATAGAGAAAACCTTGAGAATAGCGGTTGAAGTCGTCTATGTCCTCTTTGGCAGGCATGTAACCATAAAGTTGGTGCTCTCTGCCTGGACCATACAAGAAGCCTTGACATTATTCCCAAGCATTTCTATCGAAACCTTGGGCAGCAAACTGGTTATGCAGACGCTGAGCGTCGAGATAACCTGTTGCCGTGCTCTCAAAAATCAGAAGGCTCATTCCACGATGGCCGTGAAGACTGTAAGATTGGCGAGCCCTAACAATAATATCGTAGGAGCTGAAATAGTCACGAAGCTCTTGGTTTCCCATACCAATCTACTGAAGCAGAAAATGCAAGAGATTAGAAGTTAAGCAATTGTAAAATTATTGAAAACATAATTCAAATTTGTTAAATAACTACCTTCCCAACATCATCTATATGCAGCCTTGTGTTCATTATCATCACCATGGGTGGCCAGAGTATTTGGTGATCATCATCCTCGTCGTTTGCAGGCAGGGGGCAGGCAATATTAGCATCATTCGGAGCATCTCTCAAACCAGTCCATTGGCCAAAAGCTTGACCCTGAGGAATAGCCGAAGTACCCCTTCTACGCAATTCCTCATCCAACAGCTCAGCAAGTTGGCGATTGAGTTTGAGCTTTGGTCCGCCTTTGGTTCTGGCATGTGTCAGTAGGGACTGAATGCCATTAAACCTGTGAGAGGCACCAGGACCTCCTTGGCATGCTAGACAAAACCATGTAGTAGAAGGGTCATTGATTGTCTGTATTGTATCGATGGTCTGGAAAAACTTGTTGAACCATTTGCTTTTTTTGAGTGTGTCATGGCTTCGTTGATCCTCCTCGTCAGAATCGAAATATAAATCATCCTCACTGTTTGAGTCTGATTCAAAGTCTAGTTTCCTCTTTGTTAATTGGTGAGGATTGTGACTCGAGGATCTGCTTGAACTCATTTTATCTGAAGGAATTTAAAAGGATTTGGTGAAGAACTGAATATAGAGCGAAGGGTTGAGTTGAGTATAGTGAGTTTTTTATGTTGTAAAGAGTAAAGAGAAGAGCTGTTAATATATAGGAAAATTCAGTTGGGAGGGAAAGTGAAAAGTCTATGGAGGGAAACTGAGAGAGAATCTCGGAAGGCACAATGTCTGTCTGTTCATTGAACCAGGTACATGAACATGAACCCCTTCAATAATGAAAAGACGGGAAACTGAAAAGGCTGATTCATTCTGTTTGGTTTCGAAACCAGCTGTATACACGATGAGGAAGATGAAACGGTTCATGTGATTCTAGTGAAAAGACTGAACACTGAAAAGCAAGATTCCTTTTACTGGGATCGATACCATCTGAAGGAGTTTCGGAACTATATACACTTAGTAGTAGCATAATGTACACAAATTGGTACAAGTTTGCTTCAGAAATCGGTATATACATAACTTTATTACACAATTTCACAAAGGTTCAAGTTGGGTCATTTAATTGTTAGGAAATGTGTACATACAGAAATTGTTAACCAAATGCAAAGTACAATAATTAGAGGGGCATCGAAACCAACTAAACAGGGTTTCGGTGCTTTAGTTCCAGTAGAAGGCATCGAACCTAGCTCTATGGGGTTCCGGTGCCTGTTTGAAGTGCAGAAAAAGTTACAACCTTTTTGGTACAAGCTTTATAATGTTATGTGAATATACATAAAATATTAGCCCCTTCATGTACTTGTAAGGTTTAAAATGTCTCATGACAGGTCTGTTCATTGAAGCAGGTACATGAACATTAACCCCTTCATGTGATTATAGTGAAAAGACAGGAACTGAAACGGCTGACTCGTTCTGGGGGTATCGAAACCAGCTTTATTTTTTGTGAACACGAAACGATTCATGTGATGAGAGTGAAAAGACAGAACACTGAAAAGGCAGATTCCTTTTACTGGGATCGAAACCTTCTGAAGGGGTTTCGGTACTTTATACACTTAGTAGTAGCAAATGTACACAAACGGGGACATCGAGAAAAAAATGATATGTGCACATACACAATTTCATACCGAAATGCGTACTATTTGTACATGTTGTGTAGGGGGCATCGAATCCACAGCTAAGGGGTTTCGGTGCGGGTGTGACATTGTGTTAAAAAAGTTTATACCTTTTGTAGGAGAAAAATAATATGTGGACATACACAATTTCATACCAAAAAGCATACTTTTGTACATGTTTTAGAGGGGGCATCGAACCCACGCTTATGGGGTTTCGGTGCTTTGTTTTCCTACAAGGGCATCGAACCCACACCTATGGGGTTTTGGTGCGGGTGGGACATTGTGTTAAAAAAGTTTATACAGACGCTACTAGAAAAATAATATGTGGACATACACAATTTTCAAACCAAAAAGCATACTTTTGTACATGTTTTGTAGGGGGCATCGAACCCACGCATATTGGGTTTCGGTGCTTTCTTTTCCTACATGGGGCATCGAACCCACACCTATGGAGTTTCGGTACTGGTGTGACATTGTGTTAAACAATTTATACCTTTTGTACGATATAAATAATATGTGGACATACACAATTTTATACCACAAATATTATGTCCTTTAGGGTTTTTATACTTTTTGGATATGTGTGTTATTTTTTTTGTGCAAAACAGTAAATTTATCATATAATAAGGACAAAATTTTTGACAATGAGATTTGTACATATTTAACATTGTATGTTGTATTTACAGAAATACAAAAGACGAGCAAACATATAATACATAGGAGATTATCAGAGAACAATATGTTAATTCAATTGATGAACTCTTTCAGCTGCATTTAATCCAAAAACGGATGATGCTTCACGTACTCTTGTACATTGTCTGCTGCGGCCAAGTTTTGTAAATATACCCGAATAAAACCACCTATTTCTATGATCAAGTGCAAGTACAGAAAATACATAATTAGGTTTGAGTTTAAGAAATTGTTTCATCTTTATAATGAATATGTTTGATTTAGGGAGTTTTACCTAATGCGTTATGAGTTGTCTCATCTTCTACTTTGTAGGATTTAGGACATATGTAGGTGTTCTCCTGAAACATGAACATAATCGAAAATATAATTAGTTTGTACAGATTCATTGCTTATATTGTTGAAAGTAAGAGCAAAATAGGTGCGTTCTTCACTGACCGGATTATTAATCATTTTAGCTTCAGAGTCGTCAACCAACATCGTGTTTCCTTCGTTATACTGAGGCATATTATCCCACACGCGCCTCAGATTTTTTGTAAATATATTTGGAGCGGAGGGATGTTGTACGCAGTGACTTTGATCCTGCAATATTCAAATGAAGTCCATCAAATTTGTCAAAATTTTTTAGATGCTTTAACGAAGATAAATATATTTGGCATATTATCCCACACGCGCCTCAGTATAGATGACCAAAGTAAGGAAAGTTTAATGAAGATTAACCTAAACCCTTACCACTTCCCCTATAGGCTTATCATTCCAAAGTTTAATTGACGCCACTATCGGCGCCGGTAGTCTCACCGAATATCATCACCGACGTCGTCGGAATTTTTCACCCATTACTTCCAACCACCTATTGTCGGTAATCGGTGGGAGGCGCGTCAATCGGACGACGAACGTGAAAGACTCCAATCGTTCGACGTCCGATCGGCACACCTCTTGCCGGTTACCGGCGATGGGTGGTTGGAGAAAATGGGCGTGAGACTCCGGCGACGACGGTGGTGAGGTCCGGCGAGGCTATCGGTGCCGTTAGTGGTTTCAATTTTAGGGTTTGGAGTTTGGGGCTTTAGGGATTTTTGACTATTTTTAAAACTTTGAGAAGTTTTATATTTTTTAAAAAATATTTTCTTTTTATCATTGTTTTTGAAAAAAATAAAAAAATAAAAAACACGTGTCAATTTCTGATTGGATGTTGAAAAAATTTTAACGGCGTTACCTTAAAACGGTAACGGAATGAAACTTTGGGCACCTATTTCAGACAAAAAAAAAAACGTTAGGCACCTATTTCAGACAAAATAGTTTAGGCACCTATTACAAAAAAGTGTTATAATTTAGACACCTATTTTATAATTAAGCCTTTAAATTATTATAAATCCAAAGAGCAATTTAAGTGACCAAAAACGATTTTTTTTTTCAGTAATTCAAATTCGAGTAATAATAACCATAAAAAAATTGTGTAGCGTAGAATATATATATATATATATATATATATATATATATATATATATATATATATATATATATATATATATATATATATAATTGCTACAATCTATGCAAGATAAATTCAAAAAAAATAATACACAAAAATTATGATTTAAAGTGTTATTTAATACTCTTTTTGTCTCATTCAACGTCCAATATTTTTTTGATCAATTTTTTTAAAATTTTACTTATTATTACTTTAAATTTATTATTAATGAAAATTAAAATAATCTGTTTTAGAAACATCAATTAAGTAGTTTAAAAATATTTTTTTTTAAATTTTAATTAATTAAAATATTTAAAATAATTATAGTCAAAATAAAAAAAAACTTTTGACTTTTAAAAAATCAATTGAGCGAGACATAGGGTAGTATTCATCATTCACTTTATATAATTATATGTATAATTTGGTTTTGGTTTAATTTTCAAATATATTTGTCATCACGGTAAAAGTAATAGATTTTTTTAATAGAAAACTAATAGAATTCTATCATGCTCACAAAGGTTTTTTTTAATAATTAACGAAATATTATTAATTATTTAAATTAAATTAAAGGTGTGAATTCAATCATTTTTATTATTGATAATTATTTATTATTATGTAAACAGATTATCATTATTATAATTTATAACACGTATTTGTAATATATATTTTGATTTTTGCATGCTTTAAAAAATAAATGATAAAATTAAATAAACAAGTAAAATACTTATTCATAGAAAAAAAACAATTATATATATTCAAATTTCAAAAAAAATAAAATTTAGTTATCTCAAGTTTGGAATAGAATATCTGATAAGACTTAACTTTAAGAGAAGGGGTAGATACGAATACGATTGAAGCGGTGGCATGTTTACGCGGCTAATCACACCAAACTCCTATAATTCTTCTCGCTTTGTTTTCACATTTGACTAATCTTACAAATTATATCATAGCCCGTCTGATCAATAAAAAATATTTATTTAATTAGTTTTTTTACATCATCTTTTTATTAAATGAATTTTTACTTATATTTGATTAATTTAATTTACAGTAAATATGAGTGAAAATTCACATGATAAAAAAATAACATAAAAATTAATAAAATAAATAAATTTTATTGATTGAGTCTATAAATAACGTAATAGCACGAACATATAATATAATTTCTCATTGTCAAGATTCCAACTTTTGCTCTCTCCTATCTTTCCATTTCCCACCTTATCTTTTCAAGTATGGATGATTTTGTTTTTCAAGATGTGACGTGATGTTATTTAAATCATTGGGTAAAGTTTACAAGTGGCCACTAAAGTATGCCTCAATGTTCATTTTGGTCACCAAGCTTTGAGATTGTTACAAAATGGTCACTAAATTATCAAAATTTTACAATATAGTCACTGAGCCTTAATTGCCGTTAAATGAGATGACATGACAATTTGGGTAGAACTGTTTGATAGTACAATTGGTCCTCCATATTTATATATTCGTTTAATTGGTAAAAATATGAGATGAAAAAAATTAATAAAATTAATGTATTTTATTGGTTGGTCTCATAAATGACGTGGTGAGAATGATTCATAATATAATTTCTCGTATGTGAGCTATTTTAATTAGCTAATAAAATTATAAAACTAAAAACCCCAAATTATGTTAAATTAAAATGAAATGATTGGGTCTCCATTTTGAACCTGATAGAAAAATAAAACTATAATTTAACATCTATAAATGATAAACTAAGTCCAAACAATATCAACTTATAAATTAGGAAAATTCTGCCACGCTCGACGAGCACCGATGAGCACCAATTCAATTTATAAAGATTAAAAATTTAAAGGACTCACCGTATAATTATAAATTATTTAAGAATCAAAAGGTAAAATCATTAAAATATATTATTTTATTTTTAATTTTTTTTAAACATAAATCAAAATATCTATCTACCTCTAAATTATAAAACCCTAATTTTTATTCATTTGAAATTCAAGCCGCCACCGTTCTCCACCGATGAACAACATTTGAATAGCGTAAATTAATTCATGGTTTTAATCCATTTAAAATCCAATTAACTTACGATATACACTAAGGTTGGGGCAGATTGAAAAAAAAAATCCATTCGAATTAATAGCATATAAATGGTTGTCGTTCCCCGTCGGACATGGATTCTAAACACCATCCTGCTTTTAGTATACACAAATGAAAAACCATTAGTAAAAGAAGTAGATTTTTCATTCTGGTAAAAATCATGCATTAGGGTTTAACACAAATTAGTATACAAAAATGGTTGCCGTTCCCCGCAGCAGGGCAACAGATTTTTCATTCGAATGGATTTTTGGTTCTTGATTTTAAAAAGAAGTAGATTTTTAAAATCATGGATTTTTCATTCGGGTAAAAAGCATATAAATGGTTGCCATACCGCGACAGCAGCAACGACGACTTGAATTTCAAATAAACAAAAATTAGCGTTTTGTAATTTAGTATATAAAAATAAGTATACAAAAATGGTTGCCGTTCCCCGCAGTAGGGCAGCAGATTTTTTATTCAAAAGGATTTTTGGTTCTTGATTTTGAAAAGAAGTAGATTTTTTAAAGCATGAATTTTTCATTCTGGTAAAAAGCATATAAATGGTTGTCGTTCACCGCGGCATGGTAGTGGCGGCAGCAGCAACGACGATTTGAATTCCAAATGAACAAAAATTAAGATTTTGTAGATAGGTATTTTGATCTATGTTTAAAAAAATTAAAAATAAAATAAAATATTTTAATTAATTTACTTTTTAATTTTTAAATAATTTATAATTATACGGCGAGTCTTTTAAATTTTTAATCTTTATAAATTAAGTTAATGGTGTTCATCGGTACTTGTCGTTAATGGTACTCATTGGTAGGGGTGGGAATTGTCGGGTACCTGGTTTCTCGGGTACCCGGTTCATCCGGGTACCTCAAATAATGGCCCGTGTCCCGGCCTACCTTTTCCGGGTACCCGCCAGTTTTTTTTAATATACCTAAAAAAAAGAAAAGTTCGAATTATATAATCCTAACATAAAGTTTAATATTCAAAATATCAAATCCAAATAACATTAGAGTTAATAATCCTAATAAAAAACACAAACAACATTAAAAACAATAAAACATAATATATATTATAGTTATAATTAAAATAAATATATATATATATATAATCGGGTCGCTGGGTACCCGACTCGGACCATTTTTCGGCCCAGTCCCGACCCGAGTACCCGGGATAAAAACCGGGTCGGGTACCCGACCCGAAAAAAATTCTTAAGGTATTATCCATCTAATTTGATTCGGGTAATCGGGTATTTGGACCGGGTCAATCGGGTCGGGTAATTTCTCCCAGCCCTACTCATTGGTGCTCGTCGAGTGTGGCCAGGACCCATTGGAGCTGTGGCCCCCCCGGGTAGGGTGAATTTTTTTTTTACCTTTTGATTCCTTATATTTTTCTTGAAAAAATTGGGATAATTGTGAATTTGCCCCCACCTTTCAAAATTTATGTTTTGCCCTCCCTAACTTCAAATCCTAGCTCCGTCCTGAGCGTAGCAGACTCATCCAATAAATTAAGTCATCAACAGATTTAGCAAGTTGGGGCAAATTTGTTTTGTAGCTTGTGTTTTTATTATACAGATTTCTTGGTGATAATACCTAATTAAATAATCTTATTGTTGGATTAGAATTTTCTATTATTTTGAAATTCTGGTGACAATGAAAACGTTTGTGGCGGGGAAAACACTTCAAAAATCAAAAGTCAGCTTTGATAGATAAGGTTGATTTAGGCATGCTGTATTGTTTTAAGTGTTTTTGGAGACGGAAGTATTTTTAGGATAAAAAAATAATTTTGGTAAAAACTTTTGTTTTGTTAAAAAATTTTGTTTTGAGTAAAATTGTTTATTTGTACTCATTTATATCACAAATTATTTTATATATTTTAAAACAATATTTAAAATGATTAGGCTAAACTATAAAATAAGTGCCCAAACTATACTTTTTTTAATAGATGGCTAAAGTATTTTTTTAGTTGAAATAAGTGCCTAAATTTTTATTTTGACTGAAATAGGTGCTTAAATTTTTATTTTTGGCTTATTGTAAAGTCAATTTTGGCACCTACTTGGCACATATTTCAACCAAAAATGAAAGTTTAGGCACATATTTCAGTCAAAAAATATTTTAGGCACCTATTACAAAAAGAAGCATAATTTGAACACTTATTTTGTAGTTAAGTCAAATGATTATTTTAAGTATTTAAAAGTGTTTCTTAATAACAATATAAGATCCTTAAATTCTAAACCAATAATCAGAAAATACTTTTCCACCGCGTTTTTCAAAAATAATACTAAATTAACCTTAAATTATACTCAATATAATGCCACCTCACCTTAAATCACATACAATATCAACTCGAAATTTTAAGGGGTAGTGTGAAATTTATTAAAATGGATCGTTCAATTTTATTTTTTTTAAAGTCATTTTTCAACAACAACAAAAATCTTCTTTAACCTAACTGCTCTCTCTCAAATCTATGTCGCCTGTAACTACTTTTAGTATTGGTTGACGACCATCGAGTTTATTATTTTTTTTGTTTTTCATATTTTAATAAGAATTTATGCCTTTGTGACACACGTTTCTAAGGGTGTAAATAAACAGAGCGTTCGACGAGCCGTTCGTATAACGTTCATTTATGTTCGTTTATTAAGCTAAAAAAAACGAGCATGAACAAAAATTTTATGTTCGTTTAGTAAACGAACGAACACAAACAGAGGTGTGTTCAGTTCGTTTATGTTCATGAACAAGCTCGTTTATAGGCTCGTTTATAGGATGAAAATGCTTGTGGATGAAAATGCTCCTTTATAAGATCGTTTATAGGTAAGTTTTATTTTGTTGCTTTTGTTTTATTTATTTATTTATTTATTTATTTATTTATTTATTTATGTATTGTTAATTTAGTTAATATTTCAGAACATATAAACGAACATGTTCGCGAACGAATAAATCAACTCGTTCGTGAAAACTTAAACGAACACGTTCGCGAACACTTAAGTGAACACGTTCGTGAACACTTAAACGAACACGTTCGTGAACACTAAACAAACAAACACGAACACAATATTAAAAATTTAAACGAACACGAACACCTTCAAAAATAAACAAACGAACACGAACATAGTCTTGTTCGTCCAAACTCGGTTCATTTACACCCTTACGCGTTTCCTCTGTCCTTGTGATATGTTTTCTTTATTTTTTGTGCTTCGTTTCATCTGTACTTGTGGCATGATTTCAGCATACCTTAGTGGTTGGTTGGTGCTCGATAAACTTTGACTATGATTTTGTTTGTGGTCTTAGAAAGATGGAGCCCCACTCGGTTGATGGTTGGTTGCCGATGTAATCAAACCTGAGTAGCATAACAATCTGTCTGATAGCTTGGTTCTCTCACCACTCTTTTTTCACTCCGTAAAGCGTCTCGTTTGAATAGAGATAACGAGATTCGGGAAGGTTTCTGGATTTTGGTATGCTAATCTCATGGAAGTGTTTGTTTTTCTTTGTACCATTGTAAGAGACTTTTAGTGAATTTATCATTTTTTTTCTCTTTTTTATGCATTGTATCGTATTATCTTTCATGATGATTAATTAAATTTCAGATGCCATTATTCAAAAACATTATATGTTTGTTGACTTATTGTGTACGTAGTATACCAACTTTTAAATAAAAAATAACTTAATATGACTCAAAATTAACAAAGTATAACATTATTTTGCTTTTCTTACGTGCTTTATCACTAGTTCATAATTGTATTTTTTAAACATTTAAGTAAATTTATTTAAAAAAATCTTAAGGGTCATATATGTTCGCTCCTATATGTTTCCGGAACTACCTCTGCTTACACATGCTTCGAAGTAGTCAAATAATAAGGTTATTAAGAGTGCTAAATTTCCCTCCAAGAGACAATTATTGAAGAATATTATATAAAACTTAATGTAAGATTTGGATTGATGTCTCAATTTTATAATGAGCAAGGCCATGACCACAAGCAAGTTGAACGTCAGACGAATAAAATTTGGGTGCGTATTTTATTAACAAAGAAGTGATCATATGGATTGAAAAATCATAATTATTTTGACATTTTCTACGGTTTGAATTTTAAATTAAGACATGCATGTTGCTGCTACCTTAAATGATTCCCTCCATTTATTGGAAATAAGACAAAAGTCTCACCTTTTTTAAATTTTAAAACCGGCTCCAAGCTCCACATCTTGATTTGTATAGCACAAATCATCATTTATTTGGGGGTATCACTTTATGTTGGACCTACACATCAATCACATGATTTTTATTTATTTTATTTGTAAATTTTCATCTGAGGCCAAACCCCAAAAATGGTACATTTGTTTGTAGAATTGATATGTTTTTACTTCGATAATTTAATGAATTTTAAGTCTGATTATTATTAATTTGGTCGATTTTATGTGTAGGTGTGACTTGATAAGCAAAGTAGGAGTATATTTTGTGCACGGTATGATTCAAATAATTACTTTTTGAACAAAAAAATACAAAGCATCAGGTATGTTTTATTTCAAATCATTATCATATTAAATATTTAGGTTTTATTTTTACTCGTTGTTAAAATAATTATAGTTTTTTTTTTATGTTTTCTATAAAAAAGAATGAAGAACAATTCTTAGTTGCGTCTTTCAACTTTTCGATTTGTAATTCACGTCGACCTTGAAAAGTCGAAGTTCGAGTCAAAAGTTGTGAGATTTGAAATCTTCTTAATATTTTGTTTAAAGTATTGATTTATTTTTTGATTTATTAAAAATGTGTTATTGAGTCGTCCAAAATATATATATTTTTGTATCAAATTGAGTAAGATCCGTTGTTTGATTGACGAGGATTAATTGGTAACACAATTTCCACAAAACGATTTATAATCCAAGGGAAGATTAATAGTTTGAGGCTCAAACTAATATCACTTTAATTAAAAATTCATGATCGATTCTGATGTTAAAATTGAAATTATTCTAAGATTAGATCTTTCGCCAGTCGATCTTTTTTTATAACTATTAATTTTTATATATTTTAATCGTACAATTTAAATTTTTATGGATCCGACACCCGTCACAATCTCTATAAAAATAACAAATTATATATTTATCCTTAAAAATTCAAAATTTAATAAGATTTTCTGACTTCTTCCCAATCGTTATACACTCAGGGAAATTCTTGTATAGGTTTGGACGGGCCTTATACTTATTGCAAATGGGCTAATTTTATTTTTTTGGGTACATAATGGGCTGATTTTATATTTTTCTGCAAAGCTTGTTTTACATTTATTCAAGCGAAAACCCTCCTAACACCTTTTCTTATCCTAAACAATTGATAAGACTTTGGATTAATGGTCTGGGCAGGTCCAAGGGTAGCATTTAGCTGTCCAAATTCAATATGAATATCTGGGAAACACCATTGTGACATGTATGACACTCCTTTTACTAAGTGAAATATTTTTCGTACTGATTTAAGTATCAAGGAATACTTTGAAATGTAACAAGGGGCTCGAGGGAAAAGAAATGACGTTTATCTTAAGATATTTAAGTTCAAGCCTTTATGTGTGTAAGAAATGCGTGCCTTATTAAAATATTAAGAAAAAATATGAATAAATATTACCATAAGCACACAATATATAACAAAATGGATGAGACATTTAGATCCTTCATATAAGGTTAAATTTCGATGTTGTAAATGAAATAAATTGAATTATAAAAGTAGCATTCATAATAAATTTTTATAAAATTTAATCTAAATTAATCGAGTAATGAATTTGATTAACCAAAAAAGAGTGCTTTGGAACAAAAAGACGAATGTCTTTTTAGTAACTTTTATTTTGCAGATTTGACATCCTATTCAACCCATTTCAACTAAAACCCAACTCGCTACAAAGAGGTATGAACAAGACTATTTTTTTAATACATTGGATCTAAGTAATTCATGTAATAGGTGCACAATATTTAGAACATGACGTTTTTTAAATATACTCCGCATCATATTTAAGCATGCCTTTGACAACCAAGCTAATGAATAATTAAACTAGTAAAAATATATGTTTAAAATGATATTATAGTTTGAGGACTTAATTATTGAAGTTTGTAAATCAGTTTGAGCAAGTACATTTGGTTGGTTGGTCAAACTGTTCATCTTTATTCCTTTATATTTCTTTAGGTTATAAGTTCTAAATCCACTAGGAGCGTTCTCCCTCTATCTCACTCCCTCTAGCTAAAATTAGGATTAGAATTAAGATTTATAAAAAGGCTAAAGGGGTGTTTTGTCCCCAAGTTCGACTTCAAAAATCAATTGAGCCCCTCGTCAAAAAGCGTACCCAATTAGGCCATCCAATTCGCAAATTGCATCACATTAACCCTTTGACTGACAATGACCGTTACATTGTTGATGTGGTAGTTCACGATGCTGATGTGGCAGTCAACAATGATGATGTGGTAGTACATCGTGGGATGATGACGTGGCTGAGGGGCTAAATTAATTTTTTTAAAAATCAAATTTGATGGTATAATTGATTTTTTTGTCGAATTCAGGGGCATAATTAATTTTAATCGAAAGTTGGATAACTTATTTAATATTTAAGTTAAAAAAATAAGAATTTAGGACATTACTAAAATTTTAAAAATATTAAAACTGGATAAATAGTTTGTTTAAATTTTAAGTTAATTTAACTGATTTATTTAGTTTTTGAATAAAATAGGATAAATAATTTGATTTTTCAAGTAGAACTTTTAAAAATGGAATATATGAAAAGTCGATTAATAAATTTGTGTAAATATCTATTAGGTCCTTGATAATTTTATAAATAAGTAAAGTGAGAACTCTGGCAATAAATTAAAATATTCTTCATTTTTTAATAAAAATCCATAAACTTAATAAAAATAAATAAAATATTAAAAAATGAAAAAAAAAACTAATATAAAAAGTAAAATGTATTATAAATTATAAAATGATAAAATTTAAATACAAAAAAATTAAAATGTCTATAAAGTATTAAAAAATGACATTTTTATCGAAAAAGTCTTCGACTTCGTTAGTTTGAGTATTACCGTTCGTTAAACAAAATTTTAGTGAAATCAATATTGTACTAGAGTAATAATAATAATAATTTCTCGCTTTTCTACATCAAATTGATGCTTATTAATATTTGATGTAGAAAAATAAAGGTAAATTTTGGTTTTATTACTACTCTAAAACAATGATAATTCCATTGAATATATGTTCAAAGAATATTAGTATACTTAGCATTAGAGGTGGGCATTGTCGGGTACCCGGTTTTCAGGTACCTCATTAAGCGGCCCGTGTCCCGGCCCATTATATCCGGGTACCCGGGATTCGGGTACCCGTAAAATTCGGGTACCGGGTACCGGTTCCTATTTTTTAATTCTAAAATTAAAAAAATCACATGTTAAACACAAAAATATTTTAAAAAATTAAACTTAAAACTTAAAAGAATAATACAAACATAGAAAAAATGTAGGGATTTAAACTTAATTTTAGAGTGAAAATATTAAGAAACATAAAATAAAAATATAATTTTAAATATAAAAAAATATATTAATTTTTATTGGGTCGGGTCGGGTACCCGGTAAGGGGAAACTTCCGGTCCGTGTCCCGGTAAATTTGTCGGGTCGGGTAATTTTTTTTCGGGAATTACCCGGCATTTTAGGTTCGGGTCGTCGGGTTTTCGAGTCGAGTCGGGTATTTTTGCCCACCCCTACTTAGCATTACTAGAAACAATAAAAAACTTTTCCGATGGTTTTATGTTTATAACTTTTTGATATTTTTAGTTTTATGATTTTTTACTTAATTTATCTATAATTTTTATTATTTAAATATTTTTAAAATTTTAATATATATTTTTTATTTTTTAGCTTAAAGATTTAGTAAATTATTAAACTTTCAATTAAAATCAGTTTATGCTCTTGAATTTAGCCAAAAAATCAATTATGCCCTCCAATTTGGTTAAAATAATCAATTCAGCTACTCTGCCACATCATCACCACACGTGTACTGCCATGTCATCACAGTTGACTATCACATTAGCATCGTGGATTGCCACGTCAGCATCGTTAACTGCCACATCAGCATTGTAACGGTTAATGTCGGTCAAAGGGTCAAATTGATGTAATTTGCAAATTGAAGGACTTAATTGGGTGTGTTTTTCGCCGAGGGGTTGAATTGATTTTTTGTGTTAAAATTAGGGACAAAAATACTCCTTTAACAAAAAAGGCTCAATACCTAAATAGGTGCCCAAACTATACTTGTGGATCACTTTTGGTGCCTAAAACTATTTTTAGCTCTAAATAGGTGCCTAAAGTTTCAAATTTGGTCATTTTAGGTGCCTAACCGTTAACTATCATTATTTTTATTAATTTTTTTTTATTTTTTATTTCTTTTTTAATTTAATTTAAAAAACCCTAAATTTCTCAAACCTTACAAAATAGCCCCAAATTTGAAATCCCTAACTTCCCCAGCTAATTTCGTCGTCGGACCACCACGACCGTTTCCCCAACCACCCATCGCTGGTAACCGGTGGTAGGTGTGTCGATCGGCTTCCTAACGTCAAAAGAAATCAAAATTGCGAAAAGAAAGTCGTTGGCACACCTACCGTCGTTTATCGGCAATGGGTGGTTGGGGAAAATGGTCGTTGTGGTTCGGTGGCGATAGTGGTGGTCTCCGGTGAGGCAATAAACGGCGACAACGATAGTAATTTGGGGGTTTTGAATTTTGGGTTAGAGATTTGGGACTGTTTGTAAAGATTTAGAACAATCAATTTAAAAAAATGAATTTTGAATATTATTTAAAAATTAATTAAAAGAAATTAAAAAATATAAACATGCCACTTGTCACATTTTAATTCGCTAACAAGTTTTTTATTAACGGTTAGACACCTAAAATTGCCAAAATTAAAACTTTAGGCACCTATTTAGAGCTAAAAATAATTTAAGCACCAAAAGTAATCCACAAGCATAATTTGGGCATTTATTTGGGTATTAAACCAAGAAAATTATAAATCAATTTAAAATGTAACTATAATTCAAAAACTTCGGTAACCGTAACAATTAACTCTTAATTTCGGGTTGGTTAGATATGACCATATGGGTATTGAAAACAGAGGATTGCATCATCACTGAACTCATTGCTGATATCAGTCTTGTTTTCGGTACTTATTTCCTGTTGATATTAGGGAGATATGCAAGGGCGGAGCCACCCTTTAAATGAGACACCTAAAATTTTTGAAAATTTTATTTTTTTATATAATTTGTATATAAAAAATTAAAAATATGGATAAATGACACTTTTTTATGAATAAAATGACACCCCTTTATAAATAATTAATCTTCTTTAAACATCATTGAAAAAATGACACCCTTAAATATATTTCTAGTTCCGCCCTTAGAAATATGTTTTGGAAAGTCAGGAAGCAGATGATAATACTGTCCTGTAAGAAACACATTTGGGGGATTGCTGCTGGCTACAAAATAATGACAAAAGGCTTCTGCTTTTCTTTTATCCGGGTGGAAGATGATTGATGGGGGCAGAAAGCAAAGATTGTGCAAAGTCAAAATACATATAATAGTTGGATATGATATGATGCTGCGAATGGGAGGAGAGTTTGATGCAGAAGCATCGAATTCCAAAGAATGAGGTTCTCTCACCCCACCACACAAAATCAAATCAAACCCTGCGTTGACTCTGTTTTATTCATTTATATCCAAATGTCCAAGAGCCTTCTCTCCCAAGCCACTCTCCTTTTCTTTCTATTTCCAACATTCAATTCTGAGTTGAAAACAACCAAGAATGTTGAGAAATAAGAGAATCCGAGGGGGGTTAGTTTAGTGGTGTGCCCAATTCCCAACTTTTTTTATTATTCAATACGTTTACTCCTTGCTTCAATTGGTGTAAATCTTGTAATATACTTTATCATACTATAATCATTTTTAATAAAGTCGAGATATTTACATTTCCCAAGGTTAATGTCAGAATTCGAACTCATATAAGATAAGATAATATTGGTATTATTAATCACTCGACCAATTATTTGATCTCTATTAAAATCTATTCATTGATGTAATAAGAGATAAGTCAAATATTTAAAACATCTGTTTCATTTGTTGACATATCGTGTAAGCAGTAGATCGACTTTTAAATAAAAAATGAGTTTAACAAAACTTAAAATCTATAAAGTATAAGATCATCTTGCTTTTCCGATATACTTTATCATTAGTCCAGAACAAAGCCGGCTGTGAGGGAGAGCACCGCTCAGGCCCCTAATTAGCTTAGGGCCCCTAAAATTTAATTTTTTTATATTGTTTAATTAATTAAATAATTAATTTAATGGTAAAAAATTGATTTTCTTTTCTAGATAAATTAATTAATTAATCTAACAATAAAAATAATGTGCTTGATAAAGTTTCAATCATATTTTCATGATTTATTAAAGAAAGGCTTAACTACAAAATAAGTGTACAAACTATATTCTTTTTTATTTTTAGACACTAAAATGTTTTTTGGGTCAAAATAAGTGTCTGAAGTTTACTCTGTGGCCATTCTAGATAACGACCGTTAAAAAATTAAAAACAAGTGCTCAAATTATTAGGGATGGCGACGGGGCGGGGCGGGTTTTTGCCCACTCCGACCCCGACCCGATAATTAAAATATAAGACCCGACCCGACCCGACCCGGGTATTTTTATATTTGTCCCGCCCCGACCCCGACCCAAAACAGAACATGCATACCCGTTCCCGCCCCGACCCGCCCCGATTAAGTTTATTTTTTTCTATTTTTATAAACCAGAAACTGTTGTAAATCTAAAAAAAATAATAACAAAAAAACAAAACAAATCTAAAACCCACACAAATTAGTAAATCTGAAACTCAAATTAGTATTCGTGTTTGCTGTGAAGATTTCAACATAGTTGAATCTTAAAATTGCTGTTGAAGAAGGCCATGAAACCACTAAACTCGAATATCATCACAGATTTATCAGAAAAGTATCTGATGTTTAAAGAAAAAGAACAAAGACAAAAAATGAAAAAAAGAATTAAATGAAGCAGGAAGCTATGGAGGAAGAAGAATGGAAATGAAATTTGAAAAATATGAAATAAAAAAAAGAAGGTAAAGAGATGGGAAACTGGAAAAGAATGAAAATGAGGGGAAACGGCCAAAGACTGCGAAAATAAAAGGGGAAAAACCCTAATGGACTTAAGATATATATATATAGCGGTGGCATTTTTGTAAATATATCAAAATTTAATTTAAATACTTCGGGTTGGGAATTTTTGGCCCTAAAACCGAACCCGCCCCGACCCCAACTTCATCATCACCAAAACCTGCCCCGCCCCGCCCCGAACCCGAAATTTAAAAGAAAAAACCCGGTCGAGTCGGATCGGGTCGAATCGGGTCGGGCCGGGTTCGGGTATTTTTGCCATCCCTACAAATTATGCCGCCTTTTGTTTTAGGTGTCTATTTAAAAAAAAATAGTGCCCAAATTATGTCATTTTTTTTGTTTTAGGTGTCTAAAGTTTCATTTTTTATATAAAAAATAATGATCGGTACCTCAAAATGATAACGAAATAAACTTAGGCATCTAAAACAAAAAAACGTGTATAGTTTAGACACTTATTTTATAGTTAAGACTTAAAAATATTACTTTGATTGTTCAAACTAATAAGATGTGCTTTTGTTAGAGATCATTTTTTTAGTTTTTACTCAGAGCCTCGAAAATCTCCGAGACGCCCGGATCCAGAACTAATATTCATCTTTGGCTCGCAAACATCTAACTTAACTCACTTTAATGATTTTTTTTAGAACCACGTACAATTACTCCTATTATGCATATCGAGAAGCACCTTTTGATGTGATATATAACTCACCCCTAGAGTTTCACTTTGCTATTCATCTACTAACTATACTTTTATGTTGGATCATGACTTAGATAGATTAAATAATAGAGCGATGGTATTTTTCTTTAATAATTGAGAGAATAATAGAATTCGGACCCTGAATAAAATAGTGTTGAATAACGAAGTACTAAAATCAATTGTATAGATTAGAAGGTAATGTATTATGTTAACGACGATTTAAAAATGTAAAAAATGAAGATAAAGATGTTAGATATAAAAACGGGATAATCCTTGTCCCTTGACACTGCCCAACTAGTGTGTGCCAACTATTAAGCATGGGAATATTCCCAGATTTGTTTTTGTCCAAACGATTTCTTTTTCGAAAAAGAAAATTGTTACCACATACACATCACATAATAAAATTATTAGATAGACCTGACTCATCACGTCATTAATAGTCTATTCAATAAAAAATTTTATTTTAACATAATTTTTTAGTAATTAACCACTCCTCAATTACATGTAAAAAATGTGAAAATTCACCTTGAAAAAAAACGAGATAAAAAAATTATTGGATAAGACCATAGATGACATGGTGAGCTAGCCATATCTAATAATTTTTCCATAATACCACATATTAAAAAGTACTAATATAAGATTCATTAATTGGTCGAGTAAGGAAAAATGTTTATGTTGCTTCACTTTATATGAGTCCGAATCCTAATATGTACCTTAGATATGTAATATATCTCTATTTAACTAAAAAAATACTGGTAATATTTGTTTTTTGTTATGAATATTTATCTATGTGGATGTCTATCATGATAAGGACTTTATCAAAGGAGATTTGAATTATTTTATCATTAGGATTATTATCTACATTAATTAGAGTTTAATGTATTATGTACTTCTTATGCCTATAAATAGATGATTTACTGAAGACTTTGTACACAAGTCAATATTCAGAATAATACAAATCTCTTTCTTTTCTCTCATCTTATTTTGTTCCTATTTCTTCTTGTTTTTGTTTTTCATATTATTCACAACACATTATCAGCACGAGTTTGCTCAGAAGATTTTAGTTACAAATCAAGCTTCTCCAAAGATTTATCTGTACATCAATGGCAAATCTTGCAAAGATTGAGTTTGTGGCTCTTGATATTTCCGGAAAGAATTATTTATCCTGGATCTTAGATGCCGAAATACACCTAGATGCTAATGGTCTGGGAAATACCATTAAAGAGGGGAATGCAGAATCTGCCCAAAATAAGGCCAAAGCCATGATACTTCTTCGCCGTCACCTCCATGAGGGGTTGAAATCAGAATATTTAACGGTGAAAGATCCTCTTATTCTTTGGAATAATCTAAAGGAACGATATGACCACCAGAAAACTGTTATTCTGCCTAAAGCTCGATATGACTGGTTGCATATGAGATTGCAAGATTTTAAATCAGTAAGCGAGTATAACTCTGCTATGTTTCGTATTACTTCACAATTGAAGTTATGTGGTCAAATTATTACTGATGATGATATGTTAGAGAAAACATACTCCACTTTTTATGCAAACAATGTTGTCCTTCAGACACAATATCGAGAAAAGGGCTTTAAGAAATATTCTGAGTTAATTTCTTGCCTTCTTGTGGCTGAGCAAAACAATGAGCTATTGATGAAGAATCATGAATATCGCCCAACTGGCTCCGCTCCATTCCCTGAAGCGAATGCGACATTTTATAGCAGAAGAAATAAAGGTTACACCAACCATCGTGGTCATAACTATGGGCGTGGTCGTGGTCGTAGTCACGGTCGAGGACATAGGCGAGGTGGTCGTTTTAAAAATAACTATACCCACCGTAAGTGGAACAATAAAGATGACAATAGTGCAAAAGATCAATCCAAGAAAGAGGAATCTATGTGTCATCGATGTGGCAGCTTAAATCATTGGGCCCGTGCTTGCCGTGTGCCAAAGCATCTTGTAGATCTTTACCAACAGTCAATCAATGGTAAAGGAAAGAAAGTTGAAACAAATTTTGCTTATATTAATGAAAAAGATGATTATGGCCTTGGCAAAGATGATTATGACATTACTGGCACTAGCAATGACGATTATGGCTTTACAGATATAGATGTTAATGATTTCCTTATTTCCCCTGAGAAGAATACTTGATTTTTTTTTGTTTTGTTTATGTTTATTATTATTTTAGGAAAAGATTGTTAGAAAGATATAATATTTTATTAGGAATTATATATATAAGAATAAAATTCATGGATGTTATTTATTTAATTTATATTTTAAATATTTTTGTAATATTTATTTTATTTTTCTTTGAAGAATATGGTTCCGTCTCAAATACAATCCGCCAAAAATGGTGACGATTTATGCTTAGCGGACAGTGCAAGTACTCATACTGTACTTAAGCACAATTTTTTCCCATTTAACAATGCAAGAGAATAATGTGAGTACTATATCCGGAAGTGCTAATATTATAGAAGGCTCCGGAAGAGCAAATATGTTATTGCCAAATGAAACTATATTCCATATTCATAATGCACTATACTCTCCAAAGTCGCAAAGAAACTTATTAAGTTTTAAAGATATTCGCAATAATGGATATCATATTGAGAGTAGTTGTCAAAGAGATACTGAATATCTCTATATTACAAGTATAACTCAAGGCAATAAGAAAGTTTTAGAGAAATTACATGCACTGTCATCCGGATTGTACTACACAAGAATTAGTGCAATTGAAGCACATGCTATCGTAAACTATAAGTTTACTGATAACTTTATTATTTGGCATGACCGGTTAGGCCATCCCGGTTCGATTATGATGCGAAAAATTATCGACAATTCATGTGGTCACTCATTGAAGAACCAACAGATTCTTCAAAGTAATGCCTTTTCATGTGATGCTTGTTCTCAAGGCAAACTAATTATTCGACCATCACCAGCTAAAGTAAATTATGAGTCTATCAATTTTCTGGAACGGATACATGGTGATATATGTGGGCCTATACACCCTTCTTGTGGACCATTTAGATATTTTCTAGTTTTAATCGATGCATCGACTAGATGGTCACATGTATCCTTGCTATCAACCCGCAACTTGGCATTTGCGAGGTTACTTGCTCAGTTGATAAAATTACGAGCACATTTTCCAGATTCCCCTATAAAGACAATTCGTCTTGATAATGCTGGTGAATTTACTTCTCAGAGTTTTGATGATTTTTGCATGTCGATTGGAATAAGTGTTGAACACCCTGTAGCGCATGTTCATACACAAAATGGTCTTGTAGAGTCCTTTATCAAACGACTTCAATTAATTGCAAGACCGTTACTAATGAAGTCAAAACTACCGATTTCTGCATGGGGACATGCCATTTTACATGCAGCATCATTGATTCGCATCAGGCCTGTAAGTTATCATAATATCTCCCCATTACAAATGGTTTTTGGTTAGGAACCAAATATTTCTCATCTTAAAATTTTTGGATGTGCGGTATATGTTCCGATTGCTCCACCACAACGCACAAAGATGGGTCCTCAAAGGAGGTTGGGAATATATGTCGGTTTTGAATCCCCTTCGATAGTTAAATATCTTGAGCCTTTGACGGGGAATTTATTTACAGCTCAATTTGCCGATTGTCATTTTAATGAGTCGGTTTTCCCAACATTAGGGGGAGAAAATAAACAGCTGGGAAAAGAAATAAGTTGGAATGAATTATCGTTATCTCATTTTGATCCACGTACCCAACAATGTGAACTAGAAGTTCAAAGGATAATTCATTTGCAAAACTTAGCAAATCAATTGCCAGATGCTTTTGCTGACCCTAAAAAAGTGACTAAGTCACATATACCAGCTGTGAATGCTCCGATTAAGATTGATGTCCCAGAAGGACAAACTCTAGTTGCTAATGAGTCAAACGCACGCCTGAAGCGTGGTAGACCAGCAGGTTCCAAAGATAAAAATCCTCGGAAAAGAAAAGGAGCTATATCATGTGATGGTCTAATCGAGGAATCAATGGATTATGAAAAATCTCGAGAAGAGATTAAAAGGTCTCCAAAAGAGACATTAGACATGAATCAGGTACCTGATAATGATGAGATCTCAATAAATTATGTCATGTCTGGTAACAAGTGGAACCGAAACAAAATCGACGTCGATAATACTTTTGCATGCAATATAGCACTAGAGATTTTGAATGATAATGTGGATCATGAACCATTGTCAATTGAACAATGTAAGCAAAGAGATGATTGGCCAAAATGGAAAGAGGCAATTGAAGCGGAACTAAAATCTCTATCAAAAAGAGAAGTATTCGGGCCTGTAGTCCGTACACCGGAAGGTATAAAACCTGTGGGGTATAAATGGGTTTTTGTGAGAAAGAGAAATGAAAAAGGAGAAATTGCGAGATATAAAGCTCGTTTGGTTGCACAAAGATTCTCACAAAGACCGGGAATTGATTATGAAGAAACATACTCCCCAGTGGTGGATGCAACCACTTTTAGATTTTTGATTAGTCTGGCAATAAAAGAGAGACTTAATTTCTGCTTAATGGATGTTGTTACAGCCTATTTGTATGGGCCTCTTGATAATAATATTTATATGAAACTTCCGGAAGGTTTCAAACTGCCTGAAGCAGTTAATTCAGGTTCTCGAGAATATTATTCAATCAAATTGAACAGATCCCTTTATGGATTAAAACAATCTGGGCGCATGTGGTATAATCGCCTCAGTGAATACTTATTAGCAGAAGGCTATAAGAATGATCCAATTTCTCCATGCATTTTTATTAAGAGATTTAACTCTGGATTTGTTATTATTGCTGTGTATGTTGATGATTTGAATATTATTGGGACTCCTGAAGAGATCTCATTGACAGTGGAATGCTTAAAGAAAGAATTTGAAATGAAAAATCTTGGGAAAACAAGGTTCTGTCTTGGATTACATATTGAGCACTTAAAGGATGGAATCCTTGTGCATCAATCAACATACATAGAAAAAATGCTAAAGAAATTTTACATGCATAATGCACATCCATTGAGCACTCCTATGGTTGTTAGGTCACTTGATGTTAACAAAGATCCATTCCGTCCTCGAGAGATGGATGAAGATATTCTTGGTCCAGAAGTGCCATACTTAAGTGCTATTGGTGCATTAATGTATCTTTCTAGTCACACACGACCTGACATATCGTTTGCTGTCAATTTGTTGGCAAGATTTAGTTCATGCCCAACCCGAAGACATTGGAATGGGGTCAAACACATATTTCGTTATCTTCAAGGTACGAAAGACATGAGATTATTTTTCTCTAATCTATCCAAAATAGAATTGGTTGGTTTTGCGGATGCAGGATACTTATCTGATCCTCATAATGCTCGATCACAGACTGGTTATGTATTTACATATAGTGGTACAACAATTTCTTGGCGCTCAATGAAACAAACAATTACTGCTACTTCCTCTAATCATGCTGAGATTTTGGCTATACATGAGGCTAGTCGTGAATGTGTGTGGCTAAGGTCTGTAACCAATCATATTCGCGAAAATTGTGGTTTACACTCTGGAAAAGTAGCTCCGACGGTCTTATATGAGGATAATAAGGCATGTATTGCCCAACTTAAGGAAGGATACATAAAGGGTGATAGAACAAAACACATCTCCCCAAAATTCTTCTTCACTCACGATCTACAAAAGAATGGAGACATTGATGTCCAACAGATTCGTTCATGTGATAACTTGGCAGATTTATTTACCAAGGCACTCCCTACTGCTCCATTTGAGAAGTTAATTTATAATATCGGATTGCGTCGTGTCAAAGATCTTATATGATGTATTTATGAGGGGGAGCAAAATACGCGTTGTACTCTTTTCCTTATCCATGGTTTTGTCCCATTGGGTTTTCCTGGAAAGGTTTTTAATGAGGCAACATGTTATGCGTATTAAAGATGTGTGTACTTTTTTTCTTTACTAAAGTTTTTTTTACGGGATTTTTATCTTAGTAAAGTTTTAACGAGGCACACTGTCTTCATAGACATCCAAGGGGGAGTGTTATGAATATTTATCTATGTGGATGTTTATCATGATAAGGACTTTATCAAAGGAGATTTGAATTATTTTATCATTAGGATTATTATCTACATTAATTAGAGTTTAATGTATTATGTACTTCTTATGCCTATAAATAGATGATTTACTGAAGACATTGTACACAAGTCAATATTCAGAATAATACAAATCTCTTTCTTTTCTCTCATCTTATTTTGTTCCTATTTCTTCTTGTTCTTGTTTTTTCATATTATTCACAACATTTTTCTAATAGTAGTAATATTTGTAATTTTACAACTATAACACAAAGAGCCAACGAGAGGGAAAATTATATTATGAATCTATTTCACCACATTAATTATGGTCCAAACTAATAAAAATTATTCTTTTTATATGTCAGTTTTTCCATTGTTTTGTAATATCCTATACACAGGCTGTGGAAACTGAAAGTTTCCACAAGCGCCTTAATTTTAGGGTATAGGGAGTTAGTTTACGAGTTTAGGTGTAGGGGTTAGAATTTAAAGATAGTTGTTTCAATTTAGGGTTTAGGGTTATAATTTAGGGTTTATAGGTTAGAGTTTAGTTTTTAGGGTAATATGGTGAGGATTTAGGTTTTAACCTATAAACCATAAATTATAACCCTAAACCTTAAATTGAAATAACTATCCCTAAATCCTATACCCTAAACCCCTAAATCATATACCCTAAACTAACTCCCTATACCCTAAAACTAAGTCGCTTGTAGAAACTGACCACCTGTATATAGAATATCTATCCTTAGAAAAATATGTATGAACATATATTGTCTTGTAATTATTTTAAAATTATTAAAAAACATACCGGTCCATTGCTTTGTTTATGTATATACTTTTTGTATGGCCTGGTGTATTTTAAAATCTAGAATCTATTCTTTATTGCAGATTAATTTTCAAATAAATCTGCCTCTTTCTATCTATATAATCTACCTCTTGTCAAGTGTAATGATCTACACACATAGTAATCAAAGGGACAAATATAAGAAGACAAAAATGGGGGTGGACATACAGAGCAAGCTCCGTCTAGCTCTTGGATCAATGAAGGATCATGCATCCATCGGTAAGGCCATGATATACAACCACGACGGCAAAGCCTTTTCCGATATAGAGGTCGCCGTCCTGCGAGCCACCGGCCATGACAACGATCCAATAGAGGACAAATACATGCACGAAATCCTCTTCCTCGTCTCCAACTCTCCGGGATCAATCCCTTTCCTGGCCGAAAGAATTTCACGTCGTCTCTGCAAGACCCGAGACCGACTCGTTGCCCTCAAAACCCTGTCGCTCATCCATCGTCTCCTGCGCGGAGGGAACCGTTGCTTCGAACGAGAGCTGCGTAGCGCTCATGTCTCCGGTCATCTCCAAATGAGCGCCAACTCTTTCCGCAACTCCTCGTTTTCCTTCCTACGTAGCTACGCGGCTTATCTGGAAGAACGAGTGGGATGGGCCATTAACCAAGCCGGGAAACTCGAACCGGTTATGTTCAACGGCGGCCTGGAGTTCGGATGTTATGAGGAGAAGTCGGTCGACATGGTGTTTCGTAAGTTGCCGAAATGTCAAGCGTTTATAGACAGGGTCTTGGATTGTTCGCCGCCGCGTGATGTCGCAGACAACTTGGCTCAAGCTGCCATGGGGAACACGTTAAAAGAGAGCTTCCAAGTTTACATTATGTACTGCGAAGGCATCGAGATTCTCATCAACATGTTCTTCGATTTGTCGAGACCGGCCAGAACCTTGGCCTGCGACATACTCAAGAGGGCTTCCCGACAAAGCAAAGAGCTTCACGATCTGTACGAAACATGCAAACGAGTCATGGAAAACAGGAATCTCGAGTATCCCAGTGTGCAGATAATCACCATGGATCATGTTCTGGCCTTAGAACAATGCTCCAGCTTTATGTCAACGGGTTCGCCTATAATGTGCAGGACTGGAACCTCGACACCTGTGGGTAAAGAAAACGAAAAGGAAGGGAATGAAGTTGTTAGTTCGTCGTCGAATCAGTTCTCATTCACTTTTGAAACCAAAATAAGCAAGGTTTGGGTTGTTTTTGACGAAGACTATGGTGAACTGCAGG
Organism: Hibiscus trionum; assembly: GCA_030270665.1. Classification (NCBI taxonomy): domain Eukaryota; kingdom Viridiplantae; phylum Streptophyta; class Magnoliopsida; order Malvales; family Malvaceae; genus Hibiscus; species Hibiscus trionum. Next base: position 18,986,810 of record BSYR01000019.1, read on the forward strand.
TGCCTATTGATATTGTTTAATGGCCAACGCCATTGTTGTTTACACGACAGATACATACAAGTCCAATTTTGCAGGCATGGAAATGAACCAACCATTCCTTTTAATCGAAAAAAGAGAGGAAATTCTTGTGTACCGAGCTGGCTAATAATTCAAGGCATTTCTTTGACAAATTTATAAATATATATACTTGAAAAGAGTAAAATTAAGATATAGTCCTCAGCAAAATCCAAAGATTTCTAAATCTGCATGCCTATAAACCAAGGTGCAGCCATGTCTCTTGGGATAATAACAAATACTGGCGTACTCCTAGCACAAGCCAGAAACAAAACTCCATGGATTCTTTGAATCAAATGAAGATGAATTTTAACATATCCCCCAACAGAAGGATAATTCTTGTAGATGATGAAGCCACAGCAAGTAAATCACAGAGAAACTAATCAAACCCTTTGGCAGGTTTTTGGTAGAGAACAATCTTATTGAACTTGATTCGCTACGAGAATTTCATTAAGTGAAATCGTTGTCAACTTGTCATGTGTTGTGATAGAAAGTCATCTTGTATGGAAAGTATCATGCTTTGGTTTCTACAGGAAATTCCAAATTGGGGTGAATGTGGGTACTGTAAAATTAGAAATCCTCTCCTCTTTTTGGTGCCCTATTTATGCCTCACTCTAAAAAACAAAATTAAATTTAAGAAATTGGGAGTAGTGCGTAGGGTTTAAAGTTTAGAATTTAAAATTTAGAGTTAGTGTTTAAATTTTATTTTTTTTTAGTGTTAAAGACATGAAAAGGGACACCAAAATAGGCAGAAAATTTTTGTTCGTATTGTAATGATTCTGGAATAGACTTGTATAGGCCATAGTTCATAAATAGAACTTCTCATTAGACTTTTTGAGGAATTTTTAGGCTTCATATTTTCTTTAGATTTAGACAGTTACCACTCAACAGCCATTGGTGTAATTGAGGGTTCAACTTGTAGATCAAGATTTTTGGGGTTTATTCTCAACTTTTATTTGTCATCCTAGATTGAATGGATAGGATTCTTGGGTAGATTCCTTGATTTGATGAGTTGAACTGTGAATTTTAGACCTTCAATTTAAACTTTTTTTTAATGAAATTAGATTTAGTGATTGATTTTATCTCATTAGATTTGTATTCTAGAAGAGTTTATGCAAAATCTCACTTGATCTCACAGCAATTATGTAGACAACCATGCAGCTTTGCAATGCACACAAGGTTCCCCAATGGGTGCCCAATATGTCATAAGCAGTCAATCAAATATACTCGATTTATTTCGACTGTTTATTCTATCTACTAATAATGACCTTATTTCCAAAGCATCGAATGTTTACATGTTTTTGACAATTTTACAAATAAAACCAAACAAAATAAAGATGGACACCATATCTGAAAACTGTTATAATCTGAATCCGATCAACACAAATCCGCGGTGGCCTTACTGACCATCGGAATTATGTTTAAAGGAATCACCAGATCCAAAAAGGTTTGGATACAAGTATTCATCATTCATTGAAGGCAATCTCTGCGGCTGCTTTAGATGTTGCTCTTGTTCAACAGCATCGTCTCTGGAAACTGGTGAGTCCCAACCTACTTTTAATTTGCTCACTGAAGGAAGATCTGCTGCTTCTGATCCCTTGTGCTCGTAGTCCGGAGAATATAAGCCATCACCAGGATGGCTAAAGGAGTTTAGATAATCAAAATTCGGGTTTTCCTTACTAGCTGGTTGAGGGTGGTTCTCGGAGCTATCCTCACTGACTTGGTCATTCTTTTTCTGCTTAAGTTCCGCAATTCTGACTTGTGCAAGACTAGCGGCTGAGCGAGCTGCAGCTGCTGCACGCTCGGCACTTTCAGCAGCTGACTGAGCAGCAGCTAAAACATCCTCTAGATCAAAGTTGGTCTCACTTTTTGGTTTCAAAATAGCAGGTGTTGGATCGCTTGATCTTGCAGGAATTGATGAGGCAGATATCGATGGAGGAGAAATGAACGGCAGAAACTGTTTATTTTCTTTGGCTGCAGCTGGATCATCGGGCATTTCACTTTCTTTAGTTGTCGTATTTTCTTGCTTCAATATATCGGGCTCCAAAGGGAGCATTTGTAACACATGACTAGAAGCTCTAGAATGATCAATTTCAAGATCAGGAGCAGCTGATGAAGGTGGGTTAGTTACTGGTGCTGTTGCAGCATTGGTGCTTGGCCGCAGTGACACATTTGGAACTTCAGGAAAATCTACCATGTCAAAGTCCGAATCAGAATCAGGCTGTTCGGTTTGGGCATGATCAGTGGCAGCAGTCAATGTTTCACCATGCTTCTCCGCCGGAAGGGGTAACTTCGATTCAGTCACAAACCGTGTTGGGCCATTCTGACAAACAAAATAGGCATGTTAATTATATGGGAACAGAGAACAAGAAAACCCAGTCCAAATTTTACTTACCAACAAATCTTCATGTGGTTTGAAAAACTCAGACTCAGTAGAAGCTGGATCCCATTCCAACTCATGCTCTTCAGCAATTTCTTTCAAAATCTTCAATTTTACTTCAGGTGAAGGAGCACGTATAGATAACAATTCTATCAACTGCATTTTGGAGGATGTCAAGTGGAAGAATTAAAACACAAAATGAAAATACACCATGAACCTTCGAACTTATAATACCTGACGATTAACACCACAATCTGGCCTCAGCTCAGTTGCAGCTAAAACAAACTCCTTCCCGTACTTGGAAGTAAAAAGCATTTGAACCTGCAGCAACTCTGGTAGATCGGCACATCTTGGTGCAGCAAAACAAACACTACTTATTGCTTCCTTTAAATCGAGAGGACATTCCCTGAAAAAGGATGATCCTCCAAATTATTATTCATTGAAATGCAGTGTGTTTTTAAATTGTTTATTTATTTTGAGCAACTTAAAAAACTTATCAACTCCTTTGTGAGGATATAAGAGATCTAAATTAAACAAAAACACAGCATTGTGCAAAAATGTCATTCATCAGGGCAACAAAGTCATCTCAATAAGTGTGGAGAGATAGACAGAATTGCATTGACAGGAGGGAAAGAGCATCTAGTGAAGAACATCATGTGTACCTTCTACAATATTTAGGTGATATGTGCTGTTATATAACCTAGGCAAAGATTGACCTACCTCCAAAAAGGCGCTAATGCTTCATGTATGGAATTACCAAAGGCGGCCCAAGATTCTAATATTGGCATGGCAATGTATAGGATAAAGATATTATGAGAAGTATAATATTATAGAGAACTATTAAACATTCAACGAAATCATATTGAAGATGATATTGCGGCAGTTCACCAACTCCTAAATAATGAAACCATATCAAACATAAAGATATAATCTTCCATCCAAAGAACTTGGTCAAACTACTTTTCCACTCAACTACCAAAGCCTTTCTACAAATATTTGGCCCCATCCTTCAACCTAAAGCTGATATCCCCTGGCATTGCAAAATTCATCCTACCAAACTGGTTCAGGCCCCAAGCAATTGAGTCAAATTCAAATACATTAATAATAAAAAGATAAGATTCCAAAAAGTTCAAGCAATAACCTTTGCATCTCTATGATAGGAAGCCGGACGGCAATAAGCTCACAAAATAGCTCAAGGATCTCCTGAGCAGCCATCATGTTTTCTTCCCTTATTATATGCTCCACCTGAAACATAAACCCCAAGCATTGCTTCATACGAAACTATCCACTCATTTTCAAGGAAGCACTCAAAAGAATTACAATAACTTCTAAAAACAGAAAATTCAGAATGCACCAAAAACCTAAAATCACTTCAGTACTTCACTAAATACTAAAAACAACATATTTAGAGTATCAACTACAGCTATTTGCACTTGAGCAAATAATAAATTTAATAGAAATATGTATTAAAAGAAATCAGGCTAAAGAAGAAGTAATAACATACTCGAATTCGAGCAGTAGCTTCTTGGCCAGTCTCAAGAAGCTTAGCAATTTCGCGGCGCATCTGCTTTATCTGAATCTCTCTCCTGTTCCTTAATAACTTTATCCGCGGAATTGTTAACTTCAGTAAAGTTTTGCTGCATATTCCACCCCAAAAAAAAGAGATCAAACTTGGAACAAATTAACCTAAGTATTCAAAACTGATCGGACTAATAATTATGAAAAAAATTAAAAAGAAATAATTCGTCAATCAAGATTAAGAAAAACCGATGAATTGAAAAGCAGAGGTAAACATGAATACGAGTATAAAAGAATGAAATTGAGGGGGGAAATACCATTTAGCAGCTTTGAAGCCTTTGCTGAAGAAGGAATCGAGCATAGCCATGATGGTAAGACGAGATCGCACAAACAAAAAAGATGTTGTACAGTTTAAAGGGTTTGGTATTTATGGAAAGCTGGAAGAAGAGGAAATTAATTATTATTTAAAAACCTAATCTATTTTAATTTGTAATACTAGCATATTCTTAATTAATTAATTAGAATATGTAAAAAGTAAGGGATATGATTGGATTAAAACAGGAAATTAGATTTTTTTATTTTGTTTACGAGGATAAGACGCGTGGTCTCGTCGACGTCGTTGCAACTTGCAAAGCATCTTGCTTATGTACTAAGGCACTTATTTTAATTTTTAACGCTTTTATTAATAAAATAAATAAATAAATATCAGCAGAACAGGTTGAACCGAGGAACATAAATGCTGGAAGTCTGCTGTTTCGCGTCAAGAAGGGGTCACAAAACGCTGGCAGCCGCAGATATCACAATAATGGGCAATTTTTAAAGAATAATCTCTTTTAAATTATTATTTAGGAAAATAGCTTCAAAAAAATATTATTTGGCAAAATGACACTCAAATTTGTCACGTCGGTGAACCTCGCGTTGTGTAGGACGCGAGGTTTGATATCGCGTTCTACAGGACGCGAGGTCGTGAAGTTTTTTAAAAGATGAATGCACGTTAACACAAACAACAAGGCCAGATAGACTAAAATCGCGTTGTGCAGAACGCGATATCAGACCTCGCGTCCTACACAACACGAGGTTAACTGACGTGGCAAGTTTGGAGGTCATTTTGCCAAATAATATTTTTTGGGAGCCATTTTCTCGAATAATAATTTAAAACGGATTATTCATTCAAAATTGCCACAATAATGGGTTGAATTTTATTTTTTTAAAATTCAAAATCACATTGTTTTATTTAATTTCATTATTCATAAATTGAGTCTAATAATCAGTTTGACATTGTTTTTAAAAATTATAAATATTTTAAGAATTTATTTTAAAAAATATATATGTATTGTTTGGTTTAAAATAAAAGTGTATGATATAATTGTTTAAAGTATTTTTAAATAGATAAAATATTTATTTTAGACATTGTTAAAAATACCAATGAATTGATAATATAATTGAGAATAAATAAATAATTATACTCAAAAGTGTTTTGGGAAAAGTTAAAGAAAAAAATTTGAGCTTTTAAAAAATAATTTCAAACAAAATTGAAAAATTACATTAAGCTAAAGAACACTTTAAACTTAACCTCCACATCTAAACTCAATGGCGAGTCCTCACCATACATCCAAGCTGCTTTACTTCTCAACTCAATTCCAACATCCAACTCACCCAATCTGTTATCTTCATAACATTTTATCACATCCATCACCATTAGTTAATCCTGCGACGGGCATTTCCTTTTCCAGCTCAAGTGTTCCGGATCTTATGAGATTTCGACCAATGGTTCCTTTTCTAAGCTGAACCAAGCCGTGATTTGTGAATTTGGGACTGAAATAGATTATTGGTTTTTCGATGGTTCTAGGAAAACGACTGCTACCAGGTTCGGATGGGATCCAGGTGGTCCAGTGCAAGTTTTTAAGCTCCGGTTGTTCTATCGGACTTTTCGATTCACAGTTTCCTTGTCGGTAAAGGATAAACAATGGCCTAAGATTTACCGGATTTCCTTCTGGGCTTTGTTCGGAATCAACGGCTTCGATGAACCAAGATTGGGAGGAGGCTCGGTGAATTCATACTCTTTTCATATCTGGGATACAATGGATGATGCCTTGACAAGGGCCAACGCTCTTGGAAGCCTATCCAGAGAGCTCTCGAGCACGACTACTGTCCTTCATCTCGGAAAGAGTTTATGATTTTACCGCTTTCTTCGGTATCGTTCTGGTGTTATCGTTTTAGGAAACACGATCCACGGTTTGACCGTTGGAGGTGTTTATCTGGGTGATCCAGCTTATCTTCCGCTTTGATCTTGTTGGTTTTCCGCGTGGTCTACTATTGTCAATGGTTTGAGGCTGCTGTTAGTGCCATGGTCGGTGACTGTTTGGTTTTTTATTATGCTTGTTCTGTTTGGTGTTAGGCCATGCTTGCCTTTTCGTTGTTTTTTCATTTTTAGCTGCTTGTTTTCTACGTTTTTCATGTTTTGATCAAAAAAATCAAATTCATAGCCATCATAAGCTTTCAAACCCACACAAACGTTCCAGTGCCATTTTGGGAACATTCCAGTGTTCCTCATTACTAGTTTACCTGCAAACTTTTTCAGATTGTGTATCAAAAAAAATACTCCGTGTATCCGGTAGCTGTAAAATATCAAAGCGTTAAGCAGAAAGCACGCTCGTGGATTCATATTGATGCAACGTCTTCATGGTCCGTGACCTTTTACAAAGATGTAAACTGATGTTGAGAAAATTAAAAAAATGTCACCAAAAGTACCAATTACATACCGGAAAGAATAGGCCTCCAAGAAAATGACATTACACGACTGAATTTCCAGTGTCCCACTCCTATGTCCTGCACTTCCATGGATGACAACATAAAGAAAAGTTGTTCATTGTTATATCACATTGAAGATGGTAACAAGTAATGACACAAGTTGTGCAAATACAATGTAACAGGAATTCATTGATTTCAACAGAATATACATTATAACTTCTATGTTCAAGTAGTTAAAAAAAAGAGAGAAGAAGAAAGAAAGATTTCGATTGGATTTACAGAGCTTTGATTTTCATGTACCAGGGACAAAATATGATCTTTCGAAGTCATCTTTGATGGTTTGAACGACTGCGTACGATCAATAGCTTCTGACCCATCGGCCATCAAAGCCAAGTTCAAGATTTTTCTGGGCAGCTTCTTCAACCTTTGAGGGTGGTCGGAGATAAGAAGCAGCAATCGCCAGAAGCTCGGAACCATACCAGGCTACCTTGAGAAGAACATTCTCGCCTTCAGATTCTTGTGTGGTGGGTAAATTGCTCTTGGAATTTTCTGCGTTGCATCTAATTCTGAACATGGTGCGACTGTAGTTTTGCCGGAAAACGATGAACTAATGTGGTGAGTTGACGTGGGGAACGGCAGAAGCGAAGGAAAGAACGACTGCCATTTTAGACTAATAACTAATAAGCAATGAAGCTTAAATAACTAATAAAATTGGGTGCTTTCTTCGCTGATTCTTAAATGGGTCGTTTTATGACCATCGGCTTGGATTTTGTTGCAAGTTTTCTGGTAATTATATTTTCCTTTTCATTAACATCACCTATAATAATTAATGATTATGTTTTAATTGTATTGTTGCAGGGTGTGGGAATTCTATGGCTATAACTCTCCTGCCACAAACAAGCCCACCTCCTTGTGACTCCATTACTTTTACGACCTGCAAATCTGCAACGCCAGGCCAAATTGTTGTGGGGGAACTGTTGATGTTGAGGAGAAATCCAAATTTCTAAGGGGATTAATATGAATTTTATTATTAGTTTCATTTCTTATTAGGGCAATATATATTAAATGCAAGTTTTAATGAAAATTTTAGGAAGGTATAGCTTAGCTCGGTGATTAAAGCTCCAATCGGCGGAGCTAGTAAAATAGAGATTTGGATGAAAAAATAATGTTTGGAAGAAGTTAGAAATTTATGTTTTTTCAAAAGCTGCGTTTGAGACCAAAATTAAACGCAAAAAAAGTGAAAGGCGCAAACACGAGGTGTTTAATAAAATTTTTCTGTTCGACAGCTAAAAGCTTTTCCAAAAACTGCATCCAACGGACTCTTAGTGTTGAACAAACATCTTAAGGGTGGGGGGGCTTTGATTCCCCTCCCATCACCAAGTTTAATTTTATTTCTTTAGGTTTTATTTGACTAATACTACTGTGACGTTAGAGACTATTTTAACAGTTGATACTAAAATAGGAAAGAAACATAATATAAACGACATTTTTGATGAAAAATTTGTGTTTGTGACCAAAACAAAAAAGCGAGCATAATTTACTGAACACTCGAATAATTTTTCCCAACTTTAAAAGGTTCGATTCACACATTTATTTGCAAATCAACTTAGATCTATATTTTTCTTGAGCGGAGTTATTTATTTGATCCACCGGTAAAAAGAATATTTATTTTTTAAAGTGATATATTTAAGGGTGTATTTGGATACTATAATACATTTTAATGAAAATATAATTAATATAAATATGTTTGACTGCATAATGTAATTATACTTCAATTCTTTTTTTAAAAAATAAGTGACTAGTTTTACTAATAAAAAAAATCCAAAATTACAATAAGGTTTTATAAACTATCATTGTAAATTAAATACATAATTTGGACTTCCTCCTAAAACTAGCCACTTTAGATCAGACATGAACCATACATGAAAATGTTATAAACCCATCCAAATACTCGATCGAAAATAGATACGAAACCTGACTGCATCGGCAAAACGAACCACAAAAAGGGATGAAGCTATTAATAGACCACCGAGAAAACACAAATCAGAGCCGAGCACTTGAGAAACTCTTCACAAGCGCAAACCGCGTATCTAAATTCAAACCGAAGGTCCATAGCAGGGAAGATCAACATGATTACAAATAATCGTCATCTTGATCAGTCGTAGCGTCGTCTAATCAACCCTGATAGAAAATAAATAATAGAAAAGCATGCCAAGAGACAAAAAAACATGCTAAAAAGTAGGAAAAATGTACCAAACGGTAGAGAAAAACGTGTCATAAAGACATATTTATCAAATTAAAAATATTAAAAATCAAAATAACAAAACAAATAAATAGAAAAAGGTGACTGACGGTCGACAAATAGCCCGAAAACTATTGCCGCTGTCGGCTTATGTTAAAACCAAAGAGAGATAAATTTGATAATAAAAAAAACTACTTAAAACAGACGAGGAATTGAAAACAACAAGGAAATAAATGACAACATTGCAAAACAATAAAATTTAATTTTTCAAATTGATAAACTCTAAACTCGAATAAGACTCAAAAACTGATAATTAATTTGAGTTTATATGATTATCTCAATTCAAATAATTTAAAATTAAACAAATTAAATTTTTCGAGTCAAATTAATTTTTTTTCACTCATCCACCTCTCTTGAATGGGCTTTTAAGTGAATAACATCCACATAAAATAGATGTGAGACTGGGATCAAAATGCAAAAAAATTAAAGATATTGCTACATCACATGAATGAACATCAGGTGAGATTTGAGATAAAATATGTGATCCAAAACCCAAGCAAGAGCAGGAGCATTTCATTCCACGTCAGCCTCATGATCTGCCATGTCAGCAACGCCCTCCAATCAAATTCCAGCATCAGATTTCACGTTTTCCACTGCCAACCAATGAGAGCACGAGAGCCACAATCCTGAGCGGCGTCTCCACATCCACCAGCTATTGCTTATAGTATCTATCCCCATTCCCCCATTCCCCACGACCATTACATTATCTATCACTCACCATTGTTCGTAAACCAAGCTTCCAACATGGCCTCCCTAGCAGCCTCCACCGCTGCCGCCTCCCTCGGCGTCTCTGAAATGCTCGGAAACCCTCTCAACTTCAGTGGTGGAGCTAGGTCCTCGGTTCCCACACCATCCAACTCCGGCGCTCTCAAGACCGTCGCTCTTTTCTCCAGGAAGAAGGCCGCACCTCCAAAGCCCAAGGCTGCTGCCGTTGCCCCAGCCGACGAAGAGCTGGCTAAGTGGTACGGTAAGTGCAGCGGAGTGGACTCACCAGAACCAACACTCTTTTCGTTTCTTGTGTATAATTAAGCAAAATTGTACAAAAAATGAAAATGAAAGCATGCATTTATATTTAAACAGGTCCCGACAGAAGGATTTTCTTGCCGGAAGGGCTGTTGGACAGATCGGAGATCCCAGCCTACTTGACCGGAGAAGTGGCCGGAGAGTGAGTACAAATTATAATTAAATCAAGTTACATGACATGCAAAGTGCATTATTATTTGTTGACAAAATAATTAAATTGTTGTTTTGCTTTCATGTGCATATGTTTCATCTAGCTATGGATACGATCCTTTTGGTCTGGGCAAGAAGCCAGAAGACTTTGCAAAGTAAGCTTTGTTTCTGATTTTTTTACAACTCTCATAGAATAAAGAACAAATTGATCAAATCGGAGATTTAATCCCTAACGCTTTCGATTATTCCGAAAAATGAATTGCAGATATCAAGCATATGAGCTGATACACGCAAGGTGGGCAATGCTTGGTGCTGCAGGGTGCATTATCCCTGAAGCCTTTAATAAATTTGGTGCCAACTGCGGCCCTGAAGCCGTTTGGTTCAAGGTTATAACTCTCCCTTCGAATTCATTCATCGTTACAATTCTGGTTATATAAATTATGTGATTAATTAATTGGATCGTTTGATAAATTGCAGACCGGAGCTCTTCTCTTGGACGGTAACACCTTGAATTACTTCGGGAAGAACATCCCCATCAACCTTGTGCTTGCGGTGGTTGCCGAGGTCGTCCTTGTTGGTGGTGCCGAATATTACAGAATCATCAATGGCTTGGTATGCCCTCCACTTTATAACATAAATTGTCATATTTTACTGCCAAAACCAGACATTGTATATTATGATCCCTTGTTTACAGGATTTGGAGGACAAGCTTCACCCCGGTGGTCCATTTGACCCACTTGGGCTAGCCAAGGACCCAGACCAGGCTGCTCTGCTGAAGGTGAAAGAGATCAAGAACGGCCGGCTTGCGATGTTTTCTATGTTGGCTTTCTTCATCCAAGCTTATGTGACCGGAGAAGGTCCGGTGGAGAACCTTTCGAAGCACCTCAGCGATCCTTTTGGCAACAACCTGCTCACTGTCATTGCTGGAACTGCTGAAAGAGCTCCCACCCTGTGATTCTATTAGCTTTGTTCCTGAGTTTCTCCACTAGTTGCTGTTGCTTTTTATGCATTTTGTTGTACATCAAACTTATCGGACAATTCCCAAGCACTTGAATCTTGAAGGTTTTAACCTCAAATTTGAAGCTCATCTTCCATTTGACTACATTCATCTATAACTCAAACGTGCAGCGACTCACAATATGTGCACAAGAAAAAAAGAAAATCAAAGAACTAACAATTATATAAAAAACTTAATTAATTAATCACAAATATTATGACTCACCAACGTAGAAAGATTTATACAACCTCTCAACCATAAATATTAGTATTCTTAAACTCTCATTTTAACCTTTGATGAAGAGTGAGCTTCATCCGTTGCGGAGATTTTTGGATTAACCCCAGTGAACTTCAAGAAAAGAAGATTGCTAGAAATTAAAAAAGAAGTACCTATTGAGGAATGTTGTAGATCTTTGATTTATCTTTTGTGGAATGATGTTGCACTAAATTTATAGACTGATATGTATTTGAATTTTGGGATGAAATCTAACATTAATTAGCTTTATTATTACTAGATCTTGCCGACACGTGAGTATTCAATCGAGTCGAGTAATTTTTTTTTGAGTTAGTCGAGTTGTTCGAGTTCCTGTTCAAATTTAATTGTAAATATTTATAATATTAATGGTACTAATTGGTTCAAATATAAAAGGTTTTCTATAGCTACATACGATGTACATGTATATTTCTTCATATTTTTCATATGAGATATACATATATCATGAATAGCCGAGAGACTCAACTCATACTTGAAATCTGATCCACTAATTATTAAAAAAATTCAAGTTATTTGAATCACATTTTATAACTCAAACTTTATTTGATTTTTTAAGTCGAGTTTATGAAATTACGTTTCAAGTCAAGTCAAATTTTTCCGCATCAAATTGAATAAAAATTTAATTTTTTAAATTTAGTCGAATCGAGTTTTTCCAACAAGTTTATGACCAACAAAACTTCCAATCACAAATCAAGAAAGAGTATAAAATAGGATAGTAATGAAAGAAATTGAGAAAATTAGGATGAAACCAGTAAAAAAAATGAGTGAAATGGGATATGGAGTTGGGCCTGCAGCCACATAGCCCAGAGCACAGAGCGTATATAAAAGTGTAACCTTATCCAAATATTAAGATTTTCTTCTTTCTATTCAAGGCTTCGTTTCATCCTTATCCTTGTTGCTTTCGTCGCCATTTTGCCTCCCCTTTTCTTCCACTTCAGGCTCCGTCGTTTTCATCAGGTTCCAATTCCAATCCTTTATTCTCTCGAATTCGTTTATTTTTGTTCAGAATAGGAGTTCTCTCAATTATTTTATGCACCGTTTAGTTTAAGCTTGCCTTGTTATATCTCTCTCTCTTTGCACATTTCTATACCAGTAGTATACCTCCTGTCTGTTTAATTTGTTTGTTATTCATTCAAAGGTGTAAAAACATCTCATCATAATTTGAATATTCCCGAGATTTTAATGTTACCTTTGTTTCCTCCAATCAAATTAATGTGCAATCAGTAAAGCTGTTCGTTAAATGGTTACACTTTTTGTTAAGGACAGTGATTTACTTAACAACTGAACTTCATGTTAAATCTAAATACGGAGGTATCAAAGTAAAATAGAGGTTGATACTTGATATAATTGTATGCATGTGCTCTTTCTAAAATTTCTTAGAGGTTATTCTTTCTACTTAGTTGATGTTCGCTATATGATAATATTGGATAGGCTGCTGAATGATTTCAATAAATTTTTTTCTTCTAAATATTGAAGCATGTGGCTTCTGAATACTCTGAGTTAAATATTTTTTTTTACAATTCTAATTATGCCATTTTATTTTATTCCTCGGTTGAAGGGGACACTTGTCACATATATAGGTCCTCAATTACTAGTACGATTTTATTTTTATCTTGCAGACGCAATTAAGCAGGTGTGGTTGGCTGAACAATCCTCCCATTGTTTGTGCTCTTGGTGGTGACTCAACTAATGCCTTCCCAAACACAGTTTGCGTCTCTTCCTTTCTGTAATTGCTTTAGTTAGCTATTTTACGTAGCTTTCAAAAGACACAAACAACAGCTATAAAATTTGATTGCTCATATATCTTAGGGGGATGCAATGGTTTTTGTTTCATACTGCACCTGGTTTCAGGTTTCCTTTGTTTTTTTTTTCTTTTTTTCTGTCCAACTTCTGTTTTTGCGCCTTAGAACTTAATATCATGGTAATGCTTGGCCAAGGCTAAATTAGTTCAAGTTAAGTCCTTATAACACATGATGAGCTGGCTATGTAGATTACGATGACCTTAAATTGAGCATGCTTTTTCATAACTTTTGGGATCTTATTGTTATTCTTGGTTGATCTGTTTATCATCTTCTCCTTTTCTTTTATTTTGACCAGATGTCTGCTTATGGTTTTGCTCTTCGTTCTCAAGTAGATTGCATTGAAATTGACATCTCTCGCTCATCAGATGGAGTTTTGTTTGCACTTCATGGCAGGTATTTTCATCTCATAATCATATGAGAACTTCCATAAAGGATGTGGTTTTCTCATTCATGTGCACTTCACTTCCCTGAATGGTTTCAGTAGTCATTTTTTAAAATATTGCCCTGTGTGTAACATATATGGATTCCAAAATTTCTTGATGAATTGGAATTATATAGAAATATTTTTAAAAAGCCAATGCATGTGCTGAAATTTTGACATTTAAGGGTGCGATTGTTTCACATTTTTTTTTCCAGAAATATAAAGATTTTCCGGAAGAGTAAAGATTTTCTGATGTATGGAGCACTAAATATAAATTTTTTCTATTGTTTGATTATTTTCAGGAAAATCTACTTCTTTTACAAAGAATGCCATAAGTTTTAAATTATTTGATGTATTACTAATACAATAACTAGACTTTGATCTCTTTTCTTTTCAGATCATATAATAAGATATCTTTCCATATCCTCTAACCCAATCCGGTTTAGAAACAAAGGGTACCAGCCACTTATATTATAAGCATATTGGTTGGAGTTTGAACCAAGGTGTTCTGGTTACTTGATTTGTTCCTTTATTTGCAACATTATGACTCTTTGTTCTTTTTGCCAACTCAAAAAATGGTAATTCCTTTTTCTTTTCATCTTTGCTGATTTCTAGAGTGAGGTGTTAAGGAAAAAACATTTACTAGTAAGCTAAGAGACTTTTTAAGTAAGCCGAAAGTGCATTTTGTGAGTGGGTTCTGGGTAGTACTAGGACTAGGAGGGCCTAACAAAATAATTTATGTGTAATACTTGATGCCAGTGACGGAGCTCTACATTATTTATTGAGGGGGCCATTTAAAATTTCTTAAATTTAAGGGGGGCAATAATGAATTATATATTTTTTGAGGGGTTAAAGACCAATTTTATGGCCCCCATTAGTCCCCATTGTGTTCCACCCCTGTTTGATGCAATAATTCCTTGGTTGTGTTGGAGTACCAATCTGGTCTTTCTTCCTGCATCTGTATTGCAAGCTTATATTACAGATGTTTGGAGACTTGATTTTTACGTTACACATGCAGGGATTTGCAGCGAATATCTGGTAACAACACTTCTAAAGTTGGGCACTTGAGATCAAACGAGGTGAAAATATTTCTGAATGGACTCTTCTCTTGCCCTGTTGTGTTCTAAGGAATCCATTGTTACATGCATGACTTATGGGACCTAATTATTGTGCTCTATGTATGTCATGCATACAAGGAGCGAGATACAAACCAGAAAGAAATATAATCTATTGAATTAAGATATTTTCATTTCTTTCTATCCGATTTGACTCTTCAGGTTGATGTTGTCAATGTGTTTATTTTCTGGCATGCAGTCTTTCCTTTACTAATTAAGATATTAAAATTTTGATGGCTTTTCCTTGTAAAATATTGGATTGGAGAAAATGCGCTTCCCTTTACCTTAAGCTACGAAATATAGATTTTTTGATGAATTGCTTGATCACCTAATATTTCAGTCTGAACAAGAAGAATCAATATAACTTATGAAATTTTTTATCTGTATATGAGGTCCTTATTGATCAGTTGATTTTTTTTTTTTTTTTGGGGGGGGGGGGGGGCAAATATATGCTTTTCACAATAGTAGATAGTATGATTTTTAATATATTTTTGATGTATTGGGTGTAGGAAGAGGCTTTAACATCTGTCAGTGAGTAATGATTGAGATTTTATGTTTTGTTTTGTAGATAAAAGAACTAGATGTCCATCATCAGTCTGGTAATTCAAAGATACCTACAATTGAAGATGCTTTGACGGTATGTTCAGGATAGTGTTTCATCTGCCATACTATATTCTATTATTGGTAGTTGTGAGAATTCTGGCATAATTGCCAGAAAGATGAACGACGGAGAAAAATAAGCAATAAAGGTGAAAAGCTAGAGTTTAACGATATAACCAAAATAGTGATAAAGGAATAAATTTCCTTATATTTCTTGATATTGCTTGATATTGCTATTGACAGAAGTAACACTTATTTATAGTTTACAAGGAGTATCTAATCTAGGAAAGTCTTAATTAGATAAGAATAACCATTGATTTCTGCATTAACTGCAGAGATTTTATTCCTATTTTATGCTTGCATCGACTTAGATATTAGGAAATAATTTCCTAAATATCAGTAGCCATTTATAAATGGGATATCATTCTGAAATCTTCAGTTGGCAACCTACACTCCCCCTCAAGCTGGTGAGCAAGCGCAATAGTGCACCAACTTGGATCTTGGATGCGATACCTTGTTGGGGAGCCTAACCAAGGCCGACAGAGAGGCGAGACCGAACATCGTAGACCAACGATGAGTTCACTCCGGGAAACTTGGCGGTCGAGTACACTCGCTATCAAATCCAAGGGCCGAAACGATGAAACAACACATGAGAAGGCAGCTATGGCCTTCGATCCAAACGAAAAAAAGGCATGGAGCAAATTTGCTCCATTGATGAGCTTCTCTGAGATGGAGGTCTGAGATTTTGCATTCAAATGCAAATAGATCGGCATCTGTGCTGAAATAAATTTTTTTTATAGCAACTTAAATTTCATATGTTGTTGCTTGCTGCCACTTCAATTTATGGCACGCTTGAGATGGTTGATGCGTCAGTTGGAATATTAGGACTGAAAATTGAAGCAGTTCCTGACTGAAAGGTATGACACTAATAATTTAGGAAGAGATAACAGGGGCTCATGTATGGGGTGCCCGATGTGCTTGCATGGCACATGCAACTGAACAGCACCACACCATTTGCAAAGGCGAGGTGTTGTTCAGTTGCATGTGCCATGCATGCACGCCAGGCTTTAGATTAGGGTAAATTTATAGGTTTAGGTACGGGCTATTAAAGAGTAGTATTTTAAATTATTTTGTGTATATATATAGGGTTTAGGGAAAATGAGTGTGTAGGGGTTGAGAAAAAATTAAGAGAGTTTGAGTCGAAAAAGAGAGAAGAGTTTGTGAATTTTTGAAGAAATATTTGAAGACGGTGATTGAAGAGTTCGTAAAGGTCAGTGAAAATTAAGTAAGCGATTTTTGCCTTAATCTGTTTTTTAAATTCTAGAGGCTTTGTATTTTTTTTTGTATGATTGAAGATATATTTGGATGGTAGTAATATTTTGAAATTTTAATAAAGAACTTTGAAATTTTAATGTTTTGCTTATGTTTTTTAATATTTACAAAAGTTGAGTTCATCAACATATTGTGACACCGAACCCACAGTTGGTCGTTGGGGCGATTCGCTTGAAGATTTTAGTGAGGATGAAAAAAATATTATTCCTATCAGTGAAGAAGATGACGTTTAGTTACTCGATGCTGATGATATTGACGCCGTTATGACAGATGCGTCTCAGGGCAATGGTATTGATGTTGAAGATGTTTGGGCCACGGCTGTTTCTAGGCTTGGGTTGAGAAAAGAACAGCTGGCTGCTTGGGGTTATGTTGCACCGAAGTTCCATCAACCGGAACCTATTTATCCAACTTATGAAGCTCCAGCAGCTCGCATATATAAAATTGACTATACTGTAATGCAAGATCGAGAATATCAAGCTCGCGTATTTGGTTCTTCATCATCTTCGAACTTTGGAGAATTAGAATTAAAGGCTGAATTTGAAACAAAAAAGCCGCGAAGCTTGCAGTTCAGGAGCACTGTGTCAAACGCCATACGTCATTTTCTATTGTTGAGTCCAACAAAAGTACCTACTGTGTAAGGTGTTTTCATTGGAAGAACAACTGTCCGTGGTAGGTAAGAATTTCATACAGGAAGAGCATTGAAATGTGGGAGGTGTCACGGTTTATTGAGCAACACACCTGTACCAATATTGCTTTATCATAGGACCATATTAATTTAAACTCTGATCTAATATGTGCTTACACCAGGACTTTGGTTGAACAAGAACCAAGAATTTCGATTGCAGTGTTAGTACCATTTATCCGAACCCAACTTGGTTATATTCTTTCTTACTATAAGGCGTGGATGGCAAAGTAAAAGGCGTTGGCGCAACTCTATGGTGATTGAGATAAATCGTATAATGAGCTACCAGCTCTTTTACGAGTAATGCAACATTTCATTTTGGGGATCGTGGTAGAGTACGAGACTTTGTCGTCGTTCAATTTACAAGGCGAATTAATTCTTGATAAAAGTGTATTTAGTAAGTTATTTTGGGCGTTTAATGCGTGCATTCAAGGGTTTCCATTCTGCAAACGCATGATTCAAGTGGATGGTACATGATTGTATGAGAAGTACGGTCATATATTACTCGTGGCTGTTGCATAAGATGAAAATAATAATATATTCTCAATTGCCTTTGCCATAGTTGAAAAGGAAAATGCGGATGAATGAGAATTTTTTTGAAGCACCTACGCAATCATGTTGTAAAAGAAGACGAGATTTGCATGATTTCTGATAGAGGAACTGCGCTCTTATCAGTAATTGACAGACGTGAGAGTTTATGAAAACCAACACATGCATATCTAGCATATTGTATACGGCATAATGCGGCGAATGCGAAGACGCGGTTCGGAAATAATCAGGTCCAGAAAGAGATTTTAGGCGCAGGTAAGTTGTTATTTGTTGTTTATAAAAATTTTAATTTTTTTGAGTTCATCTTGTTGTTTTATTTAACTTGCTTTTTTTATAAATAGGGTATAAACTAGTTCAATCAAAATTTCAAAAAAGGATCAGAAGGTTGAGGCGATACAATACAGATGTAATAAAATTTGTAAATGACATCCCACAGAAAGATGATCATAAGCCTATAATGAAAGTCGACGTTATGGTCATATGACAACTAACATTGCAGAGGCTATAAACTCGGTTCTTAAAGGATCACGCCATCTCCCAATTGTAAGTATTGTGTGGGAGATTTTAGATTGGGTAAAGTGTGGTCTGATAAAGGGCAGGAAGCCAACTCCCGAATAAACAACGGACAATATTGGTTTAAAACCCTGCAGGATAAAATGATCAAACCTCACGCTAAGTCTCTGCTATGCGAGTAAAATCATTCGACCCACATGGATTTGAATTTTCTGTGAAAGCTAAATTCCTAGGTGAGCAAAAAATATTCACTATCAAACTTCATTAGAGATTGTGTGATTGTGGTGCATTCCAAGCATTTAGATACCCTTGCTCTCACGCACATGTCTCCTGTTTGCATTTTTGACTTGACCCTTACGGATTTTCGAATGACTGTTATAAACTACAGAATATTACAAATATATATAAAATTTAGTTCAACACGATCCCGAACCAAGACTATTGGTCGGTAGAGCCAATCTACGAAGAATAGTTAGCAAATCCAGTGCTTCGTAGAAAGCTGATTCGGTCAACTCGTATCAATACGAATATGGATGATTCAGATGATAGAGAGGGAGGAGTTCAAGTTAAACATTGTACTCTTTGTACGAAACTGGGTCATTCAAGAAACAAGTGTCCGAACAAATCAAATCTTTCCAACTATCGCGTCGAACCGTCAACCTAAATGCTCTATTTAATGTATGTAATTTTATGGTGATGTAAATAATTTTTTTTTCTTGTTAATGTTTGTAATTTTAACTAGAATTTTGAGTATTTATTTTAAATTATTATTCGTTCTTATTTAATATAATTTAATACAATATAATTTATTTTAATTTATTATTTGTTCTTATTTTATATAATTTAAGTTAATACAATTTAATTTATTATTTGTTTTTATTTTATATTTTTTTCTATAATATTACTTAATATAATTTTTATTTTATTATGTTCTTTTCATTCATCATTCTATTTTTTTGTGTTAATGTAAAGTCTTGATTTAGAATTAGAATTCAAATTTTGAAATTGAATACGAAAATTAACAAAGAACATAAATATCAAAATACAATCGAAATCAAAAGAAATAAAAATAACATGAAATATCTGGGTTGAGCAAATGTTGAACCATGAAGACATAAATTACAAATAAATAAAAAAACCTTATTTCCGCCTCCTCTTGGGTAATACTTGTCGGTGAAAAGATGATGTTTGATCGTACTGCGGAGCGGGGTGAATATATGTACGTGGTCGATTAAGAGCCAGCTCATCGCCATCGAAAAATTGATCATCTGTTATTTGCATAGTATGTGGTGTAGCAAACATTTTTTCAGGATGAAATTGATCATCCATATACAGATGATTGAGGATACTAAAATTGTGGTACATATCTTTCATCATCATTGTAAGCCGACTGAGAAGATAAACTACCACCAGTTGCAAAATTAAAAGGTGATTGTTGCGGAACATGACTAAATCTAAATGTTTGACGACTTTCTTGAAATAATGTTTGTTCCGAGACATTACCAAATAGTGGTTGCTCCCAAGGATTACTGCTTACATGTATCGGGGGAGTCAGATCGCGACAGCGAAGAATGCCAACCCGAAATTCCTTCTAATTTTGGTTCATCTGTTGATTGCTGCGAGCTCTGACCAAACTAGTTTGGGAAGTGTACGTGTCTTGAGCACCTCGGATCTTCAAGCCATTTATATGCTTCTTCAAAGATGCTATGAACAATTTTACATTTGCCGAAAACTATGAATAATATTCTGTATGAAATTCAAAATTGCTGTCTTTAATTGGACTCAAATCATCTGCCCACCGCGTCCATCTTTCCTCCCACAATTCAATAAAATCGGCTTGCTTCACACTCCAATTCTCATTGAATTTACCTCTACGAATAGTGAATTTGTTCATGTGGAGCTCTTGGAATGGGTTGATGGAAGTTAAACTGCCTCAACACTCTTTCAGCACAATGGAACTCAACAATAGAAAAATGGATCAAAGGCACAACTACACCCCAGAATGATGTACATTCAAGCATAGTATCTAGTAGGCAAGTCCTGATGTTGTCATTCGCGTACGGCTGCCAAATAAATTGTAAAACACAATTATTAATATGAATTCACTCACAATCAAATATACAATTTCTCTTTTAAAAATTGATTACGATACCAGATTTTTTCCTATTGTTTGGATCTTAAATCTTGTATCTCTGACAGTGTTGTGAACCACCTCCGCATTTTTCAACTTATGTCTCCATCTGCAAAGATATATTGAAATTATATTTCAAAGTCATTGAATATAAATATTATATCAATAAATATCTATATACAACTGCAATCACATTATTACTTTCTAGTAAGCGAAAACTCCATATGTACCGGTACAGATAAAATGAGCGTTAGATAAGGTAGCATGTACCACGTCCAGGACTGCAGTAAGATTTGACATCCACACATATCTGAATTTGCATTTTTACCATGCATAATTGTGACATTTTACATTTTATGGTACAAAAATGCCAATATTGCGGACCTTCAACTATATGTAGTAGATGTGTCCAAATTAGCCAAGAACGGCAGGTATTGTGTGTGAACTATATTACCAGATGTATCTGGTATCAATACACCACCAATAAGTTGCAGTATATAAGCTCGAGCTGCACACTCAAGTTCTCGACGATCATATTCATCGGTCACGCCAAATTCCGGCTGCAACCATGAAATTCTAAGGCGTAGCCCGTCCACACATGACTCAGGAGGAGTTTTGCCCAGGTACTGGGTGCAAAGGTCATATGCATTGTACTTATTTTCTCCAACCAATGGTTTCCCATTTGTTGGAACAACCAAGCTGTACCGCTACATCCTCCAGGGTTATTGTGCATTCGTCAAATGGAAAATGAAATGTGTGGGTCTCTGGTCTCCACCGTTCAATCAATGCAGTAATCAACCCGGGGACTATCTTAAACCCACGTAAAAATGAAGCATTATAAAAATCAGCTCGCTGTAAGTAATACACTAAACGTTCATCAGGTTTCTTTATCTTCATTCATCGACGGCGGATCATATGCTCTACACCCTATAATTAATTCATTATAATTTCGTATTATAACAATTACATAGTAAATATGAAATTTTAAATTATAAAACATTTACTTACTTGCTTTTCGTGAATATGAGACGAAATGTGCTCTTGGTCACGGTACAACAAAATTCCTTCAGATGTCATTTTCTATTTCTACAGCCAAAAACAATTATCATTCGAATATATATACATCAAACAATTGTATTAACTTCAACAATTTATGTCTTAGTAAAATATATTTGCATAGATAAAAAATGTTGAAGTTAATACAATTTTTTGATGTATATATATTCGAATGATAATTGTTTTTTAGTTGTAAATATAGAAAATGACATCTGAAAGAGTTTTGTTGTACCGTGACCATGAGCACATTCCGTCTTATATTCACGAAGAGCAAGTAAGTAAATATTTTGTAATTTAAAATTTCATATTTACTATGTAATTGTTATAATACGAAATTATAATGAATTAATTATAGGGTGTAGAGCATATGATCCACCGTCGAGGAATGAAGATAAAGGAACCTGATGATCGTTTAGTGTATTACCTACAACGAACTGATTTTTATAATGCTTCATTTCTACGTGGGTTTAAGATAGTCTTCAGGTTGATTACTGCATTAATTGAACGGTGGAGACGAGAGAGTCACACATTTCATTTTCCATTTGGCGAATGCACAATAACCTTGGAGGATGTAGCGGTACAATTTAGTGTTCCAATAAATGGAAAATCATTGGTTGGAGAAAATAAGTACAATGCATATGACCTTTGCACCCAGTACCTGGGCAAAGCTCCTCCTGAGTCATGTGTGGATGGGCTACGCCTTAGAATTTCATGGTTGCAGCAGGAATTTAGTGTGACCGATGAATGTGGTCGTCGAGAACTTGAGTGTGCAGCTCGAGCTTATATACTGTAACTTATTGGTGGTGTATTGATGCCAGATACATCTGGTAATAAAGTTCACACACAATACCTGCCGTTCTTGGCTAATTTGGACACATCTGCTACATATAGTTGAGAGTCCGTAATATTGACATTTTTGTACCATAAAATGTACAAGGTCACAATTATGCATGGTGAAAAGGCAAATCCAGATATGGGTGGATGTCAAATCTTACTGCAGTCCTGGGCGTGGTACAGGCTGCCTTATCTAACGCCCATTTTATCTGTACTGGTACATATGGAGTTTTCGCTTGCTAGAAGGTAATAATGTGATTGTAGTTGTATATAGATATTTATTGATATAATATTTATATTCAACGACTTTAAAATATAATTTCAATATATCTTTGCAGATGGAGACATAAGTTGAAGAATGCGTAGGTGGTTCACAACACTGTCAGAGATACAAGATTTAAGATCCAAACAATAGGAAAAAATTTGGTATCGTAAACAATTTTTGAAAGAGAAATTGTATATTTGATTGTGAGTAAATTCATATTAATAATTGTGTTTTACAATTTATTTGGCAGCCGTACGCGAATGACAACATTAAGACTTGCTTATCAGATACTGTGCTTGAATGTGCATCATTCTGGAGTGCGGTTGTGCCTTTAATCCATTTTTCTATTGTTGAGTTTCATTGTGCTGACAGAGTGTTGATGCAGTTTAACTTTCATCAACCGATTTCAAGAGCTCCACATGAACGAATTCACACTGTTCGTAGAGGTAGATTCAATAAGAATTGGAGTGTGAAGCAAGCTGATTTCATTGAATTGTGGGAGGAAAGATGGGCGCGGTGGGCTGATGATTTGAGTCCAATTTAAGCCAACGATTTTAAATTTCATACAGAATACTATTAATGGTTTTCGGCAAATGGGAAATCGTTCATAGCATCTGTCGAAGAAGCAAATAAATGACTTGAAGATCTGTGGTGCTAAAGACACGTACACTTTGCAACCGAGTTTGGTCAGAGCTCTAAGTAATCAACAGACGGACCAAACTTGAAAGGAATTTTGGGTTAACATTTTTCGTGGTCGCGATCTGACTCCCCCCGATACATGTAAGCAGTAATTCTTGGGAGCAACCACCATTCGGTAATGTCTCGGAACAAACACCATTTCAAGAAAGTCATCGAACATTTAGATTTAGTCATGTTCCGCAACAATCACCTTTTAATTTTGCAACTGGTGGTAGCTCATCTTATCAGTCGGCTTACAATGATGATGAAGGATACATACCACAATTTTAGTATCATCAATCATCTATATATGGAGAAGATTTTGGTGTTGGTAGTATGACATCTCTGTTGTCAACAACTACCATTAGCAGCTCATAATTTCATCCTGAAAAAATATTTGCTACACCATGCAAATAACGGATAATCAATTTTTTGATGACGATAAGCTGGCTCCTAATTGACCACGTAGAGAGATTCACCTCGCACCGCGGTACGATCAAACATCATCTTTCTACTGACAAATATAACCTAGGAGGAGGCGAAAATAAGGTTTTTTTATTTATTTGTAATTTATGTCTCCATGGTTGAACATTTACTCACCCCGGATATTTAATGTTATATGTATTTCATTCGATTTCGATTGTATTTTGATATTTATGTTCTTTGTTAATTTTCGTATTCAATTTTAAAATTCCAAATCAAGACTTTACATTACCACGGAAAATGGAATGGTGAATGAAAATAACATAATAAAATAGAAATTATATTAAATAATATTATAGATAAAAATAAGAATAAATAATAAATTAAATTATATTAAATAAGAACAAAAAATAAATTAAATTATATTACCTTAAATAATAACAAATAATAAATTATATTATATTAAATAAGAACGAATAATAATTTAAAATAAATTAAATTTAAATACTCGAAATTTCAATTAAAATTAGAAACATTAACGAGAAAAAAATATTTACATTACCATAAAATTACATACATTAAACAGAGCATTTAGGTTGACGGTCCAGCACGATAGTTGGAAAGATTTAATTTGTTCGGACACTTGTTTCTTGAATAACTCGGTTTTGTACAATGAGTACAATGTTTAACTTGAACTCCTCCATCTCTATCATCTGGATCATCCATATTCGTATTAATACGAGTAGACTTCGGTCGACCCTTCAGCTTTCTACGAAGCACTGGATTTGCTAACCATTCTTCGTAGATTGACCTTACTGGCCAATAGTCTTGGTTTGCAATATTCTGTAGTTTATAATAGTCATCCGCAAAATCGTAAGGGTCGAGTTGAAAATGCAAACATGCGGCGTGTGCGTGAGAGCAAGGGTATTTAAATGCTTGGAATGCACCACAATCACACCATCTCTGATAAAGTTTGACAGTGAACATTTTTTGTTCACCTCGGACTTTAGCTTCCATAGAAAATTCTCATCCATGTGGGTCGAATGATTTTAATTGTATAGCGGAAACTTTGGCTTGGAGTTCGATCATTTTATCCTGTAGGATTTTAGACTAATATTGTTTGCTGTTTATTCGGGAGTTGGCTTACTACCCTTTGTCGGACCACACTTTGCCCAATCTAAAGTAAGTCTCCCACACAATACTTGCAATTGGGAGATGACGTGTTCCTTTAAGAATCATGTTTATAGCCTCTGCAAGGTTAGTTGCCATATGACCATAATGCTGACCTTCATCATAGGCTTGTGACCATCTTTCTGTGGGGATGTCATTTACAAATTTTATTACATTTGCACCGTGTCGCCTCAACCTTCTGATCATTTCTTAGAATTTTGGTTGAACTAGTTCATACCCTATTTATAAAAAAAATAAGTTAAATAAAATAACAAGAAGAACTCAAAAAAATTTAAAATTTTTATAAACAACAAATAACAACTTACCCGCACCTAAAATCTCTTCTCGGACCTGATTATTTCTGAACCTCGTCTTCGATTTCGCTGCAATATAACGTATACAATATGCTAGATATGCATGTGGAGGTTTCCATAAACTCCCACGTCTGTCAATTACTGATAAGAGCGCAATTCCTCTATCAGAAATCATGCAAATCTCGTCTTCTTTTACAACATGATTGCGTAGGTGCTTCAAAAAGAATTCTCATCCATCCGCATCTTCCTTTTTAACTATTGCAAAGGCAATTGGGAATATATTACTGTTTCCATCTTGTGCAACGTCCACGAGTAATATATGACCGTACTTCCCACACAGCCATGTACCATCCACTTCATTCATGCGTTTGCAGAATGGAAATCCTTGAATGCACGCATTGAACGCCCAAAATAATTTACTAAATACTCTTTTACCAGAAATTAATTCGCCTTATAAGTTGAACGTCGGCAAAGTTTCGTACTCTACTACGGTCCCCGGGATGAAATGTTGCATTGCTCGTAAAAGAGCTGGTAGCTCATTATACGATTTATCACAATCACCATAGAGTTGCGGCATCGCCTTCTGCTTTGCCATCCACGCCTTGTAGTAAGACGGAATATAACCAAGCTGGGTCCAAATAGATACTACTAACACTGCAGTTAAAATTTTTAATTCCTGTTCAACCAAAGACCTGGTGTAAGCACATATTAGATCAGAGTTTAAATTAATATGGTCATGTGATAAAGCCATATTGGTACAAGTGTGCTGCTCAATAAGCCGTGACACCTCCCACATTTCAGTCCTCTTCTTGTATGAAATTCTTACCCACCACGGACAGTTGCTCTCCAAATGAAAACACCTTACACAGTAGGTACTTTTGTTGGACTCATCAACAGAAAATGACGTATGACGTTTGATACAGTGCTCCTGAACTGCAAGTTTTGCGGCTTCTTTTGTTTCAAATTCAGCCTTTAGTTCCAATTCTCCAAAATTCGAAGATGATGAAGATCCAAATACGCGAGCTTGATATTCCCGATCTTGCATTGCAGTATAGTCAACTTCATACATGCGGGCTGCTGGAGCTTCATAGGCTAGATAAATAGGTTCCAGTTGTTGGGGCTCCGGTGCAATATAACCCCAAACAGCCGGCTGTTCATTTCTCAACTCGAGCCTAGAAACAGCTGTGGCCCAAACATCTTTTTCAACATCAATACCATTGCCCTAAGACGCATCTGTCATAACATCGTCAATATCATCGGCATCGAGTAACTGAACGTCATCTTCTTCACTAATAGGAACAATATTTTCTTCATCCTCACTGAAATCTTCAAGCGATTCGCCCCAACGACCAACTGTGTGTTCGGTGTCACAATATGTTAATGAACGCATTTTCTGTAAATATTAAAAAAACATAAGCAAAACATTAAAATTTCGGGTTTTCTTATTAAAATTTAAAAATATTATTACCACCCGAATATATCTTCAATCATACAAAAAATATACAAAGCCTCTAGAATTTAAAAAAACAGATTAAAAGGCAAAAATTACTTACTTAATTTTCACTGACCTTTACGAACTCTCCAATCACCGTCTTCGAATATTTCTTCAAAAACTCACAAACTCTTCTCTCTTTTCCGACTCAAATTAAATTTTCTTTATTTCTATTTCGTCAAAAAATGTAAATTACAGATTCAAAATATTTGTTAAATAAAATATTTATTTCATCCCAAAAATATATTGTCACAATTAACTTAAAATATTGGTTAAACAAAATATTTATTTCATTACAAAAAGTACAACCATCAATATGTCTTCAACAGATGAAGTCTTCTACTTCAAGGTGGCAGAAACAGTTAATCATGTAGCACCACCACCGGGAACAAGCTCCAGATTCTTGATTATGTTTCTTAAAACGAACATGGCATACTGTAATTTAAACAAGTTTCAGAACTTTATACCATAATATATAAAAGAAAAATATTAAGGTCCTAAATGCTCATTCTTAAAGCCAAATTTTATCATGTAAATTGGGGTGTTATTTTTCAAATAATTAATAATGTTGCCAAAAAAAACAAGAGTCAAGTAATTGGGAATTTCCTAGCACACACCCCTGTAATGAATAACAGGTTCTCCAATGATATAAAACCACCACCCCTGCAAGATAAATCCAAACAATAAATGTAAAATCCAAACAATAAATGTACTTGCCAATAAGATGGCCATTCACAGAAAGAGAAATGGAAAATAAAAGGAAACTACACTCCTAAAATCTGTAGATGGATCTTTCCCTAGCCACCCCATTTAGTTCTTCTTCTGGGAATGCATCATTTCATAAGGCCCTTAAAGCTTCCTGTGGAGAAGCAACAATAAGGAATCAGAGAATAATTCTCATAAATCAGATGGATGATTATAGATTTAGAATAATTCTTCTGGCAATATATACACGTTTCAGTAATGTACTGTTTTAAAAGCTATTTGACCAGCAAAAAGAACAAAAAATAATGTTTCCCACTTTTCCTAGAAAACGTTCTTGCGAATCTCTCTGGGAACTTTTATGGCGTAAAACATGAACAATTTAGAGACTTGGATTTAACTTCACCTAAAGGTTAAAAGCAATATCAACATTGCAATAGTCATAAGAAATTAGAGTAAAGAAAAGAAAAAGGAAATTGTCATATTAATATGAAAAAGTAATGTTGGTTCAACTCTTCATTTTATGTATCCATATCTGACACTCCTAATCCACAAATACCATAATCGAACACGAGTAAACCTTCCATATACATGTTAAAAACATAGAAAAGATTCAACACAGACATATCCGATGCTCAAACCAAAGTCCAATAATATTATCTGAAAGTGAGAAAAGAAAACAGACCGGAAACAACAGCATCAGAGAGACCGTTTTGGATAATTTTGTCATGATGTTGAATCTGTTCAACTTCTAAGGCTTAACATATAAAACTTTTCCCTTCAGCTTTACTAAACTATTGATTGATGTCGTTTTCATAACATTAGATTTTATATCTGATAATTAGGAAACAAGTATATTTTAACTGAAAGAACTTTTGGAGCTTGAAATTAAATGCACACCACATTTCAACATGTTAAAAAGCATGACTTAATAATAATAATAAAAGAAAATGAAGACTCATATGATCATATCGCACCTTTGATTATGCAAATAAAACTCTTCTTTCCCCAAAAGATATAAATCAGAATCTAGTTTGATCTGCAATTTCCTTTTGCAATGGGGTGACTCTACAGACAATATATGTTGCTTGATGTTAATTAATGTATTAATAAGGGACATCTCAGGAACCTACAAAACAAAACAGGAAAACTATTTTGCTTCCGAACATAGATACTTGCATGCATTAAGCTTCCGAACAATCTAATATAACATTCATTCATTGATCAAATAAAATATATAAATTGTAACAAATTTTATAGAACAGATATTATAGGGCATATTTTATATACCAACCAGACACAATTTTACATGGCTCTAGACTATTTTGCTCTGACTTCTCGTTTTTCTAGAAGTACGCATGTCTGACACATTTCAAACATGGGTATACCTTTCAAAAACCCTCCAGTACACAAAAAAACTTAGCAAAAAAATAAATAAATTAAACATGCATGTTTCAAAAAATACTCGTATCCAACACTCATACCTGTATTCAAGTAACATTGTTCTAGTACCAGACTTATTATGCATATTTAGTTGTTCACGGTTATCATATTGTCATAGTACGGAATCTCATTCATCACCACATTTCAGATCAACCAAATATTAACCTTCGGAGGTACAGGCCTCTCAAAGCAGAGGAAATATTAACCTTCTTTTGTGTAAGAATTTCGCCAGTCAAGCTTTTAAGAAGTCATTCTCGATCATATTGCAGACCTGCATTGACAGGTAATAGTGAACAGACCTTTTTCTTCTTGATCCCACCAGCCTTAACATCTAAGGCTTTTCCCTTCAGCTTCAGCTTCCCGCCTACTACATTCTCGTATGCTGACATTTTTCGTTCCCCCTGAAACCGATTCCCGAATTAAAATCAAACTTGCAAACCCTAGAAAACGTTAACGAAAAACAAATTGATCAATCACCTTAGCGGGTTACAGATCCTGATTTGAAAATAAATGCAAACTTGGATGCATCAATCTGAAATCGAACCTGAAGATTCTATAATCAAGTGAACCGGAGGAGAGGATAATAGACTGAAAATATGAACGGGACTTTGATACCTTGCGTGAATGAGTGGAGGAGCTAGTCATGGCTGATAAATCGAAGAGCCAGCATCGTTAGAGAAAAATGGATCGACAGAGAATTTTAGAGTGACGAGAGAGAGAGCAGTGTCGAAAGAGAATTGAGGATTACGGTGAGGTGAGGGAGTGTCTGAGGGTGAGCTTTAATAGTCCAATGAGTTTTACGGCGTTTGAGATAAAACGTCACTAAAGAACGAAATTTTTTGCTGCGTTTTTAAAAGAAACGCCACTAAATGATACCTTTTGCGACGTATCTCAGAAAACGCCACCAAAAATAACACCTATTGCGACGTTTGTATAAAAAACGCCACTACAGTACGAGTTATTATGGCGTTTGCGACAAAAACGCTGCGGAATTTGTCGTTTCGTGGCGTTTGATCTATAAACGCTGCAAATGTCAAAATTTAGCGGCGTTTTCTCCAAAAGCGCCGCTATATACCAAGTTTGGTGTAGTGAAAAACGATAGTTTAGTGAGGGGCATAATCAAACTCTCATCAGATGTTACGGTGAGAAGAATTCGACTGTTCTTAGTTATTTTGGATTTTTTTCCTATAAAATAACTATTGTTGAAAGGGTTATTGTGATGCCATATGAATGGCTATCTTACATAATTCGAGCAATTCTGTATTACGATTCTTGAATTTAATATGGACGCTTTTGCTTTAATGGTGCTCCATCTCAACAAAGGCTATAACGTGGGAGTTGTTGAACTTTTCCTTCTAACCAGTCGCATTTGATCGGTTTGTGGATGAACTCACAGGTAGGCTACATTATTATGGTGGATCGAACTAGCTTATTTAGAATGAGAGAGGCCAAGGTGACCGGAGTATACCATCAATTGATTGATGAAAGATTGATCAAGACTCTGCAACTCGTTTTGAGCTGATCATTGGTGTAATCTAATCGATGTGTACTCAGTATGCAATTTTGATCCATTGCTAGAAATGTTATGGTCTCAACAGGAGGGAGAAGAAGGTATTTGCTTTCTTTAAAAAATTCAATCTTATAAGTTGTATGTAGTCTGTACAAGACACTTGACCTCAAGAATTCGGGGCCATTTAGTTGGGAGGATTACGTCCCCATTTAGATTACTTAGAATATTAGCCATAATTTCTTCAACAAAAAAAAAGAGAGAGAAGAGAATATTAGTCATAATAGTCAACAAAGCTTAAGAGTTGTGGTAAGCCATTTTCTCAAGGAGGAAATTTTCAACAAAAAAATATTAGTCGTAATATTAAATAAAAATTTGAAGATAAAATTTAATTTGAATTAAGTTAAAACTGTGAGGGATTTAAATTTTAATTAAACTAAAAATTTTGGAGGTTAAGGCTCTCTCATTATAAGGTTTGAATATGAGATAATTGCTCAAATAATGTTGCTAAAAAATTATATTGGCTGAAGTGATGTGTTTTATAGATTATTTGTGCATATAAGGATAAATCTATAGTAATTAATGGAGTTCCACTTGAGCATACAAAGTAAAAGTTTTATATTAAAATCGTCGTATAGTGTTGACGACTTCCCCTGAAGTTGTTGTGCAATGTTAACGATTTCCCCAAATACTGTAACAATGTTCCTAGTTTAGTAAATAACTTTTGACACACTCCATTCACCAAAAATTTTCAATATCATTATCCAACCAAAAAAGCCTTCGAATCTTAAAATGTCAATACTATATGATTACTTTTTTTCAACATCATTAGCCAACCAAAAAAGTTTTCAAATCTTAAAATGTCAATACTATTCGATTACTGAAATAAATTATCAATTTATACCATTAATTAAACTTTGATATCTTTTGACAGTATATAATTATATCACATGAAGGGAACGCCAATATAGAGGAAAAGTTAATGAACACCTGATAAAATAAAACACCACAAAAACATGACTAGAATGCGTAAATGTCGTAAATTAAGTATCTTGAATTAAATTATAATTTAAGAAAACAATATGAACTCGATGTGAACAAATAAAATAATTAAATTAAGTGATAAATCTTATATATTATGATTATAAATCTGGATCAAGATTAATTATCACCACCATTTGGAATGAGAAAGATGAGAAGAGAAACGTGGGAATATATTAAGTGAAGGAAAAACTAGGTGTACGAGAGAGGAAGCAATTTTTGGGTAAATCTAGTTAAATAATCCCAGTTTTGATCTATCATTATGTCAATGAAGGTTTGGTTGAACAAAAAGATAGTGGATCCTCTTCTCCAGATCCTCCGCAAGTAAGCTACAGCCTACAGCTTACAATTTAATTCATACATTTTTAGTATAATTCTGATTGCTCATTGCTTTGGACTTACAGGGGAGCAGAACCCAGGCAGTTGGCCTTCTCTGCAGCGCTGGGATTTACTTTGGGAATTTTTCCAATATGCGGTAATATATATTTCTATTTCTTTTCTTTTCTTCTGATTGATTGATAGTATAATAATCTGAAGAAAAATGAAAAAATGTTGCAGGGGTTGCAGTTTTGCTTTGTGGGATGGCAATAGCGTTGTTGGGATCTCACTGCCATTCTCCAACTGTCCTGCTCGCTAACTTCTTGGTCACTCCGATCGAGTTGAGGTGATTTATTCCTCTGTTTTCATCTCCCCCCATTTTTGGATTGCTAAGTTACTTCTATTTCACTTTGGATGCATCTGCCTTGTCGTCTAGTTTGGTGGTGCCCTTCCTTCGCTTTGGCGAAATGCTATCCGGTGGACCTCATTTTCCCTTAACTTCTGATGCTTTGAAGAAAGTTTTGACCGGCCAAGCTTCGAGTGAACTCCTCTTTAGTATCGCCCGTGCTGTAAGTATCCGTTTTCTGATCCTACCTTATTTCACCTGTCTTTTAATTATATGTTTGTTCCTCCTTGCACTTTATTTGATTTCATCCGGTTTCCATATTATGGTAGATAGTGATGGCAATTTTGATATAATTGAATAAATAAATTGTTAATTGAACCAAATTGAGCTTAGAAGCTTGAAATTTCAGTGATTGAAGAATTTCCCCAGGAACCCCTACTTTATTTGGATGGTGTCTGGGTGATAGTTGCTACAACCATGAATTAGTGTTGAATCAATTTACCATCTGGATTTGTTTAGTTTTTTGCTCCACTTTACCTTAACATGTTAATATGTCTTCATCATCTATATCTGATTGTATTTTCAATATTCAGGTAAGAAGCATGCCTGTTTCTATGTGATAATTGATTTTTCTTTCAAACTTGTACGAATGGAAATTCACTTACATACACATGTTTTATTACAAAACATGGAAACTTTTTTGGTAAAGCTTTATATATATATGACTTTCTTGTGAGCATAAATCTCTGATCTCGTTGACAGAAAATCAAGCATTATCTATGGGGCATGTATCATAACACCATCTAGAAATAGAGATGAGTGTGAGCTTGTCATACTTGTTCATTTCTATGTGAGAACTTTAAAGATGAAAATTGAAAGAAAAAAAATTCTTCTTCTTTTTGATGCGGCCGGTATGTTCCTATCCACCATTGTAGACTGTATGATTCTGTATGAATGTATGATTGAATTTTATTTTACCAATTGGTAAATCTCCCATGTCTGCAGTTATCCTATAGATATAGGGGATTGGTAAAAATCTATGCAAAACTGAACGCATCTTCTAACATGAGTTTGCCTGTTCAGTTTATGCTGGAGCTAGTCCTGAACATAAACCATACTTGATCTTCCAGCACATTGACGAAACTCTTTTTTAAAAATATTTACTGCTGATTCTTGTTTGGCAGCTTAGCGTGATATATGTTTGTTGAGGTTTCATGATATGCAGCTGATGTTGCAAATCATGGATGCTGTAAATGGTTTCCTCTCCCAGCATAATATAAAAAAGGGTCAATTACATATTGCTATTTGAATTATATAGCCAAATTGTCAATATGTTATCTGAAGAAAATAACTTTGCAATTACGTACTCCAACTTTCATTCCCTTGTGTAGATTGAACACCTCATAAACTCTGTTATTCAAACAGGGGACATGACAAGAACTAGAAATAGGAGTTAGACATGTGGCACATCGTATCATCTGTTCTTTGCCTCATCTTGATTAACAGAGTTATCTTAAGGTGCAAGCTATTTAACTGAAGCAAAGATCGAGTATCTGATTGCCAATTTTCAAACTTTAGATACCAAATTGAATGTTTGATCATAGTTCAGGCTCCAAATATGTCAGTAATCTCATAAAGATGATACTCATCTTATTATAAAGATATATTAATAAATAGTGCAGAGGTTTATCCCATGCGCACAGTCTGTGTAAGGAAAAACTGAAAACGTTATGATTTGAAAGTCTAGAGAGAGAGAGAGAACTTTGAAGTAAGACTGAATCTATTAGATGCAGATTGTAAAGAATCTTGTAATTTAGGACATTGTTTCAAGTTTGTGCTTAGGTGTTTTCCCCTCTTTGAAAAGGATGTTTATTCATCTCCTTCCACATACTCTGCATTAAACACAGATGTAATTCTCCGTGATATTCTATGATTGTTGCCATATCTCTTATCTCCACCGTTACATCAGCTTTAATGTTGAACAGTTGAAAAACTATGAACCTATAGACAGCCTTTACCAGAGTATAATTCAGTTCCCCCCATTCTTTTTGTAGTGTAGTTTTAAACAATCTGCTATGTTCTCCAACTTGACATTAGTATAGTTTGAAGTGGAAAGGGCCGTTTTTTACCCTATAATCTATATGCTACAACCTATAAATACGATTATATATGCTTAAGTTGATGGAATTTTATCAAAAGATGGCATTGCGGACTTTATGCAATTGTACACTAGTTGAAACTTGTCTTATCGACCATCTTATGGAAATTGCTGCAGTTGTTGGGATGGCTTGTTGCGGCACCCGTCATTCTGGTCACACTCTACATGATATTTTTGCCAATTTTCAAGGTTGTCATCCCCAAGTTCAGGAGTGTTCCTTTGAGCCCAAGGAAACAACTTCATTTGCATTCAGAAGTTGGGCTTAACGCGAGGCAGGTTTGACTGGTGTTGTAACTTTGTATACTTCTTTCACAGAACACATTGATCGGAAACTGCAATTATACATGTTTCTAGCTTGATAATGCTTTGTTGTATAAAAGTGATTTCTGGAAGCTTAATCCATGAATAAAGAATGTGGTTTATGAGCTTTGCCGTGTTGAGAGTATTGTTAGCGAGCTTGCATGCATCCGGTTGTGTAGAGGGTTAGTTTGTTGATTTACAGGCCTACTTCTCTCTTGGGAGTGGTGGGCTGCTAAACTAACTGAATGGATATCATCCCCAGATAATCTATTAGTTGCTTGCTTACAGAACTGTTCATTATAGTTTGAACATAATTAAATTTTTGAAGGATTAATTTATGACTCTAAAGTTGGATCGTTATTTTAAATTAATAAATAAATGGATATTATATCCACCCATTACCTTTCAAGGTTTCTAATCAATTCAAGAGGATCAACTAAAGTGCAATCCTTCGTATCAGTGGAAAATAAAAGTAAAAATCTTATTGATTGATGGATAATAATGAGAAATTGAAATTGGTTTTTCATATTTCAACTAAGCAAAATATTAAGAATGTATTAATGGAAAAGCGTATGATGTTTATACCAGGAGACTCGGGTTCAAATTGCTTTGTCCACAAGTAATATGACCCTTAGACACGTGGATGTTAGTTATTTTTAGAAACAAGATTAGGCTGTGTAGTCCATGGAATCTCCAGTACAAACAGCTAGCTGAGTAGAAGAGGTTAAGCAACAAGATCTGATGAAGAAGAACAAAACTAGGTCTGGTCTGGTCTGGTCTGGTCTGGGCTGGTGGGGTTCTTTCCTCAGCACAGTACAGACAGAGCATGCAGCAGTGGGATTAGCATTTGATGATAAAAAAAATATCACCTTTGTTACCTGACCGACCTCCTCCCAAGCTTCTTAACAGTGAAAAGAGAAGTGAAAACACTCTCTCACACACAGAGAGAGAGAGAGTGAGTGATGGAATGAGTATTTAGTCTTTATTGGTGAAGACAAAGCATGGATTAATAATTCAAAGCCAAAAGGTGACTTGTTTTGTTTCACATGGAAACCTCCACGTGAACCCATTTCTTTTCGTTTCTGCTCCATTTCACCCCCATTGCTCCCTTCACTGCTCGTTTTCAATAACCATGTCCAACACAATCACTCTTATTATGGATATTAACATATACAAATATATATAAGCAAGAAATCCAGACAGATGGTGATGGAAGAATACGGGATTGGTCGGTCTCGGAGTCTCGAAACTTTGAATTCCCAGAGTTGGAAGCAGTAGAGCAAACGATGGGGCATGGGGCTCACACATGTTTCCTCCAACAATAATTGTCAAGCATCAACTTCATATTGCATTTTAAAAAAATCTCT
Organism: Hibiscus trionum; assembly: GCA_030270665.1. NCBI lineage: Eukaryota > Viridiplantae > Streptophyta > Magnoliopsida > Malvales > Malvaceae > Hibiscus > Hibiscus trionum. The sequence goes on from BSYR01000019.1 coordinate 19,022,817, forward strand.
CCCCCCCCCCCCCCCCCCCCTCCTCTATCTCTATAAATATAATCATTTTCCACACAGATTTATTATTTCTGCAATAGAAACAATGAAGGCTAAGCTGCCTGCACATTTCATCCTATTATGTCTCTTCACATTCCATCTACTTTCTTCTTCTTCAATGTTGGTGAGCCTGAGGGGAAGGAGATCACTAGATCAGAAGCCATTGCCTCACCACCACAAAGACATATATCTCAATGCAAAGGTAATGTTATATAAAAATGGTTTTGGTTGTTGAGGATGGCAAAACAAACTAAGGAATTGGTCATGGTGTGGATGCAGGTGGCACTTGATGAATCTGATGATGATGAGATTGTTAATTACCACACAGATTACCATGGGGTCACCACTCATCCAACTCCAACCCCCAAACATCCTAAGCCATAGAATTTTATTTATTTATGCCTTACAATCTCTCATGTAAGCACTGCAATGATGCTGAAATATTAAGATATGTAGGATAAAATTTTAATGAATGAGGAAAAACCCTTTCTTTCATTGTGTAAACTAAAACACTCATTGATTAACTTATCCAGATAAAGTATTGCAGAAGCCCGTTGTAGGAACCATCCTCCCAGTCTAATTTGATCCATTCACAACACCAAGATTTGAATATTTGACTCTGCATCTAGCGTCTCACCCCACTATAAGAATTCAAATCTGATAACTTAGACTAACTTAAAATTCACATCTGATAATTGAATAAATTGAATATTCTAATATTGAAAGTATTCAAATAATTCAAAGATGACAAACCGTGAGAAAAGAGAAAGATGGTTGGTAACCAGATATGAATGATGTGAGATTTCCATAAGATTGAAAATGCAATCAAACAGAATGCAGAGACAACATTCCCTTCATATACTGCTTTCTAACCTCCTTGTACTTTTCATGCAATCTCATATAGTTTGATGTAACATCGTCATATGATGCTTCACTGCAGAACTTCGATTTCAAATCCATGAACACACTTTCCGCCATCTCTTTGTCTTCAACATATACCGGGAACATATCTTTTATCCCTGTTGATCCGACATCGCAATCCCAACAATCGTGTCCTTCAACATTTTCCCTCTCTTGATTCAGATGTCGCAACCATCTTATCCGCTGAAACGGGTCTTCATTTCTCTCAATAGATACTTCCACACTCTTCAATGCTTCAGAGAACCTCGTCTCGCTGCTAATTTTGTCAATCAAAATGCTGAAAGTTGTTCTTTGGCATAGATCAAGCCAGCTATTCGTGTCTGATTGCGAGGCAGCAGCTACCAAGCATGCCTTCCGAAATGTAGGATCAGAATTACCAATTAGACCAATAACTATATGCAGTAGCCTGATTGACATGACATTTAGAATTCCAGATGAAGACTTAAAAGAAGGACGATGATGATGTTGAGTACAGTTCCAACAAAACAGTGCCACGTGCATAAACCCCTCCCACCTGTGTAAACGAAGGAAAGAGCGTATGAGTTCAAATGTCGTGTTATAAAATTTACAACCGCTTAACCATAATTGAGTAATACAATATGCATGTGGCCAAGCAAAGCATAGCATATGTTGTTGCCGGCATCTCCAATTAGGAGGGTCTGGAGTTCCCCTAACCCAAAGAAACAGAAAGTACCAAAAGAGTAATCAATTATAAATAGCATCCAAGTAAGATACCTCAGATTATAGAATTATGGCAGAAACATCGAATGTAATAAATCCGATCCACTCAAAATCATCGACATTAACTCAATCATGACAATAAAGTATACAAGAGATGCCCAGAGACATTGACCAAATATGTTGTCCCAATGTCCCACATACTATTATGTCTGAAGTCTATAACTAAATAATTTTGTCAACAACATGGGTCACTCCACATGCAATGTTCAACTATCAACATTTGACCGGTCACTGCAATCAATCAAAAATCAGTCTTAATCTATATGGGAATTTCAAATGAAAGAGAAGGAAAAAAGGATTTTTTTTCATATTAGAAACTATTAACATCAACAACCATCAATTTTTATAATGAATGTGTATAATTAAATTTAGAAACAATGAGAACCGGGGGGGGGGGGGGGAGTAAATACATTGGAAAGTCCAATTATAAATTACTGTCAAAACTTGAATAGCTGATAATCTAGTTAAAAGTGATAGAACCTGACCTTAAATTAACTAAAAATAAGGGTGACTCAAGCAATGAAATAGAACTTTGTAACAATAGCTAAGAAGACATACAAGAAAAAGTTGAAAAAATCCGAGAAACACCCAAAGGTTTCATCATATAATAGTCTTAGATTCAGAAAAACAATTATCCAAGTTATCATCACAAAAAAACAATTATCCAAGTTATTATTCACTATCATTCTGGTCAAAAGGTGACTCATATACTATAGAAACCTAAGTTCTCCATATTAAACGATATGGCAAACCAAGGTATACACCCAACCATGAGTCGTTTTCTATTGCTAAAAGCTTTGATATTGTTTTTTCCCCAGCAAAAGGTCCGAACAGAAGGTAACTATCACACGGGCAAATGTTACAACCGGTTTCTCATTAAATAAGAAATTAGATCCTTGCCATGTGCACCAACAAGCGAAACACTGAAGGCCAGAAATAGGGACTACTTTACATGTCAACTGTCTAATAAAGGAACCTAATCACCAACAAACTAATAATCAAGGGTACTTTTTCTATCAATCACTTCACATAGAAAAATTTCCAATAGGTAATCAGCATATCAACTACATCTATACTGAGAGAAAGAAAAAGGATTTCAGAGTGATGTGTGGTATATATGATATATGTTTGTTACTTGGAACATGAGATAAACAAGTTACAAGTGTTGTTGAGGTTTATATAACATTAAAGACCAAAAGTCATCTTCGATGCACATGATTATACATTCGATGAGACAAGGGTAAATGAAAATCCCAGCTTCAATTCAAAGACTTTTTGGTAATAACTTGTCATATCTTAAACGTTAACATTTTTCATTGTTTCTTCCACAAGGGAGACAAACTGCAAAATTTTTCCAAAAATTAGCAAAGCCATGAAACCATGTTAATTAAGTAAATTATTACCAGCAAAACTTCATCTAAAATTATAAATTATTCCCTCATTTTTTAAGGCACTCTGTTCTCGTGGAGATATGGTAATCTTTAAGAAATTGTAGCACACAAAAAATAGAAGAAAATAGAAAATAAACAAAAAGTATAGAAAGAAAGAAAACACATATAGACCCTTTATGAAAATTTAACACAACATCGTACAAGAAATAAAGCTCTTAAGATGAATTATCTTGCAAACAGCAATAATGCCTATTGCATTTATTGTGCTGATGATAAAGCGGGTAATATTTTCCTAGCCAAATCACAAGGAAACTAGTGGAGTAAGTTTCAGTCTGTCCCAGAATATACAGATAAACATCAACACTAATATCATGAGCTAGTCTCAGAAAGTAAAATGATTAATCTACATCAAGCAATAAAAATATTTGGTGAAGAGGCATTATCATTTAGGATGGAAACATAAATGGTTCACAGAAGTGAAACTTTGACACATTATAATTTAAGAAACACTTATCAAAAGTTAACTTACTCGAATGGTGGTTCAACCTCAACTCCAAGAGTTAAGTGCAAGGAAAATCCAGCAGATCCATCTTCTTTATCATAAAGTGTACATGCTTCATGAGGAAAACCCCTGGGGATATATAAGACATCACCTTCATTAAGCAAAAAGTGATGACAGTCTCTTGCATCATCAATGGTTTCATTGTCTAGAATGTTACAAGGGTCATATAATCGAGGTAATTGCCCATTTGGCCTAGAAAATATTTTCCACTGCTTAGACCCAAAAATTTGGCAGACAAATACACAATGGTCATCATAATGACGAGCCAACCCTTGAGAATTAGGTGGAGTTAAGTACATATTGGCACCTGCCGATGGTTGACCGAAGATTGAAGCTAATCTGTCAACAATAACGGCAAGCCTTTCAAAACGGAATTCCATTCCACGCAAAGCCACTGTATAACCATCACTATATGCTTCTTGACATTTTAAAATATCATCTAAACATAAATTGTGTGGAGTCCTGGCACGGCAAGAGCCTGAATTTTCTTGAAAAAAGCGCACCTCTTGTTTTAATTGGTTATCTGTTCTCAGAACTCGTATGTCTTGTTCATTGATAAGAGGACAACCCAATTTATTCCTAACCTCCATCAGGAAATTAAGGATGTCTAACTCATCCGAATCAATAGGCAAGCAGGAAGTTAGATCTTGAAGGATAGAAGAGAGAACAGAAGGAAATGAATCTTTAACACAAAGAGATTGCATAAAGGATGTGAATATTTCATCCACCTCCAGTGAAGCACTCGGGGATCTTCTTACAACACAAGGTAAGACCTCCCACTGGCTTAATATGAAATGTTTGAAATCACCCTCACTAAACCAAAATATTCTTCTTTCATAATTATTACTGTACATAAGGGCTGTAAAATGATCGGCATTAATGGAAAGCCTAAAAATGCTTTCTGCCAGATTACTGATGGTAATATTGCTGAAATATAAGTTCATCCCTTGACCAGCGACTAAAAGATCACCAGTTAACATTTTTTTGTGAGCTTCTCTCCATACTTCTTTCAGAGAGACAGAAAAACATTCAGATAGTTTGCTCGGGATCTTTCTTAATTGCTCAATGTTGCATGTGTTTATGAGAATGATGGCAGCATTAAGAAGTAAAACTGGAAGTTTACCTTTCTGAAAGACTATCCTGAGAGAAGAAATATTTACATCATCTCCGGTGCTTAAAGAGATCAGTATTGATGATCTCTGAACCTCAAGGAAAGCAAACCTGGCAACAATTAAGTGCCTCAAGTTAAAATTTTAAACAAACCTACGAGCAATATATGCAAATACATATAGCCTAGCTATGACAACATCTTTTTAGGGGGAAAATGAAGTGACAAATTAGTAATTGGGGTCTTCTTCTAACATATTGATAAAGCACGCCATTTGAAACAAGAATGTAAAAACCATAAGGATTTTGGAAAGAAGTTATTTCACTTTGAAATAATTCTACTCTGCTAGAAATGGAAGAAACACTTCGTAACAATTAAGTCCAAACAGTGTATGTCTAACTTTTATTTGTTTCATGTTTTGATCATTTGAACCTTACATTTCATAGGAAATGTAAAACGGCTTCGCCTATTATTATACTAGTTAAGCAGGAGATATTTTTACATAATTTTCGGTGCTGTATGAGCCAGTGCATATGTCATTTATTTGATATACCCCCCTCCCCCCATTTTACAGTAAATGTAAAATGAATAAATCCCAAAACAGAGGGAATTGCGCATTTGTATGATCTTATATAGTTAACTCCAAGCATTCAACATCAGAATGAAGTTTTAAGCAAATATCTAACTATATGTTTACCAATAATTATTTGAATAACCTATGCAACCGGTAATAAGAGTTTATGCACAATAGCAATGTAAAGCGAGAGAAGAAGACATTATTGTGGTTCATATTTCTTAGTTTCATATACATGCAAACTAAAGGTTCTAACTAAGTTCTCTACTTTTTTGTACCTATCGTCTAAAGGTTCTAACTAAGTTCTCTATTTAGACAACCACTTATTAGTAGCTTCATTTTTATTTTTATTTTTTTGCTTTTCACGGTAAGTTAGCAGTAGTCTAAATAGTAGTAACACTAATTTGGCAGTGGTCTAAAATAATATGAATGAGTAAAACAAGCAAAGCAAATAACTGAAATGAGATTACTTGTTGGGCAATTTATATAAAAAAAGAATCTTAATAAAATACTGACATGAGAGTTTCCAAAGCAGAGAAATGGAGCAATCGTTGTCTTCCAAGACAAGTAGAGCATAAATCCAAAAGGGCGTCGCAGGCAGCCATGGAGACGGCCTTTCGAGGAGTGGGCAACAAAGAAACCAAAGCCTTAAGCGTGAGAGAGTCCGAAACGACCTGGTGATTCATCTGAAACGACAGGAGAGAAGCCGCCCCAACAAACTGGGCGGTGAGGGTGGCGATGTGAGGAGATTCGGAGCGGAGAAGGAGAGGGCAAAGGGAGAGAATACAAGTGGCTGGGTGGGGTTGGATTGGTTGAGAAAGGAATTTTGACAAGCAATTCTTCACGACTGTATTAGTATTAGTATTACGGCGAGAGAGAGCGGCGGCCATTAACAGAGGGAAGAGTCGCGTATTACTCTCACTAACACTAATTACAGTATAGCCTGTATCGGAATGGGAGTGGGACTTTCTTTCGCCGTTTCTCTCCTTCCTCTTCTTCTTCTTCTTCTGCAAGATATCCATTTCTTCAACTCTCAAGTTCCGAATCAATTTGAGTCTCCAATTTATCTAATGCTGGACTTTGGTCGGAAGATTCAAGGTTTTTTTTTTATATACATTATAACAATTCAGCTGCTAGCCTTTTGCGTTCCCCGCTCGATTCGCGTCCGCTTAATTTTGGATTTCGGCTTCTTTCTTTTTTCTTTTCTTTTTTAATTTGGATCACCCTTTTAATTCTGTTTTGGGTAATTTAAATTAGTTAATAGGGTTTTGATAATTCAAATTATTTTTTTTTTCGATTTAATAACATTTTTAAGAATATTAAAAAATTATTTTAATTTTAAATATTGTTAATTTCATTTTTTGTGAAATTAAACTATCCGACAAAATAAACCATAAATAATACAATTTCGCTAATTATAGTAAGTATTAGATAAGTTATTAAGATTAGTGAGATAAAAGTTTTATTAATATGGATAAACTACAAAAGTGGACACTCAATTATAGGTAAGGTTACATTTGGGTCACCTAATTATTAAAAATTACATTTGGGTCACTCAATCATAGGTAAAGTTACAATTGAGTCACTCAATTATTAAAGCTTACACTTCGGCCAAGAAAACTCCTTCGGGATTCGCATCATGTTCCCACCATTTGTCTTGTTCTGTACAGATTCATACCTCACATAGTATTCTCAAGAAAACTAGTAAAAATAAACCTTTCAAAGAACAAACTAAACCTATTGCACATTTGACAATTTTCTATCAATGATCAAGAAATTGTTGCTGTTTAGAAAAACTCTATTGGTATAATGCGTGTTAAAACCTAACGAATACGGCAAATCTGCAATTAGACATACAGCTATCCAGTTGTCTTTCTTCTAAAATGGAAAACATATAACGGTGGAATCAGTATCATTTTAAATCTAAAAGAAAACTAACCATAACATATTTTCTGTGTGCAGACAAAGAGATGCTTCCAGTAGAATTAGGAAACAAAATTGGAGGAGAAGAAAGTTAACTCGCATTTTCAAGGGTGATCCTTTGTCTCTTTGCTGGAGATCCTGAGGGACAAGATTAAGTAGAATCAACTTCATACAACTTTTCACTGTTCCCAGAACCAGGGAACAAATGTCGGTCCCTGGCAGCAGAAGCTTCAATAGCATGTCGTAATGGGCGACAATAACAAGGACTGGTATCCAATGATTGTTGTGCAAACTGCCAAGGGTTTAAACAAGATATTGTGGTGTAACATTGTTGGAGATTGTTAGATGACCCATTTGAAATCAAAGTTGTATCTCTTGCTATCCTAGCATCAGCATCAGAAGAGAATCCTTCTAACTGTTTTAAGGAGCAGGTCTCTGTCTTTGCTTTGCTTGTTCCCATATGCCAAGAGCAGAGTTCATGACATGCACTTGCAATTATCTGCTCGACTAATGGATCCACTACCGAAGCAGCATTGACAATCTGCAGAAAAATGCAGAATCAGACAAGAAAAAACTAATATCCACAACCAAAATAAACTAAGGGATGAAACACCACCGAAATGAATTTTAAGGCATACTTAACTTCAGTGAAAAGTTAGGAAAAGTGACTGATTTCTACTTGGCCTTATTAATTCAGGTTGCACTATATCCCGTTTCTATTAGGGAAGACTTCGTGTGCATAGGTTATTTTTCAACTGTTACAACTGATCATTGACAATTTGAACCACGGACTTGAGATTAGAGGTTTACATTGAGTTTATCTTCCCCTTTTTCTATAGCTTCCTTTGTTTTGAGCCGAATCGGTCCAGCAAAGGAAGAGTTCCAAGAGGACCTGATCCTATCCACAATAGGTCTTGATGACAAAGTTCAAGTGGTTTAATTTCTTCAGCAAGGAAGAGTCAGAAACACTCCACTGTAGCTTATAATACATTCGGATTTGTAAGTTTAATTGTATGATCATCTGTAGCTTGCTCTGGTTCAACACTACAAAATTTACATGTAGTACTAGGAGGAGTTAGATGTAAGCAGTGATCGATTCTTTTTTCCAACCAATCTAATCTCCTCTCCATACCCAGTACCCCAGCATGCATAATTCGTGTGTCCACCTCAGCAACCATGGCACAAGCACGAAGTAGGATATAGTAATCGGCGTGAGCAACATAAGTTATGGCGCCTTCATCTCTCTTCCTTGCATACTGAAGGTAATCTAATCTCCTCAGCTTAACCCTTGGTGGGATATAACGAAACCTGTTCTCCTCCATGTTTTTCTTCATCAATCTAATTGCTCTATGTTCATTGGTCTCTGCTGAAACTTTGTCACTGGGTTCTTGATTTTCGTGTTCCTCTGAAGTCATGGATGAATTGTCAACATCTGAGTGTCTTTGAGTCGAAATATCTTCATGAGAAGTCCTTCCATCATGGGAGGGACTAGAATGATATTCATTATCTCGGACCATTTTTTTGGCTTTATACTCGATGCCGGCACTACTATGTCCCTCTCCCAAACCTTCTGCTGGTTGAGAACCCTGGAATCAACATAGACAATGATAATTCAAATATACAAGTATTATTTGTTAACTTAAAACCCGGTTTGCTCACAAAGTTCGTCACATTTATCAAGAACGGGAAAGAATTTGACCCACAAGTTCGTCAGCTACTGAACAAATCCCTAATTGTTGCTTCTAATACCTATGTTTTGTTTTAAAATTGCATAATAGAAGTCAGACTGCAACCTTTGTTACGGAGTGCAGAAAACCCATTTAAAAGTATTTTCAAACTATTTATTTCAATTTGCAACATAACATATAATCATAGCTTATAACTGACCTTTTCTTCTTGATAATAATTCCAAAGCTTGTCAATTAAGGTTTTCTCCTCATGAAAAAAGTCCACAGCAGGTTCTGATCCAGCAAAGACCACATCCTGACAGAACTGTAGATATGATGGCATGCTTTTAGAAAGATCTCTTGTACATTTAACACCACCATATGTGTTATAAATCTCATTGTATCGTGCTTCAAGGTTGCGCAAAAGCTCAACAGCGTCAAACTTGGATTCATGATCAGATAATGGGCTTCTAGTAGAACTAGTACCCAAATCATCCACACTGTGAGGAGAACCAAAACCATTTTCGGCACTGTCCCTCCCTTTGGGACTACTTGCAGGGTCCTTACTCACAGCTTCAGTAGATCTACTAGGAAGATTATGACTAGACAAACTTTTTTCCCACACCCCAAGTCCATTTATGTCATATAGAATCCGTATTGCTACAATCAGTATTGACATCACATGGACACGAGTAGGAAGTCCAGAATTATTTGCTGACAACCGTAATTCTGGAGGCATAACCCACTCATATATGTGGCATGCATGCGACAGAATTTTCTCCACTGGAATAGACAACTCCTTTAGATACCTGGAAAAAATTCCATAGAAATTCACTGGGGGTAAATTCAAGCCTATGCACTGAGCAATTGTAGCAGCCAGTGATTCCAACTGTTGAGCAGAATAAGCATGTGCGGGCCTAAACATACTTCTAAGAGTTAAAGGAAATGGAGGCAAAGACTTGCCAATGCGTTTCTCAATTTCAACAAAAGCATCAAAATAGGTAAGCTCCCCTTCAATTGACCACTTGATTAAGTCTGTTGGAAGAATTTCTTCCCTTGCAACATGGCATCCTAGAAAAGAAATAGCCAAAGAACAAGACAACGGAATCTTTTTTCTTAAATACTTATTCCATATCATTAATGCTCTCTGACCGTGGATGTTGTGAGGTTCTGCTTTGTGACGAGAATGTGGCTTAAAATCTTCAACTTCTCCTAAATACAGGGACAAAATGCAGATGGTGATCAACAAAATAACATAACTATTGATAAGTAACAAACATAAATGGGAGAGGAAAGAAAAAACAAAACAACATAAAAAAAAGCACTACAATTTGCATGTAAATTGTAGGGAATAAGACATTTTCAATTTCTCCAGTACAAATATATAGTTAAACCATATTTTCAAAAAAAAACTATACAGTAAACCACCTTTGATGATATGAATTATTTTCCTTCAACACTACCAAAAATTTAATGATAAGAAAAGGTCCATCTTGTCATGAAACTATAGCACCAACCAAATTCGAGATGACAGTCTTACCTTACACAGATATTTTATTCAATATTTATATTTTAGGGCACAGCTGACATTAAATGGAAAGTATTGTTTTACACCTTTTGTCCACATTTAGGGAAAACTAACATCAATTTTAAGATGGAAAGAAGCAGAATATCACTGACCATCCTTAACTACTGTCAAAGCCCAGAAACTCTGACCTGTTATGAGCAAACAAATAGCTATAAAAAATATAAACACACAAGCCTTCAAAATCTAATTATCTAGGGTAGAATTGTATGAATAACTAAAGCACTAATATCACCATAACCACAAAGTACTTTTTGACACAAACAAGCATCGTCATCCACTTTCATTCTTCTACTCATAGTTATGCAGCTAAAAGGTAAAGAAAAGAAAAGGTTTAAAATAATACAGCCAACAGCCGGTACCTGATTTTTGAATCTCAGATTGATGAATAGCCTCATCGGCCCAACCATCATCAAAAACCCCAGTGCTAGCCACAAATCTCAACCAAATAGGTCCAACTATCCCACAAATCAAAGGTTTCACATTAAACTTCTCCACCAGAGCCTCACATTGAGCTTCTATCATCATCTGCAACCCCATCACATACCTGTTCCTAACTTCCTGGTAATAACCTTCATAACTGTATGCACACGCGGAGTACGAGCCAAAATCACTTGTGCCTGAGGGCCCCATACCATCTCCAACTTCATCTTGATTCAAATTGGACCAAAATTGCTGAGATTGGGGGTTAACTTGTGAGATCGGTTGGGCTGAGATGACAGGCTGGCGAGCATGGCGGGTATGGCTGGCCAAGTAAACAGCACCACCCTGGATACCCTTTTCAACAAAATCCTCATCAGCAACACCCGTATCAATGATGTCATCAGCCTGAGACCCACATCTCGAGCAGTAGAAGTAGCCATCTGATCCATCGGCCATTCCCATATTCCCACACATGTTGCAAGTCCATCGGGAGCAATCCTCTTCCATTTCTTGAGTAGCTAACTGTAAACTTTGGACAACTTGCAGGGGATATTACTGCATGCTTATCTTTGTTCCCAAATTTAATGTTGAGCTGCTCTGAACAGTGAACATATACAGAACTTCTGAACAAGCATCAAATAATAATAAACAAATGAGATTACAAGTAACAGACCTTAAAGAATAAATTTTTGCCAAACTATAACCTTAGCAAACGTATTTAAGATGTTTATGGAAACTACTAACAAAAGAGGGTGCTTTTTATATAAAACCACTTTACATAACCAGCTCGGGGGAAATTAGTTCAGAAAAAAAATAGTTTTGAACAAACAAAGAAAACCGCATATTAAAAAGTAATGGGAGTTAAGAATTATAAAATTCAGCAGCAATGGTTTACCTCATTCTTCATTTGACATTGCCTTTGGAAAAATGCCTGGTGCCGCTATGCAAACCCTCGTGAATGTAAATGTCACGGTACCGTTTGCCTAGGTTTCAAATAGCGGTGAGGCAGCCGCTATTTAGCGGTAGCAGCATCGTTCACCACCGCTAACAGCAATGTAGCTGAGCGATAATGGCCTGCAATTTCTGCTAAACTGATAGCTTTTAAAAAAATCTCCTTCCCAACAAAGTAAACAGAGGGAGAGAGTACGGATGAGACCGCATAATAAGCAGTACGATCGAAAAATCAAAAATCAAAAATCAAATAAAGCATAGTGAAGTTTAGGGTTTCAAAAACTACCTTATTTTAATCTCCTGATCTATCGGAAACTTGAAGGGTAGGGGAGGATCGTGTCAAGAACTGGAGGAGGATATTGTTTGGCGGCGGGGACGTCGTTAGAGAATCGAGAGTGGGTGGGAAAATTAAAGGAAAATTTGAAAAACATTATATATAAGGGTAAATGTTAATAAAATGTCACTCTACTATTCCTAAGTTTACAAATGTGTTGGTTCATTTTAAAACGTTACAATTAAATCACTTAATTAATCAATTGTCACAATTATATCATTGTTTCTTTAAATCGCAACATGTAAAACTCATGTATTACAAAAAATATATAATCATGTCAATTAATCAATTGTTACATTCAATTCATGTACATTAATAAAAATATATCCTTCACTACTTTCTATTTTTTCTTTCTCTAACATGGACTCTTTACTCTTTTTGAAATACAATTAAAAAATCAGCCAAAAAACTATTGTTAGTGTCTCTGTGTCGACAACCATCGATTATCATTTATGATGGTCGATGAACGTCAAACTTCACAATAAAATTCACCTCGATCTACTCGTTTGTTTCGTTAAATTAGATCTCAAAATTCTTTCAGCAATGACAACCTCTTCATCGTTTAAATTGTTTGATAAGGGCCTATCATCAAAAAACCCAATTATTTTATTTTTTTATTTTTTCTCTTACTTTTTTTGTAATACTTTAACCATGTCCGAAACGTTACAATTGAATCTCGAAAGTCATATTTGTCACCAAAATAACACATTTTACATTATACTATTGTGACTTTTCTAAAATTTTATTAATTAATTATTACATGTTTTTCTGATAAAATTAATTATTACTTTATTAAGCCACTTGTCTTGTTTAAATATTATACATCTTATTTAAAAATATAACTTATTTGAACCCAACAATTGGTCTCAATAGGAAAGTGGATGATGTTCGTCCTAAGAGACCTGAGTTCAACCGCTCTGTCTACAAAGTGTGTGCATTTTCAAAATTTTAAAAATATGTATGAACAGATATTACATTGTAATCACCTTTAGACTTCAAAATAATATGACTTATTTGAACACATTGAGGGATCCCAATAATAAAAAATGATATCGTTCTTTCTATATGATCATAATTCAAGCGGTTTACTCTGTCAGTATACATTAGTTTATCTAAATTTAAAATTATACTAAAATATTGTTTATAACTTAATTAGAATATTAAAAGCACGTTGTGGACTAGAAGTGATTATCGAGTGAGTCGATCGCGAGTCGAGTAGTACTTGACACGTGCTCGTTTAAAATTATCGTTGCTCGATTCAACTCGTTGCTCATTAAGCTCGCCAAAATTTGTTTACCTTGTTTTCTTAAAATATAGGTAAAATCTAGTGATATTATTAGAACTTAATATAAACATAAAAATTCACAAAAAAATGTGAGGTCTGAGGAGATAAGTAAACGAACTTGTCATGACCGAGTTAGAGATGAAGTCGATATTTAAGTGTGAGGCTCTTTTTAGTTTCTCAACAATCTTCGATGAACTAAAAATAAGAGAATGCCTTAGGAATTTTAGGGTCTTAACTTTCAATCTTAGTTTTTATATGGGAAGTGGAAACTAAATACTTTTTTCTTTTTTACTTTTACACATAAAATAAAAGTAATAAAAGACAAAGGAAAGACTTTAATAAAAAAAATATTATTATAATTTAATTTACTATTAATACAACTTTTTTAATTCTCGAGAAATACAAAACGTTTCAAAAATTTGAAATTAAAATTTTATGGGTAGACTACCTAGCAATTCATTAATTTTTTCTAGAGTTTTCACCTAATATTTAAATTTTTTTAGTGATGAATTAGGATTTGATCCTAAGAGAAGGAATGAAAAATAGAGAACGGTAAACCAATAAAAGATAAACAGAAGAAGAAAAGACAAACTGATTACAACAGGTTAAACGAATTAAACAAATAGGCTAACGACACAAGGAGGTTACAACAGATTAAACAAATTCACTTCCTCTAACTAACAAGTCAACATTGGTTGACCTTTATTCTCAACATTCATCTTGCTTTGTAATTTTTTCTCTTCAGTCTCAACATCCACCATGTTCTTCTTTTCTTTTCCAACCAGACCAACGTTATTTTTTTTCTGAAACAACTCAAAATAGGCACTAGTCAGAGGCTTAGTAAATTCATATGCAGTTTGGTAAGCTCTAGGAACATAGTTTACTCTCAAACTCTTGTCTAACACCTTTTTCTAACGAAATGTATATCAAATTTGACATGTTTGAACTTAGCTTGAAACACAAGATTTGCACTCATTGCCACTGCATTTGTGTTATCGCTCCAGACAACAGGACACTCTTTAAGCTTTACCCCCATACCAGACATTAAAACACTCAACCAAGTCAACTCTGACACCACATCTGCAATGCTTCTATACTCCGCTTTAGTGGTAGAACGAGACACTAACTTTTGGTTCTTTGAACTTTAAGAGACCAAATTATTTTTATGATAGACACAATATCCAAATACTGACCTTCTATCATCAATACTGCTACCCCAGTCAGCATTTACAAAAATAACTAGCCCAGCTTTTAAACCAGACGCTGAGAACTTCAACCCATAGTCTAAAGTTCCATTAAGATACATGAGTATCATCTTAATTACCTCCCAATGTCCCTCGTGTGAAGAATGCATAAACTGAGCCACTTTATTCACTACAAACGTCACATTAGGGGGTTGGTGATGTGATTTGTGTATCCATGATTCGGAAATGTGAGTCAGATCTGTTCCGTACCATATTTGTTGAAGAGATTGAGTTGAGTTTGAAATTGCGTGCAACGAAGAATCAGTTGAAATCTTAGCATCATACATCTATTGTTGTGTGGTAAGTCTACCGAGTTGGTAAGTATGTGGTAGTGAGAAGAGAAAAAGGAAGTGTGTAGGAGCAGTTTCAGTGGCCCTCCGTGTTCGATGAATTTCGGGGACGAAATTTTCTTAAGTGGGGGAGAGTTGTAACGCCCGTGTTTTGGGCCTAGGAGTTAACTGGGTTTATGGTTCGAGTCAATAAAATTTAATTTAAAACAATTCAACCTAATTTGTGATGTAAATGAGCTTTAATAAGAGGGGAGGGACCTACATTGCGATTTTACCCAAGAGTTTTGAAAAAGGAAGACAACTTTTAAAGTTGTCATCTTCTTCCCCCTTTCCCCTCTATTCCCACGTGAAAAACAAAACCCCTCTCCAAAACTCTCTCAAATATTCAAGTTACTATTCCATTCGATTTCAACTTCATTTCAAGGTGTTTTTGAAAGGTAAACATGTTTTCTTACTCTCCTCTTTATCCTCTATCTATCTATGGTCTTAGATTTTAAAGTTATGGAGTTTTGGAAAATTAAGGTTTGTTTTAAAGGTTGGGTTTTTAAAGGGGTTTTTCATTTTGTTTCACAAAATTGAGTTGGGGCTTTGGTTAATCATGTTAAAAGGTGTAACATATATCAATTTGGTTGAATTTGGATGAAAATCCGTAGTATGGTCTTAGGGCAAATTTTAAGGTATTAAAACTTGGGTTTTTGGGAGGTTTAAGGTTGAAATTGAAGGGCTGTTGGTCTACCTATGTTATGAGGATGTTTTGGGATCATTTGAGAGTCATTTGGAGGTTTGGAAATGGAAATTTCAGCAAGGTTTTAGGGGAGCACGAAAATTGGTATTTTGGATGATTATGTGATTTGGGGATTTGTGGAAATTAGCTTGTGTTTGTAAAGTGAGTTGATGGTTGAGTTTTAGCATTGAATTGTGAAGTAATAAATGTGTTTTGCTTGGCTAGAAGTAAGAGGAAGCGTTGGAGAGGCATCGGGACCGAATCCGAGTTCGTAGGAGATTTGCTTCGGTTGCTAAGGAAGGGCGGTGAGTGGTTAATGTTTTTAAATTGGTTTTTAAGTGGTTGGTTCAAGCATGTGGACTAGGTTGGGCTTGGTAGACCCACCTAGAGTTAGGATTAGGGTGGTAGCCTAATCCTAAGCTTTAGTTAGAGACTTTGGATGTACTCTTTAATTATTGTTATGCCTCATGATGATTATGTATGATGTGATACACATGTATGTGAAAGTATGGCTTAATGTATTGATTTTATATGCATGTTGATGACAAATATAATGTGGATATATGATGAGATAATTGTTCGGATGTCATACATGTGGTGTTGGTTATGAAATGAGGTTATGATGTGGATTGCATGATTTTGGAGAATCATGGTGAGTATGTGCTAAGCACAGAATTTATATTGAAATTGATAATGTGAAAGGTTGTGGAATTTGATTTATATTGGCACTAGTATGCTTGGGTACAATGATCGATCATTAGGATGAGTGTGCACACAAATTGAGTCAAAACGTACGTGGCCTTGGTGGCGTTAAGGCACCAAGGAGGAGTACGGTGATGTAATATTCCACCGGAAGCTTTTATATATTTCTACGGGATGATGAGTGGAATCCCATCCGTAGGGCATGTGGTGATGAGTGGAATCCCGCCCATGCAAGGATCGGTGATGAGTGTAATCCCACCGAGGTAATGTTGTTGTTGGAAATGCGTTCCAACGGGTTATCCGCGTATTCGAGTCATAGCTAGGTGCCAATATGAGGTTGTATGTGTATACCAATATGAGACCATGTGTATATGCTTATATGATACGAAAGGTGATGCCCTTTATGAATTGATATATGATGTGGTTAATGCACTGAGTTATGTATCATTGTACGTTGAGCTTATGAGTTGTTGAGCATGGCATAATGTTGATTATATGTTCATGCATCATGGTCATTTTGGCTTTTGCGGATCGGAGGTAAGATCATACATTTCATCATGGAAATTGCTCGTGCTTGGACCCTGCATTGTCGAAGGTTTATTTTATGAGCTTACCCTCACTAAGCTTTTATGCTTACGCTCTCTTTTGTTCGACAATACAGATCAATAGCTTGTGGGTAGCAAGGGCAAGGAAAGGCCTCCAAGTGTTGCTTTGGTGAGCTCAATGTATGAATTTTAAGTGATAGAATGTAATAGTTAAGCAATGGGATAGGTATTGTTGTTTGAGTTTGGGTGTATGTAGATGTTTTGATTTGGCCTTGGTTTGTAAAACATGTTATGCTTTGATGTATGCTTGTGTGTGGTGGCATGTCTATAGACGTTTAGGTTGCCTTGTTATAGTGCAAACCTCTTTATGCTTATCATGTGCCTTTTAAGGCCTTCGAGCACCATGTATGACCTTAAATGTTGGAATGCCTTTGTTGGAATACCATGCTTGAAAGCTTATGTTGCTTGTATGGTTTGTGTATCATCTAGCGTTGGATTGTGCCTTTGATTTCAAGTTAAAGCATGCTTTTATGTTTGTTTTGCCTTAGGATTGATGTTAGTGTGTTGGTTGGGGTTTTAGAGGGATTTGAGGGCCTCATTGTGCCTTAAATCAACTCAAACCTGCAAGTTCGTGGTAGGGGTATCAATACGGTTGGTACGGTATCGATACCACCTTCTTGTTTCAGGCCTCGTGTATCGATACACTTGGGGGTGTATCGATACCATTTTGGTCACTGGAGCTACTGTCCATTTCGGTATCGATACCGTCATCTTAGCGTTGACCGTGGGAAGTCAACCGTTGGGGAGGGTATCGATACACTCCTTGGGTGTATCAATACGGTCTCTACAGGTTGACTTTGACCAGTTGACCTAGTCAAGGGGGTATCGATACACCCCTGAAGGGTATCGATACCGCTTGCAGTTAAAGCTTAAACCTAGTCAAGGGGTATCGATACACCCCTTAAGGGTATCGATACCGCCTGTAGTTAAAGCTTAAAATTGGGTTGTAAGATGTTGGGCTGAGTTCGTTTGTTTGCCTCGTGAATGTTGTTCCGCTGTATGATCACATAGGATTAAATACTCATCTAAACAAGATTTAAAATGAAAAAAATATAGGGTTGCTAACCGAGGGGGAATTCCTTAGGGAGTTTTCACTCGGTTTTCCCCGTGTAGCTTACTCGGACCGGTCATCCGGCCAGACCGGGACGAGGGGGTTACATTTGTTGGTATCGGAGCCTAAGGTTTCCGAGACCTTGGGCATGTAAGTGAGGTAAGTTGTGTTTTATGATTGATATGCACGGTGTTTTCTTGCTTTGTAAGTATGATTGCTTGCATGACAAGTATGTTGATTGTTTGTTTAAAAGCATGTTGCTCGTTACCCGTGTATGCCGTGATGTGTGATTGTTTGATTGAGAATGTATGTTGTTTGATCGTACACATATGTTTGCTTGTTTAGCAAGTATGCCTTGTTATATGCTTGGTTGAGCATGTATGTGTGCTGATTTGTTTGAACATGTTGAGTAGAGTCCCATTGCTTCTATTACATCAGAAAAAGGATTTTAAGTGAGGGAAATCATACTTGAGCCACTTGGACCTTTCCTTTGCTAAACCAACTTGTATGTTAAATTGTTGATTGATTTATTGCTTTTAGTAAGTTTGGGGCCAGTGTGTGGGCCGTGAATCGGTAAGTGGATGTTGTGGTTTTTGAAAATGTGGGTGACGTTGAGGAAGTTCTTTGCTATAGTTAGGGGAGTATGGTGGTACCGGAGCTGAGGTACCCTTGGTTTGGTTGAGTTAGGATGTATGTGGGTTGATTCTCGTTGGCAAGGGTCGATGTGATCGTTTTTGGTATTAGTCGGTAAAAAGAAGTCAAGACTTGTGAGTGAGGGTCAGAGTAGTATTGATGTTACAGTAGATAAGCCTTGGTACAGTTTCGAGTCTGCCCCTTCTGATTGATTCCGAATCCGTATCTCTGTACATTGTTAGCAAGCATGCACGTTTGAATGTGCCCGATGAAGTGTTAGAGGTAGGTACGAGTACCTTAGTTCTTTTAGCGAGATCAAGGTAGGGGTCTCGTGTGAGTAATCTGAAATTCAGAAGTGTTAGTTGGTGACCGTTGGGGTTCGGCCTATGATTTTAATGCAAGACAGCCGGTCAGGGTCCGTGAATGGGAGCTAGTTTGTGTGATTGGGTCAGTGTACGTTGGGTTGTCTTCCAGCAAGCGGAAGAGATGAAGTCACTTCCAATATAGTTGAGCCGAGAAGGGAGTCTCGAGCTTTGACTCCAAGTTGTTTGTTAGGGGTAGAACGAGTCCAGCATGACTGTTTGTGTGTGTGATCAGAATTGAATCTTGAAGTTACGAGATGCTCTAAGAACAGTTTAGAAGAGTCATATTTTGTTGAGGAACCAGTCTGAAGACAAGAGGACCGAAGACTATCAGTTGTGTACATGTGAAGTTGCGATTTCTGCGAATACCTCCTTTTGTGTGAGCATGTAAGAAATTAGATATCCTTGTTGAGACCTTAGATGTAGGGACACATGTGACTAGCCTTTTGGGAGATAGTAGTGATCAGAAAGATGTACAGAAGATGTTTGTTGGTGGTTCAGAGTTACTAGTTTCTAGTAGATGTGAAGTGATTGTCTTCATACGGTTTCGATGTACCTTTTTGACATGGTTTGGCTTGTAGAGCACAAAGCTAGGATATACGTTGAGACAGAGAGAGAATTGCCTTGGAGTTGCAGATTTCTGTGTGACTGTAGTAGTAGGTGAGGAGGTGAACTTCTTGTCGAATGTTGACCCAGCTTTGGAGGTCGAAGATCGATTGAGTTTAGTTGGCAGGCTTGCTTAGCAATTGTGATGGATTTGATTTTGAATGAAGATTAAACCACAAAATGTTAGAATAGTTGTGTTTTCTTTACCTAGAAGTGTTTGGAAGTATTGCCGGTTTACCTCTTGTTAGAGGAGAAGAGTTTGTTATTGAGACTGTTTTCGAGGTTGCTTCTGTTTTGTTTGTTCTGTAACTTATGAATTCCGGAAGAATTGAGAATGTTGAAAAATTAACTTCGAGACTTGTTAGACCTTAGATTCATTAGGCCTAGTGCATCATCTCAGAGTTCTACAGTGTAATTTGTGAAGAAGAAAGAGTGACAGTACGAGATTGTGTTCAGATTACATGCAGTCGAAACAAGTGACAGTGAATGATTAGTATCCGTTTCCGAGTGTCAGTGATTTGTTGGTCAGTTAGTGTGTGCTTCAGTCTATTTGAAGATTAGTTTGAGATCCGTTTACTACCAGTTGAAAGTGAGAAAGGTTGAAGTACCGAAGACAGCTTTAGGGGCAAGATGTGATCACCTTGAGCTCTGAGCTATGCCGTTTTGGTTGACTAGTGTATTAGTTACCTTCATAGAGAGGTTGAGCATAATATTTTCCTGAGTTTCTTGATCAGTTGTAGTAGCTCTTCTAGATGTCACGTGAGTATATTCAAGTGCCGAGGAAGATCATGACAAGCTTTGAAGTTAGTGTGGTAGATTCTATTAGAGAATTAATTGTATACCAGGTTGTGCAACGTGAACTTCGAGTTAATGAAGATATTCTCTTAGGACATGTAGATTAGCCGAGTGTATTAGAACAAATCTTGAACAGACAGAGGAAGATGTGAGTTGGGAGAAATTGAAGACTGTGACAGGAACCTATGGTTCTAAGTCTAGCAGTGTTACTACCGGAAGTTTGTAAATAGCCGTTCGAAGATAGTTGCCCTTTTGTTAGATTGCTACAGAAGAATGTTCAGTTGTGAGGTTAGATGCGAGGCATTGAACCCTTGAGAAACCGAAAGAAACTTTGAAGAGAGCTTCGACCTTGATCCAGCCTATACTAGAGAAAGAGCTTGTGAACTGTAGTGATGTGACATGTAGGGTTAGGTTGTGTGCTTATGCAAGACGGAAGATTGTGACTTGTTCATCGAGTTAGTTGAAGGACCGTGAGAAGAGTTATCCGATATGAGACATAGAGTTAATTACAATTGTATTTACTTCGAAGACTTAGAGACAAAGCTTGTATAGTAAGAAATGCACAGTGTGTACGTACATATTATCAGAACTTGAATTGTTAGACAACTTAGGAAAGGTTGAAACTTGAAAAGCATAAAGTGTTAGAACTGCTTGAAGACTGTAATATCAAGATTGAGTACCATCCGAAGATAGTCAACGTAGTAACCGATGTTCCGAGTTGTAATTGTTGTTAGATTAGTAGTTGAGTTGCGAGTTGTATTTGCCGAATTCAGTTACCGAATGGCAGTAATCTTGTGGTCGCGTTTCATGATGAACCTACATTAAGTCAGAATGCTTGAAGAAAAATAGTTGCAAGACAGATTCTTGGCACCTCACGTGCGAGGCATAGTAAAAGGAAGACCCTCAGAATACAGTTTCGGAGATGATAGAGTTTTGCATTTCAGAGACAGAATAGTTGTACCTATGGACATAGTGTTTTGAGACGTATTGTGTTGGCCGAAGCACACGGTAGTTCATTTGTATTGCATCTAAGTAGTATGAAGACGTATTGTGGATTGAAGATGAGTACTTCTGGATCGAGTTGATGGATGATGTGGTTCAGTATGAGAGTAAGTGAGTAAATTGCCAGCGTGTTAAGACCGAGCGTCAGTTTTCTTCTAGTTTGTTACATCTGTGGAAGGTTCTTAATGGAAGTGAGTAATAGAGATTCGAGATTTCAACTAGAATAATTTCGAAGACGTTTGTATAGTGTTTGGTTACCTGTTGAAGACAGAGGGTCAGTCAGAGAAAGTTATGAGTCAAGTGTTCAAACAGTGTTGTATGAGATTGTGAATCGGGCTAGTTCAGTTGTTTAATTGTTGCGGTTACCACCAGAGTTAAAAAAAGGGGGTTGGTGATGTGATTTGTGTATCCATGATTCGGAAATGTGAGTCAGATCTGTTCCGTACCATATTTGTTGAAGAGATTGAGTTGAGTTTGAAATTGCGTGCAACGAAGAATCAGTTGAAATCTTAGCATCAGACATCTATTGTTGTGTGGTAAGTCTACCGAGTTGGTAAGTATGTGGTAGTGAGAAGAGAAAAAGGAAGTGTGTAGGAGCATTTTCAGTGGCCCTCCGTGTTCGATGAATTTCGGGGACGGAATTTTCTTAAGTGGGGGAGAGTTGTAACGCCCGTGTTTTGGGCCTAGGAGTTAACCGGGTTTATGGTTCGAGTCAATAAAATTTAATTTAAAACAATTCAACCTAATTTGTGATGTAAATGAGCTTTAATAAGAGGGGAGGGACCTACATTGCGATTTTACCCAAGAGTTTTGAAAAAGGAAGACAACTTTTAAAGTTGTCATCTTCTTCCCCCTTTCCCCTCTATTCCCACGTGAAAAACAAAACCCCTCTCCAAAACTCTCTCAAATATTCAAGTTACTATTCCATTCGATTTCAACTTCATTTCAAGGTGTTTTTGAAAGGTAAACATGTTTTCTTACTCTCCTCTTTATCCTCTATCTACCTATGGTCTTAGATTTTAAAGTTATGGAGTTTTGGAAAATTAGGGTTTGTTTTAAAGGTTGGGTTTTTAAAGGGGTTTTTCATTTTGTTTCACAAAATTGAGTTGGGGCTTTGGTTAATCATGTTAAAAGGTGTAACATATATCAATTTGGTTGAATTTGGATGAAAATCCGTAGTATGGTCTTAGGGCAAATTTTAAGGTATTAAAACTTGGGTTTTTGGGAGGTTTAAGGTTGAAATTGAAGGGCTGTTGGTCTACCTATATTATGAGGATGTTTTGGGATCATTTGAGAGTCATTTGGAGGTTTGGAAATGGAAATTTCAGCAAGGTTTTAGGGGAGCACGAAAATTGGTATTTTGGATGATTATGTGATTTGAGGATTTGTGGAAATTAGCTTGTGTTTGTAAAGTGAGTTGATGGTTGAGTTTTAGCATTGAATTGTGAAGTAATAAATGTGTTTTGCTTGGCTAGAAGCAAGAGGAAGCGTTGGAGAGGCATCGGGACCGAATCCGAGTTTGTAGGAGATTTGCTCCGGTTGCTAAGGAAGGGCGGTGAGTGGTTAATGTTTTTAAATTGGTTTTTAAGTGGTTGGTTCAAGCATGTGGACTAGGTTGGGCTTGGTAGACCCACCTAGAGTTAGGATTAGGGTGGTAGCCTAATCCTAAGCTTTAGTTAGAGACCTTGGATGTACTCTTTAATTATTGTTATGCCTCATGATGATTATATATGATGTGATACACATATATGTGAAAGTATGGCTTAATGTATTGATTTTATATGCATGTTGATGACAAATATAATGTGGATATATGATGAGATAATTGTTCGGATGTCATACATGTGGTGCTGGTTGTGAAATGAGGTTATGATGTGGATTGCATGATTTTGGAGAATCATGGTGAGTATGTGCTAAGCACGGAATTTATATTGAAATTGATAATGTGAAAGGTTGTGGAATTTGATTTATATTGGCACTAGTATGCTTGGGTACAATGATCGATCATTAGGATGAGTGTGCACACAAATTGAGTCAAAACGTACGTGGCCTTGGTGGCGTTAAGGCACCAAAGAGGAGTACGGTGATGTAATATTCCACCGGAAGCTTTTATATATTTCTACGGGATGATGAGTGGAATCCCATCCGTAGGGCATGTGGTGATGAGTGGAATCCCGCCCATGCAAGGACCGGTGATGAGTGTAATCCCACCGAGGTAATGTTGTTGTTGGAAATGCGTTCCAACGGGTTATCCGCGTATTCGAGTCATAGCTAGGTGCCAATATGAGGTTGTATGTGTATACCAATATGAGACCATGTGTATATGCTTATATGATACGAAAGGTGATGCCCTTTATGAATTGATATATGATGTGGTTAATGCACTGAGTTATGTATCATTGTACGTTGAGCTTATGAGTTGTTGAGCATGGCATAATGTTGATTATATGTTCATGCATCATGGTCATTTTGGCTTTTGCGGATCGGAGGTAAGATCATGCATTTCATCATGGAAATTGCTCGTGCTTGGACCCTGCATTGTCGAAGGTTTATTTTATGAGCTTACCCTCACTAAGCTTTTATGCTTACGCTCTCTTTTGTTCGACAATGCAGATCAATAGCTTGTGGGTAGCAAGGGCGAGGAAAGGCCTCCAAGTGTTGCTTTGGTGAGCTCAATGTATGAATTTTAAGTGATAGAATGTAATAGTTAAGCAATGGGATAGGTATTGTTGTTTGAGTTTGGGTGTATGTAGATGTTTTGATTTGGCCTTGGTTTGTAAAACATGTTATGCTTTGATGTATGCTTGTGTGTGGTGGCATGTCTATAGACATTTAGGTTGCCTTGTTATAGTGCAAACCTCTTTATGCTTATCATGTGCCTTTTAAGGCCTTCGAGCACCATGTATGACCTTAAATGTTGGAATGCCTTTTGTTGGAATGTCATGCTTGAAAGCTTATGTTGCTTGTATGGTTTGTGTATCATCTAGCGGTTGATTGTGCCTTTGCTTTCAAGTTAAAGCATGCTTTTATGTTTGTTTTGCCTTAAGATTGATGTTAGTGTGTTGGTTGGGGTTTTAGAGGGATTTGAGGGCCTTCTTGTGCCTTAAATCAGCTCAAACCTGCAAGTTTGTGGCAGGGGTATCGATACGGTTGGTACGGTATCAATACCACCTTCTTGTTTCAGGCCTCGTGTATCGATACACTTGGGGGTGTATCGATACCATTTTGGTCACTGGAGCTACTGTCCATTTCGGTATCGAAACCGGCCTCTGGTGTATCGATACCGTCATCTTAGCGTTGACCGTGGGAAGTCAACCGTTGGGGGGGGGGTATCGATACACTCCTTGGGTGTATCGATACGGTCTCTACGGGTTGACTTTGACCAGTTGACCTAGTCAAGGGGGTATCGATACACCCCTGAAGGGTATCGATACCGCCTGCAGTTAAAGCTTAAACCTAGTCAAGGGGTATCGATACACCCCTTAAGGGTATCGATACCGCCTGTAGTTAAAGCTTAAAATTGGGCTGTAAGATGTTGGGCTGAGTTCGTTTGTTTGCCTCGTGAATGTTGTTCCGCTGTATGATCACATAGGATTAAATACTCATCTAAACAAGATTTAAAATGAAAAAAAATATAGGGTTGCTAACCGAGGGGGAATTCCTTAGGGAGTTTTCACTCGGTTTTCCCCGTGTAGCTTACTCGGACCGGTCATTCGGCCAGACCGGGACGAGGGGGTTACACGGAAAAATAGGTTAGGTAATCGGATTAATCTTTAAGCATCGCGTTTGCTTCATCCCGAAAAGTGCACGTCATGGTGAAGTCATCTTGATCTACCGTTGGGGACAAGAAAAGGCTTGTAGCTGATTTAATTCCTTAAGAACAAACTTAGTGACGATCCACTAAGGGGAATTAAGATCGGACTTCATTCTCGTTGAGATAACTGTCCGAGCACAGGCTTCTTCAGCACTAAACGTAGCGTTTATTAGCATCGATTGCCGTCGCTAATCAACTCAACACTTAGTTCTAAGGATTGCCCTAGGAACCGAGTTTACCTTAGAGAAGCAAATTACAAGGGTTGAGTCTTGTAGACTGTAACCGGTAAAAGATTGAAGTAAAATCACTTCAGTGGTCGAGAGAAGTTGTGGCAAAGCAGAGCTTGAGGCTAACTTAATTCATAATTATCTTTAATCATTTCTTGCTTTACTTATTTATTTTAGTAATTCGATTTAATTCTTACAAACCCCCCTTTTTTGGTTACTTGCAGACTTCCTGGTTAAAGGTCAAAAGCGATCAATATTGGAAACTACCTAGTCTCATTGGATCGACCCTTACTCTCTCTCTATACTATTTATTTTAATTATTTCTTTGAGTTTAAAAAAATTATTTTGACACTATGTGACGCGTGTCAGTAACTCAACTCGCCCAAATCCTTCAAAGCAAACTCTCTTTCGAGCATCTCAACCACTTCTTCAACCTTCTCACTTGAATCTCATGTGATTATTATGTCATTCACATATACAAGAGTATATATATATATATATATATATATATATATAGACACCTTCTCCTTCTAAAATGAACATTAATGCATCAGTTGCAGTACCTCTAAAGCCAATCTGAATCAGAAATTGCCTTAGCTTGAAATGCCAGTTTCGTGAAGCTTGCTTAAGCCCATACAAAGCTCTTTGAAGCTTGCACACCAACTTTGATCCACCTGCTGCTGTTTTTTCAAAATCAGGAGCATGTTCTATATAGACATCTTCACTTAGCTCTTCATTAAAGAACGTATTGTTTACATCGACTTGACGTAGCCTCCACCCATTATTCACAACAAAATAGATAACAAGCTTTACAATTGATGGTTTAACTACAGGGCTGGAAGTGTCAATATAGTCCTGCCCTGGAATTTGAGAAAAACTCTTTGCCACTAATCTTTCCTTATACCTGCAAATTGTACCATCAACATTCCTTTTCATTTTAAAGATTCATTTGCACCCTACTGCTCTTCTCCCTTCAGGCAAAGGAACTAACCTTCATGTATTATTCTTTTGCAAAGCTTCAAATTCTGCAAAAGTTGCTTCCCTCCATTCAGGTATTGTCAAAGCTTGTTCCACTGCTTTTGGCTCATCATCAGCACATATAAAGTAGACTTTGGGTTTAAAAATACTCACTTTGCTTCTGGTGACCATGAGATGCTTGTTGAATTGACCACTTACCCCACTTTTCTCATGGTCTTCAGAAACACTTACAGGTTGTACCACACCTTGTTGTTCATTCTGATTTACAGCAGCATCTTTATTATTTTGATTTTCCTCAGCACCATTTTCTGGTTCTTCTTCATTCTAATTTACAGTAACATTTTTTGTATTTTGGTCTACTCCAACAACATCTTCTGGTTCTTCTTCATTCTGAGTTCCAGCATCTTGCGCACTTCTTCCTTGGTCCAATCTTTGTTGCTCACCATCATTTTCTCTGTTGAGACATTCACCATTTTGAGCTTCTGTAGAACTAATGTTTTGATATAATAATTGAAAAATGTTTTGGAGTGATTTAAAAAGTATTTAAAACAAACTTCCAAAGTCCAAATATCTTGAAACAATTTTTAGGGATGTTTTTAAAAGGTTTTACATGTTTTTCAAAGCCAAACTTCACAAAACTGTCCAGGTGTTTCGAAACACCTTAGGGCGTTTTAAAACAGGGGATTCCAGTAGCAAAATCGTTTCGTAACTTGTTTCGAAACGGACACTCCCTGGATAAGATTTTTGCCCAGCGTTTCGAAACGGGCTCTGCCGTTTCGATACGCCTACGTGGCATTAACAACAACGGCTATAAACCCCAACGGCTATTTTCCCAACTAACTTTTAAATGCAGGTGTTTCGATACGAGCCTATAGCGTTTCGATACGGGTTTCAAAACGGCAAGGGGGTGTTTCGAAACGGGTGCCCTGACAGACTGCAACGACTCTTTCTACATAGAGAGTGTTTCGAAACGGCTTCGACCGTTTCGAAATGGAGAGCTGCAGAACTGCATTTATGGTGGGAATTAAAGTCCTCAACGGCTCCAATATGATCCCAACGGCTAGTAACGGCTACAAACTCATTTGGGAGTATAAAAGGGACCTCCAAGCATCAAGAGAAGGCTAATGCTTCAATTGTCAATCAACAAATGATCAAGAATTGTCTTAGAGCTTAAATTGTCATTTATTGTATAGACAAACACTAGTGAGCCAAAATTGTCAAATTTGCTCAAGTGTTTTAGGTTTTGGGTGAGTGCTTAATTGTGCAAACAAACACCTATTAGAGGGTTTTAAGTTTGCTTCTTGTTTCTCTTTGTAAGAGAGGGTTTCAATCAAGGCTTTGGGTAGAAAGCTTGATTGTGTATAAGGGTTACCTCCTAAGCCTAGAAAAGGGGACGAATCAATAGTGGATTGATTGAGAAATCCTTAGTGGGGAGCTAAGGTAGTGGATGTAGACCTTGGTTAGAAGGTTGAACCACTATAAATCTTTGTGTCCATTTCTATTCTAGCTTCCACAACCCTTCCACCCAAATATCCACCTCTCCACCACTTGGTGAGCAACATTGGTTGATCGAATCGAGCCCCTCACAACTCAACAGCTTCTACTCCAGTTCCATCATCATTACCACCGGATTGATGATACACTCCATCACTTCTTGTCTCATGACTTATTTGACCTCTCCTCTGTTCTATGGAAGTAGCTGTATCACCTTTCTTCCAACACCCATATCCAGGTAATATGTGAAGTTTTCCTGAAGGAGAATTGATTGTAGAGCAAGTCATGACTGCACCACCACTTGTGTCAGACTTGAACTTATCTGCAAAAGGGAAGGAAAACTCATCAAACACAACATTCATGGATATATACACCTTACCATCAGGTCCCAGACATTGTTATCCTCTGTGCTGGGAACAATATTCGAGAAACACACAAGGTTGTGATCTATATTCCAGTTTATGGTTGTTGAAAGGCCTCAAGTGTGTATAACAACAGCAACAAAAAACTCTCATAAGCTCATATTGTGGTTTTCTTTTATACAACTTCTCAAACGGTGAGACACCATCTAACACCTTTGTAGGTAGCCTATTGATCAAGTAAACTGCTGAAGTAACAGCTTGAGACCAGAACTTTAATGGTAAGTGTGCTTAAGCTAAAAGGGTGAGTGTCAGTTCAATAATATGCCTATGTTTCCTCTCTACAACCTCATTATGATGGAAAGTATGTGGACAAGAAATCATGTGATTAACCCCCAATTGAGTCAATAGCCTAGACAAGTTCCTGAACTCTCCTCTCGAGTCACTCTAAACTTCTTTAACAGTGCCTTCAAACTGAGTTTGCACCAGCTTTAGAAATTGCTGAAATGCAACAAAGGCTTGTGACTTATTTTTAAGTAAATAGACCCATGTAGGTCTAGTGCATGCATCCACAAATGCAACATAATAAAATAAACCAGCAAAAGAGACATGTGCAGGACCCTAAAGATCTGTAAAAATCAATTGGAAAGAAACTTTATATTCAGTAGTGAAATGATGAAACATTAACCCGTGACTTTTGCCCATTTGACAGGTTGAACAAATTCTTAAATTAACTTTATTCAAATATATTGGTAAAACAACATTGAACTGTTTACAAATGGTTAACAAAGTATCATGGGCTGGATGCCCCAATCTCCTATGCCAAAGTTCATTTTCTCTTACTTTGGTATTCACTAGACATGAGTCTCTACTATTCACATTATTCAACACAACATAATTACAAGTTCCTAAGTTACTAGAGAAATTAAATTTGTACAAGTCATCCACTTCAGTTTCATGTAGTAAAAGATCTTCAGTCTCTTCATCTTGAATGTGACAACTATGAGCATGAAACTCAAGATACACCTGATTGTCTCTAGCAAGCTTTGACACCGAAAGCAAATTTTTAGTAATATGAAGAACATGCAACAAGTTATTAAGAATAAAAGTTCGAGAAGAGGTTACTAGAGAAGATTGTCCTACTTTAGAAATATGTAATTGCATACCATTTTCAACAGTAAGTTTACCTAGTCCTGCATATTCAGACCCAATCACCACATTAGTGCCTTCAAGATTAACATGGTGAGTTGCTCCCAAATCAACAAATTATTGACCACGAGCAGTAGTAACATGAGCCTGTGCTGCATCTTCATTAACCACTTTATTAACCATTTTCCATGTGCAACTACAACCTCCATCACAAAGATTAATATTTCCTGAATTCAGCTTCCCTTCAAACTTACTACTGGAAACAGTCACCCCAAAAAAAGACTGATCAAACTGATACCAGCACCTGTCAATTAGATGACCAAATTTCTCACACAACTGGCACTATAGTCGAGACCTTCTTCTGCCTCTACCACCTTGATATGTTGAGAATATGCATGGTGATTGAGTAGAAAACCCTTTGCCACCATTAAAACTGCCATTACATGAAGGAACAACCTTAGATACATTTGCACTTATAGAAAAACCTCTAAATTGATCATACATGTTTTGTTGTACTTCAGCATCAACCAACAGAGAAATAACACCATCTAAAGTGAAATGTTCCCTACTAGCAGTTATCACAGCTACAAAAGAGTTATAGTCAATAGGCAAACCATTCAATATAGTAGCAATTTTTTCAATGTCAGAAGTCGAACTCCCACAAGCAGCTAGAGCATCACAAAATTTTTTACCTGAGCAATATAGGTTCACATTCATAAATTCCCTTTTCGAAGAGAACGCAAACGACAATGCAAATTCATAATAAAAGTTGTGAATTTACTAGGAAAGAACTCTGTAAATGTCTGCCAAATATCAGGCGCAGTCTCAGCACCAACAAATTAAGGTAAAAAATTAAAGCTTATAGTGGACAAAAATCAGGATGCGAGAGCACTATCTTGGGCAATGAATTCTTCATACTCCTCATTTTCAACCAGTTCTCCATCAGCATTGCGAATCGTCTCTGGAGGCGCTTTGAGTTTCCCTTTCAACAACTTCTCAAGCTTGTGACTGCGAACGATAAGAAGAATATGTTGTTTCTATAGAAGGAAATTGTTCTCATCAAGAACAAGATTGATACGTTTGTTCGTGAAGGATTTAGCCTTCTTGGAGGAAAATACAGTCGAATCCTCCCCATCAGTCTTAGAGATCGAACCAGGAGCCATCGAATTAAAGCGTCAAACGACAACGAACCACGAGCAATACCAGAAAAAAAAACAAAAAATTCGAAGGGACAAGGCGCATAAATGAATTGAAGTGATCAAAGTCCACAAACGTCGGCGACTGATACCATGATGAATTAGGATCTGATACTAAGAGAAGGAATAAAAAATAAAGAACGATAAACCAAGAAAAGATAAACTGAAGAAGAAAAGACAAACTGGAGAAAAAAATTATCGTTCATTTCACACATTTTTAACAAAGACCATACATCATTATATAGTCAACAAGTAACTAATAGGTTAACCAAGGAGGTTACAACAGATTAAACAAATTCACTTCCTCTAACAAGTCAATTTTGGTTGACCTTTATTCTTTACACTTAGAACATAATTTTTTAAGGTAGTCATCAAAAATTATAAAAGATTCTATATAAAAAATAACGAGCGGCTCACGAACTTATTGAGTCGACTTAAATCTTGTTCGACTTGACTCATTAAGATCTTGAGCCGAGCTCGATTTCGAGTTGAACTCGAGTTGTTTGCGAGCTGCTTAACTCAAAAAAGCATCGGGACATTGCATTTGTATAATCTTCACTAATATTTAGTGATCGAATTGTGTCGGAGCTAATATCGCAGTTACAAGCTGAACTTGTCAGCCATAACAACTCGCATGTTTTTTTTTTTTTGTAAACACATATCATGATAATTGATGTATACTACATTTCACACTTGACAACGGCGGCGTTACCATATAATGAAACAAGGTTAGGAAAGGTACACGCTAACAGAGGATACGATTTCTTCTCATATTCATACACTAATCAACAAAGCTACATACATTTTTCAATATTTATATATATATAATAGAAAAAGGAGAAAAATAATAATTAAGAGTATTTTGGTGCAAATTCCAGGTAAAAGCATATCAAAGTGCCGCTAAAACAGTGGGGGATCCATTTTCCTTGGCATGGTCATCTGGTTGCGTGCCTTCTTCCCCTTCGTCCCACTCTAGTCTGTTTTCGTTCTCAAGAGATCCAAAAGCCCAACAACACAGCAGGTAATAGAAGACATTGATCACGCTTAGAACCGTAAGAACCCAATAATAATAGTCATAATGTCCCTTATTAAGGCTGTTCGAAACCCAACTCACTTTTCCATGCTTTTTGGTCTCCGTATTTATTATGCTAACTATTAGACTCCCGATCAAGTTCCCCACCGCCATGCCGAGGGCGAAAAGTGCCACACCTATGCTAGCCATGCTCTTGGGGAACTGAGTGTAGTAGAACTCTATCTGCCCTATTGCATTCAGACCCTCGGCTAGTCCGATCAGGCTGTATTGTGGTACTAACCACATGGCACTCATGTGCACCATCACATAGGGTTTATCGGCCAGTCCTTGTCTTATTGCCGCGGTTCGCCGCTTGTGCTCCACCATCGCTGCCACTGCCGTTGCCACGCAGGATACCACTAGCCCCATCCCCATTCGTTCTTTGAGGGTGAATCCGCGTGATCGCTTGGTGAACTTGGATAGCAAGGGGACTATGAGTCGATCGTAAGCGGCTACCCATATCGTCAACGAGATCATTGCGAACACGCCGAATGAACCTGCGGGGATTTGGAACCCTCCGGGAACTAAGTGCCTGTCCATGAATGTGGCTTGGATCACTGGGAACGAGTGTTGGCTTAGGGTCACAGAGATCATGATCCCAGTAGACCAAATCGGTAGCACTTTGATCAAGGCTTTCAACTCTTCCACTTGTTTGACGGTGCATAGATTCCATGGATTCACAGCCCTGCCGTCCATGTCTATGTCCTCGGGGCTTCTAATCATACAAGCTTTGTTCAGAAACCTGACAAGAAATTTGACATAATCAACTATCTGGCACAGTGTTCATAATATATGTATATATGATTGTTTGTTACCTTAGTTTTTCTGTGGGTGCAATAAGTTTGGAGCCTTTGCGAAAGTACCATTTGGCTCCATCAGATTCCATTGGCGGCAAAGCCAAGTCTCTGTTGTTCCAAGTTGCTCCCATGACTTGGGCAAAGCTTGTAAACAAGCTCTTATTCGGTTTCAATTTGATGTAAAGCGGCGAACCCACTAAGAACATGACCGTGGAGAGGAACATGAGCCCTGCTGGAACTCCGAAGCCTATGATCCATCCTGCTTTATCTTGAATATAGACGATAACGGTTATGGATACCATGATTGCAAGTCCGACTGAAGCATAGTACCAGTTGAAGAAGCTTTGCAAGACCCTCTCGTTCTTGGGGTTGCTAGGGTTGTAGAACTGATCTGCACCGAAGGCCAGGGAACACGGCCTGATGCCACCGGCTCCG
Source organism: Hibiscus trionum (assembly GCA_030270665.1). Taxonomy (NCBI): domain Eukaryota; kingdom Viridiplantae; phylum Streptophyta; class Magnoliopsida; order Malvales; family Malvaceae; genus Hibiscus; species Hibiscus trionum. The sequence continues at coordinate 19,055,853 of BSYR01000019.1, forward strand.
ATCGACATGAGAGCAAAAGCCGAGAACAGAAGTGCCAACTGGGGTGCTTTCGGCGACGCACAAGGTTCTATCAACGTACCAGCGCAATGAGGAGGCCTTGCTTGCGGAAAGACTGCAGTTAACCATAACATGGTAATTCCCTGCCACAATAATCGTACATGATAATACATTATATCCGTTTTTACTTACGGATTATAAACCATTTACGGTAACATTCTTTCTACTTACAATAAGGCTGATGACCGTTCCGATTGCAATGACACGAAACCGGCCGAGGAAAGAATCGGAGAAAAAGGCTCCTAGGATTGGCATGAAATTAGAAATCGCAGACCAGAGGAAGAGAACGTTAGTTCCTGTAGCGTTGGACATGTGATATTCTCTTGTCAAGTACAAAATCATATTTGGTAGAAGACCAAAGCTTGCAACTTTCTCAAACGTCTCATTTGCTGCACGAACAAAACACTTGAATTAGCATATTGTTGTGGGGCAAAAATAACAACACCTATGCAGTTCGATAATCCTTTCGACACAAGAAGAAATAAATCAATTTAACCCTTACATATAACAAAAGGCATGGTCCTAAGGCCACCCAGTTTCGTGGTGACTTGCTTCTCTTCATCACCACTTTTCGCCTGATCGGACGGCTGATTCTCCATCGATGTTCTTCCTTGCCGGCTGCCGCTGCTGCAAATGCAAAGAGCGAAAAGAATTAATTTGGCGAGATACCAATCCGCTGGAGAAAACTAATGTCTCGTGGGCATCAATTATAATGTCTTGGCTTACCTAATCTCGTCTTATGCTATTCGGAATCAAGCGGCTCTGCCGTCTCTACTAATTAATCACTAAACAGATATAAATTAAGCATTATTCATATTTTTCACTAAACAATTCTATGTATATAAATTAACTTCGTTGAGTTTAAGTCATTCGCTTTGTATTTTATTGAAACTTTTACCTTTAGCTCAGGAAAGACAAAAATGGAGCTTTTGTTAATTACCCAATATCCAACAAAGGCAGCTCATTATATTTTTAAGGCACTACGTTGGTATTAATGATAATTAAAAAATTATATCTATTGAGTTTTCATTCATAGGATATATGAAATACACAACTCTTTTATGATAAAAAAAAAGAAAATACACGTCTTTAAATAAAAAAATAGTTAGCAGGTGAAATTTATTGTTTGATTCAATAGTAAGTAGGGGTTCGTTTCTTAATTTAGATTGAGAGTTCAAACCATAACATAATAATATTATATTAAGAAAATATAGTGTATCGATTAGTGTCTACTTGTTTAGCTATCTAATTCTCACGTTAGACATTAGCTCTTTGAATAAGTTATATCAGCAAACGGGAAATCTTATTAATAAGGCAAGAAATGCCAAGTTATTCGGATTAGTACAGAAAGAAGGGAAGTATAGAGAATAAGACCACAATCTGCAACAAAACAAAAATAAGAAACAAATCAGGCAATCTCCTAAAATCGCTCCCATCGGACAATATACCAAAACTGAATGCAAAACAAAGTCAACCATCAATCTATGAAGGAAAAACCCAACACAACCGGCTTAGTGAATCACGCTGCCTGAAACCAAGAAATACGATCCACCGAATGCAAAAATACCATACGTGCATGTTAATGATTAGGATAGTTCTTCCAAGCTTTGATGAGCACCATAATTGACGAGCACCGATAAATTAATTTATAAAATTTTTAAATCTAAAATACTTAATGCGTAACTAAGCCGGTCGTGTTGGGTTTTTCCTTCATAAATTGATGGTTGACTTTGTTTTAGATTTGGGGTTAATTTTAAAGAAAAATACTTAGGATTCTTTGATTTGGAGATAGACTATTTTGATTAATAATGTTTAAAACAAAATTAAAATTAAAAAATGTATTTTAATTAAATTACACATTTAATTTTTTTAAAATATATAATTACGCATTAAGTACTTTGAATTTAAAAAAATTATAAATTAGTTTATCGGTGCTCGTCAATAATGATGCTCGTCAAGCGCTATAGAATTTTCCTAATGATTATGAATGTTTATCTATAAAATGTGATCCACTGAGCTTATAAAAGCTAAACATTTAAAAATTATGTTTTCGTATGCAAGTTAGTAGATTCGTGTATGAGTCAGAGCAACAACATCACAATGGATCTCAGTACCTATACAGAGTACAATATGATATTTGATTTTAATAGACACTTGTATTCATAGAACGTATTACATATTGATTTATAAACTCTATATTTTATCGCATGTTATTTTGTACAACATTATGAAAAAAGTATCATTAAGCCTGAATAAGAACTTAATAAAAAAGCTTATATAAACAAATAAAGGCTTTAGTAAATTAAAAAAAATCCATAAATATAACATGTTAGTGAATGTATTCATTTGTCGTTTGAAGCCTACATTAACGAATAGAGATGGAGTTAATTAGTTGAGATGTGTAAGTTGATAATAATTCCAGGCACTAAAAGGGGAAAGAAGGGAAGGCACTGGCATAGGAAATGCCACCCAAACATGAAAGAATAATATATTGTATACTGTCAATTGTCATGTCCGAATAGATCGGAAAATGAAAACCACGTCAAACGTTTTAGCAATGCAATTGCGATTGCGATTGCAATATGCTCATTTCTGTTACATTTCTGGCAAAGCTATAGAATTTGATAATAATAAATACTATTATAATTTATGCATTATGTCAATTTAGTCATAAATCTAAAAACATCAACAAATTTAGCCTTCAACAAGTGCAAAATGAATAATTTATGGTTGAGTTTTTAGAATCATGCATGATCAAATGGGCATAATATATAAAAATTAATTGTTTAATGTGTTATTATGTCAATAATTTCACGGAAAACATTGAAGTTAAGATTAATTATCTTTAATTCCTCAGTTTTGAAATCGATAAGGACTATACTGTTTATTAGAGGACCAATTTTCAAAAACTTGAAATTTAGAGTGACCTAAGAGGTCTTTTAACCATATAATAATCAATTTTCTCTTGGATTGATAAGTTTTTGCTTTAAAAAATTATTTTTCACTCATAATTAATGCCAAACGCTTTTAAATTAATGTAAAAAATCACTTAAAATAAGCTTTTAAATTGATGTAAAAAATCACTTAAAAAAATTATTTTTTACCCAACCTCAGAAGCTAAGATTTTTAACTTTTTGTGTGAAAAGTCACTTTTAGGTATGAAATTACTTTTTTATTTTTGATTATTAACACTAATATGAATAGTAATGTATTAAAATAATATTAAATATAATAATTATTTTTATATTAAACTAATATTTTAATATTAAATAAAATGATTATTAAATATATTAAATATAATAATTATTAAAATCTTAACATTTTAAATAAAAATAAGTAATGAAAAACTTTAATATTATATATATATATATATAAGTAATAAAATATTTAAAGTTTATATTATATATATAGAAATTACTAATGAATCATCACTGTTTTTATATTTTTATTATTTAAGTTAATTTTTTCGTATACAATAATATTTATAAATTTTATGATAACAAATTTAAATATTATTTACATTTATTTATTTTTATTTTACAATAGCATGTTTAAAATAGACATTTTATCTTTTTAAAAAATATTTTTTGACAACAATACCAAACACTATAATCTTATAATTAACTTTTTAAAATCACTTTCAAAATTACATTCTAACAGTATTTTTGAAAGCATTTTTCAAAGTCCATGCAAAACTGACCCTAAGTTAAGGAATCAACTTAGCTTATTTATTAGTTCAAAAAAAAACTTAGCTTATTTATATATATTTATCCCGATATCTTTACATTTCCCGACAATACAAAGAAGGGTAAAGTATGCCAGGTAACACCAAACTATAGTGTCTGACCTGTTTTTAACATCAACGTTTTAATTGGTCTAAAACTATCATTAACGTTTAATATTTGATCCAATTATATCATCCCTCCGTTAAATCATGGACGCCGTGGTGACATGGACTAAGAAAACTGTAACGGTGCTGACTGTGTACCCTATATATTATTATTTATTCCACGTCATTAAAAAATTAAAAAATAAAAACCCTTTTGGTTTTCAAAACGACACCGTTTCCATAATCCTCTGTTTTAAATTTTGAAATTTTAAATCCCTAATTCATTCATTCTCTATCTCGATCGTTTTCTGATTCATTTTCTCCAGAGATAATGAAGGTTGATGGGCGAAGGGCAACAACATTCCCCATAAGCAATTGGGACGGTGGGATCGAAGAGCCCATTGCATTTCCGGTGTGTGGCTGTGGAATTCCGGCGCAACTGAGAACATCGTGGTCCATTGACAATCCTGGAAGGAGGTTCTTTGGCTGCAAGAACTATGGTAGTTTGCTGCATCATGCTTGTCGTTTTTTCAGATGGTTTGATCCTCCAATGAACCCACGCGCAAGAATTGTTATTCATTCATTCTCTATCTCGATCGTTTTCTGATTCATTTTCTCCAGAGATAATGAAGGTTGAAGGGCGAAGGGCAACAACATTCCCCATAAGCAATTGGGACGGTGGGATCGAAGAGCCCATTACATTTCCGGTGTGTGGCTGTGGAATTCCGGCGCAACTGAGAACATCGTGGTCCATTGACAATCCTGGAAGGAGGTTCTTTGGCTGCAAGAACTATGGTAGTTTGCTGCATCATGCTTGTCGTTTTTTCAGATGGTTTGATCCTCCAATGAACCCACGCGCAAGAATTGTTATTCTTGGACTGCTGAAAAGAATAAGGGAGAATGAAGTTCAAAGAAAAAAAAGAAAGACTGTGCTGGTTTAGTATTTTGGTTGTTTGTGTTGTGATTATTTGGTTCTTTAAAAGTTAATGTTCTGGGAATATGCAGTTTGGAATTTTGTGGTTTATTGGTATTGGATTAGGGTTGGGATTGGGATTTATTTTGTAAGTTTTGGTTGACCGGTGGTACTACTGTTATGGAATAATTTGAGGTAATGGAATGAATTATGTAATGGGATTGGTACTGTAATGGAATACTTAATGTAATGTTTTGATTGTTTGTGTTGCTATGAAATGTTATGTTATTGTACAAATTCAGAGTTAAATGTTAATGTGAAAAATTAGAGTAAAAATTTATATTCTATTGAAAAATAGAAGTAGAAACAATGAAACATATAAAATATTGCTCTTGGCATATATTTTACCATATAATTTGAAGTTTATATAGGACCAAGTACAAAATAATTTGTCAAAAATACTCTGTTTATCACCAAAATACATACAAAAACACCTTCACTTCAGCTATTCAATGAACAAAATGACTTTAGTTATTTCATAACTATCAACCCATATACCCCAAAATAGGTTCAAACATATATCATCCCTAGGTGTAAACTTCACATATATCAAAATAAGTCAAAGTATGAAATCATATACCCAAAACATGTTCAAAGACCTAAAACCATTAACCTACACCATCCTAGATTTTTTTGCCAAAGCACTGGGAATGTTGGCTTCCTGTGAAGATGGCATCCATCGTACTGTCATAACATTTTCTGGCTGCTTATCACATACATGGCCTGGAGTAGGAACAAAACAAATGGTGATGTTGTTGTTGCCCTCGTAGGTGGTGAAGATGATGTAGTGGCTCTCACAGGTGATGATGTTCCTGTAGACATGTTTGTTGTTACTGATGATCTAGTAGCCCTCCTAACCTGCATAATACATTTAAAAAATTCAATCAAAGAAAAGATAACAGATTAAATTAACAGTAAATGATTAATCAAATAACTTAATAATCACTTACTTGTAATTTTGGTGTTTTAAGAGGTGGCCTAACAGATGCACCCCTAGGTGGTCGAAATGATCCTGGTGCATTAACAGGTCTATTTGCAACTTCTCCCTTGCAAGTTCTTTGGTTGTGACCTGGTTTTTTGCACTTAGAGCAGTACATGGTTAAACCCTTCTGTTGGGCTTTTTAGGCACGCTCGAATCGATCACCGAAACCGTCAAAGAGGGTTGTAATTGTTTGGTGGTTGAATTGGCTAAAACCGAAAATAGTAGACAATATTTGCACGATGATTTTAGAGTGGTTCGACTTTCTAACCAAAGTCTACATCCACTACCTTAGCACACCACTAAGGATTTCCCAATTCACTCAACAATGAATTCTTCCTTTTGAGGACAAAGGGTAACCTTACAACCCTATCTTTTCAATGGCTAAGATAGAACCACTCTAGTTTTTCTCTCAAGGCTAAACTAGAACCTCTCCTTATACAAGGGTAGAAAGTTGTAAACAAATAAACCTCACAAGGTGGGTGTTTACGAGATTGAGCTCACAAGAGTGTAAAGAATAAAAACAATGAAAACACTCTCTATACAATATTTACAAGAGAAATGAAGGAAATGAAGACTTAAACTCGATTTCTCTTGAACATTTAGCTTGGATCTTGTTTCTTACCATCTTCAAGTGTCCTTGGGGTGTTTATATAGTGTGGAATGAGATTATAGCCGTTTATGGCCGTTGGAGATGTTTCGGAGCCGTTGGGGATGCAAAATAGCCGTTACCTACAAAAAGTTCAGCATTTACAACACAAGAGATCGATCCCATAAACCAGGGGATCGATCCTTTTTCAAAAAATATGACCGTTACAGTCAAGGGATCGATCCCATAAACCAGGGGATCGATCCTTTTGCACTTGGAGGCTGGAAGCAGAAATTGAACGAATCTGCCAACAAAGGGATCGATCCCTTTTTCCAGGGGATCGATCCTTTTTGCCGTGGAGACTGGAAAAACAGCTCTAGTGCAAAAACGGATCATAGATGTTTTGAAAAAGATCGGCTAAAGTTAGAATCATTTGAAACATATTTTAGGAAGCAATAAAGCATATACAAACATGCAAGAACACCTATTTAAGAGTCAAACGTTGTTCATGCAAATCATATAATTGCCTCATTGCTAAACTACCACATTAATTACAAAACCATACTTGATAAACTCAAGCCAAAAACCACACTTGGAGCCTTCCACTTGCACAAGCAACCCACGAACTAAGGATCTGCAATGTTAAACAAAGAGAGCGTAAGCAATGATGCTTAGTGAGGGTAAGCTCTAAAAACAAACCTCAACACTGCAGGGTCCGAGCACAATCAAGCCAAGGCATTACACAAACATGCCAAGGATCCACAAGAGCCACAATATAAGATGCATGAACAATATATACAAGTAAATGTCATGATCTTCAAGCTCTAACTTCCTCAACATAAGTAGCCACATCAAACATCCACATAAGGATCATTAATCTCAATTCATAACACTTCCGTGCTTAGCACGTACTCACCATGACTCACCGTCATGCACAAACCACATTTCCATGCCTAGCATGTACTCACCATGACTCACCGTCATGCACAAACCACATTTCCATGCCTAGCATGTACTCACCATGACTCACCGTCATGCACAAACCACATTTCCATGCCTAGCATGTACTCACCATGACTCACCGTCATGCACAAACCACATTTCCATGCCTAGCATGTACTCACCATGACTCACCGTCATGCACAAACCACATTTCCATGCCTAGCATGTACTCACCATGACTCACCGTCATGCACAAACCACATTTCCATGCCTAGCATGTACTCACCATGACTCACCGTCATGCACAAACCACATTTCCATGCCTAGCATGTACTCACCATGATCCTCGGATCATGAAACCATCTCATAATATCATTTCACACGTCAACACCACATGCACATTATTAGCAACCATAACATATTTATCATCAACATGCATATAACAATGCATCAAACATGCCTCATCATACATGTATACAACATATACATAATCAACACCATCACAATTTAATACGAGGCATATACAACCATTAAAAAGTGCAACCCAAGTCTTTAATCAAAGCTTGGGATTAGGCTACCACTCTAATCCCAACTCTAAGTGGGTTTACCAAGCCCATCTTGGGTTCACATGCTTGAACCAAATACTCAAACCATTTTAAAAATATTTAACCACTCACCGACTACTCCATTAGCACAAGCCGACAAGCCTACCAAGCCTCCAAGTTTCCGGATTCGAGCCCGAAGCTTCACCATTGATTTCTCTTGCTTCTAACCATTCAAAAACAATATATTAACCTCAAAATCAGTCACAAACCCGAAGTTTAACATCAACACACAAATCCACTTCAATTCTCACAATTCAAAGCCAAGTTCATTCTTCAATTTCTCATTTTCGTACTTCCACAAAAACCCGTCAAAAATCAGAATTGTAGTCATCCAAAACACTCTTAAACATGTTCAAAACACTGCCCAACTATAGTATATCCATCAACCCCCAATTTCCAACATTAAACACACAATTTAAGCTATGAACAATCTCCAAAATCACCAAATCCGAGCAGCCATGAAAAACAGTCCAAAACTTGTGATTTCAACATATTTAACACATTCAAACACTTCCAAAACAACCCCCAACTATTAATCTAACATAAATCCTCAAAATCAGCCCAACATTAAATTATCAACCCGGAATACAATTCAAGTACAATTTACCATTTTGCAAACCATGACCAAACCCCATACTTAGCAATTTCGGACAGCCCCAATACCTCTTCCAAAAGCTATGTTTCCAACATCTATTGCATCCACAAATAATCCCAAATCAATCCCTAACCATAGTACTACCATTGGCTATCAATTTCCCACCTAAAACAACCCATAAAACTCACTTAAAACCCTCCAAAACTCCATTTTCGTACTCCTATTTTACTTAGCAGAAAATCATATTTTTAAACACCCAAATGATATCTAAATGATTCCAAAACATCCTCCTAGCATACATAAACCATCAGCCCTCTAATTACAATCTAAAACACACCAAAAATCAAGTTTTTGACACCTTAAAATGGGTCTAAGAATCCACTTCGAATTTTTACCAAAATTCAACCAAATTGATATATGTTACACCTTTTAACATGATTAACTAAAGCCCCAACTCAATTTATCAAAACCAATTGGAAAACCCCCTTAAAAACCCAAATTTTGATATGAACCCTAATTTTCAAAACTCTATAACTTTGAAATCTAAGACTATAGATAGATAGGAAATGGAAAGGAGAGTTCAAATATGTGATTACCTTTCAAAAACCCCTTGAATTGATGAAGTAATTTGATGAATTAAAAGTTTGGGGTTTGGGAGAGCTTTGGGTAAGGTTTCCACGGTGAAGAAGAGAAATGAAGAAGAAAAGATGATATAAGGTGGTGTTTATTTTTATTTTGGTTTAATTACCAAAATGATCCCTCCCTTTCTTTCTAAACTCAATTTGCTCACACTAAGGTCAATTTGATTGAAATAAATTTTACCGACTCGAACCAACTAACTCGACTGACTTCTAACCCCGAAACAGGGGTGTTACAACTCTCCCCCACTTAAGGAAATTTCGTCCCTGAAATTCCTCGAACATGAAGAGTCACTGAAACATACTCCTCAGCACTCTCCTTCTCACCACAACATACTCACCAACTCGGTAGACTTACCACCCGTCTATCGATATCTGATACTAAGATCTCAACGGTTCTTTCAAGGCATGTCGGTTTTAAACTCAACTCGATCTCTTCTACAAACATAGCACAGAACATGTCTGACTCACACTCCCGAATCACAGATACACAGGGCACATCACAACTTCTTCTAACTCTGGTGGTAGCCGCAACAAATAAATAAGAGAACTAGCCCGATTCACAATCTCATACAACACTATTTTGAACACCTGACCCATAACTTTCTCTGACAGATCGTCTGACTTCAACAAGTAACCAAACACTATGCAGACGCCTTCAAAAATCTAGTTGAAATTTCGAATCTCTATCACCCACTTTCACTAAGAATCTTCCACAGTTGTAACAGACTAGAAGAAAAATGACGTTCTGTCTTGTCATGCTGGCAAATTATACACTTACCCTCATGCTGAACCACATCACCCATCATCTCAATCCCGAAGTATTCATCTTCAACCCACAATACGTATTCATACTACTCAGATGCAATACAAATGAACTACCGTGTGCATCGGCCGAAACAATACGTCTCCAAACACTATGCCATTCGGCACAACTATTCCGTCTCTGAAAATACAAACTCTATCTTCCTTGAGATTGTATCCTGAAGGTCTTCCTTCTGCCATGTCTTGCACGTGAGGTGTCAAGAACCTATCTTGCAACTGTTTCTCTTTAAATATCTGACTCAAAGTAGGCTTCACATGAAACTCGGCCACAAAACCACTATCGTTCGATGAACTGAATCCAGCAACATAGCTCGCAATTCAACCATTAATCTGACAACAAAATAATTCGAAACATCGGTTACCACGTAGACTCTCTTCAGATAGTACTCAATCTTGGGACCACAGTCTTCAAGCAATTCTAACAACTCATGTTGTTCAAGTTCCAACCCTTCCTAAGTTGTCTAACAATTCAAGTTCTGATGATATGTACATACTCACTGTGCATTTCTTGCTATACAAACTTTGTCTTCAAGTCTTCGAAGCAAGTACAACTGAAATCAACTCTGAGTCTAGTGTCAAATAACTCTTCTCTCGGTCTTTCAATTATCTCGATGAATAAGCCACAATCTTCTATCTTGCATAAGCATACAACCTAACTCTACATGTAACACATCACTATATATATATATATATATATATATATATATATATATATATTTTTCGGATCAAGGTCAAAGCTTCCATTAAAGTTTCTTTCAACTCACATCTTCTTCTGTATAGTTAGGATTTACTCTAATGCACTCGACTGATCTGCATGTCCTAGGAAAACATCTTCATTAACTCGAAGTTCACGTTGCGTAACTTGACATACAACTGATTTTCTAAAAGGTGCTACTACACTAACTTCAAAGCTCGTCATAGCCTTCTTCGATACTTCCACTTTTCTCACTTTCAACTGGTAGTAAACGAATCTCGAAATAAATCTTCGGAAAGACTAAAGCACCCACTAATTGATCATCAAATCGCTGACACTCGGAAGCGGATACTAATCTTTCACTGCCACTGGTTTCAACTGTCTGAAATCTCAACACATTCTCGTATTGCCTCTCTTTCTTCTTCACAAACTGTACTATCATTCCACGGTCTAATCTTCGTTCAAAAATCAAATCCATCACAATTGCCAAACAAGTCTGCCAACTAAACTCAATCAATCTTCGACCTCCACAGCTGGATCAACCATTCAATAAGAAGTTCACACCCTCGTCTACTACTACAGTCCCACTGAGACCTGCAACTTCAAGGCAACTCTCTCTCTTTGTCTCAACGTATACACTAATTCTGTGCTCTTCAAGCCAAACCTTGTCAAAACGTACCTCAAAACTGTAGGAAGACGATCACTTCACATCTACTACATACACATGCCCCTGTACCATCAACAAACATCTTCTGCACATTTTTTTTGACCACCACTATCTCACCTCAAGGTCTAGTCACATGTGTCCCTACTTCCAAGGTCTCAACACGTATATCAAATTTTCTTCGCATGCTCACACGAAAAGGACAAATCTGAAGAAATTGCAACTACACCTGTGTACAGCTGATAGTCTTCGACCCTCTTGTTTTCAGATTGGTTCTTCAACAAAATCTGACTCTTCTAAACTGTTCTTAGAGCATCTCGTAACTTCAAGATTCAATTCTGATCATACACTAACAGTCACACTAGACTTGTTCTATAACATTGGTCCGGACGGCTCAAAACATCCCACTACCAAACAATCTGAATTCAAAGCTCAAGACTTCCTTCTCGGCTCAACTATATCGGAAGTAACTTCATCTCTCCTTCTAACTGAAAGACAACTCAGACGCACACTGGCCCAATCACACAAATTGATTTCCACTCACGGACACTGACTGACTGTCTTGTATTAAAACCATAGGTCGAACCCCCAACGATCACCAACTAACATTTCTTAAATTCAGATTACTCATACGAGACCCCTACCTAGATCTCGCCAAAAGAACTAAGATACTCATACCTACCTCTGACACTTCATCGGGCACATTCAAACTTGCATGCTTGTCAACAACATACGAAAGTACGAACTCAGAACCAACCAGAGGAAACAAACTTAATAATGTACCAAGGGCTTTTCGGTTAAAACATCGACACCACTCTGATTCCCACTCATAGGCCTTCACTTCTTTCACCACTAACACCATAAACGATCACATCGTTCCTCATCAACAGGAACCAACCCACATACACACTGACTCAGACAAACAAATTGTACCTCAACGGTAATAAACCCCATTGTTATTATGTACTATAAAGATTTGAATTATTTTTGATATAACAAAAAGGGGGAGAAATAAGTGAAAAATTATCGATCCCTTGACTGTAACGGTCATATTTTTTGAAAAAGATCGGCTACAGTTAGAAATCATTTGAAACATATTTTTCAAGTTTTTAAGGACTTTTGAATTATTTTTGAAATCTTTAAACAAGTCCAAAAACATTTTTCACATAATTGTTATATCAAAATATTTCTCAACAATCTCCCCCTTTTTGATATAACAAAACTTCTTTGAAAAATTGTTTTTGACAAAAGCTCCCCCTTAATTTTTCACTTATTTCTCCCCCTTTTTGTTATATCAAAAATAATTCAAATCTTTATAGTACATAATAACAATGGGGTTTATTACCGTTGTGGTCAATGCCACGTGGGAGTATCGAAACGTCATAGCCCGTTTCGAAATGCTGGGCAAAAATCCTATCCAGGGAATACCTGTTTCGATATGAGCATCGAAAAAATTTTGCTACTGAAATCCCTGTATCGAAACGCCCCTAAGGTGTTTCGAAACGCCTGGACAGTTTTTAAATTTTGGCTTTGTAAAACCCTTTTAAAAACTTCCCTAAACATAATTTCAAGTTGTTTGGACTTTGGAAATGTTTTAAATACTTTTTAAATCAGTCCAAAACATTTTTCAATTATTATGTCAAAACATTAGTTCTTCAATCTCCCCCTTTTTGATATAATAAAACCAACTTGAAAAATTGTTTGGGATTCTCCCCCTTCAAGTTTAAAAAGCTTAAAAATGTGAATAAGAGATGAAAATCTGAAAAGTAAGTAGCTCCCCCTTATTCATTTGAAAAATACAATTTTTCAAACCAAACTCTCCCCTTTTTGTTATATCAAAAAGAATTTAAAATACTTTAAGCTCAAAATAACAATGGAGGTTTAAAAATTTTGATTCAATTAAAAAATTTGTTTTAAAATTTGGCTCCCCCTTACTCAAGCATTCCATTAAATTTTTAGCTCAAACTTGACACTTAAAGGCATTGAATTTCAAAATAAAATCAAATTAAGAGCATATGAAATTCAATTTATCCAAGACTTAAAAAAATTTATGCAAACATATGAATGAAACCATTAGACTCATATGCATAAAATTTTCAAATAATGTCATGCTTGTTTAGATATTTGAATAAAGGCTCAAATGCATGAACATTAGAAATTAGATAACCCAAAAAGAAATAAAAAATAAAGGCATTAAGCTTAGAGGTTACCTATCTTCTTCACTTGTGTGACTAGAGCATTTAAGATTCTTGCTTTTCTTGCCTTTGCTCCAACACACCTACAAGAGACATTTACTTCGATTTTGGTATCCAAATTGCTTTGGATCCATTAATATTAATCTCGATGTCTCTAGTTCCCTTAGGAACCCATACTTGTCTAATCCTATAAGTTTTTCTTTTCTTTATAGGACAAGTATGCAACGAATGACCATGATAATGGCAATGTGAGCATTTTGCCATTATGGGATGAAATGAATTATTAGGAATGATTTCTTTTTCTTTTGTTAAGCTTTCAAGCTTAAATTTTAAATCAAAATTTTCTTTTTCTAAAACGTCTTTGCTTGTTTTTGAAAATTCTAAATCATTTTTCAAAATTTCATTTTGATTTTCAAAATCCATTTTTGTTTTTAAAAGAAAATCATTTTCAGTTTCTAGTTTTGAAATCATTTTCCTAAATTTGGAATTCATGGTCTCAAATTCCAAATATAATTCATTAAATGCATCTTGTAACTCATCAAAAGAATGTGAATTTAATTCATCTGAGTTAGAAGATACCTCGGGCTCATCGAGAGCCAAAACACCATCCACCTTAGGTGTTGAGGGGAGGATTGCACATGATGAAGCATCATCTTTCTTCTCTTCTTTCCCATAGAATTTCTCAAGCTTCTCCCAAATTTCTTTGGCACTTTTGGATGGGGAGACCTTCTTGGAAATTTCTTCACTTAGGGCACAGAGAAGAATGTGCATAGCCTTTGCATTGAGATGGTCCTTCTTTGTGTCTTCGACACTCCTTTTCTTCTTCTTCTTAGGAGCTTTCGAATGTTCATTTATGATAATCTTCCAAATGTCAAGGTTGAATCCTTGGATGAAATATTTCATAATGTTGCTCCATTGGAAGTAACCTTCTCCTTTGAAGAGAGGAGGACACATGATAGAGCGGCCTTCTTCAAATGAAATCATTGTAGAACCGCTTGCCATTTTCTTGTACGGTGGACTACGAGCGTTGGATCTTTACTCCTGGATGTTAGTCCTTTGATGGAGACGAGGCTCTGATACCAATTGTTGGGCTTTTTAGGCACGCTCGAATCGATCACCGAAACCGTCAAAGAGGGTTGTAATTGTTTGGTGGTTGAATTGGCTAAAACCGAAAATAGTAGACAATATTTGCACGATGATTTTAGAGTGGTTCGACTTTCTAACCAAAGTCTACATCCACTACCTTAGCACACCACTAAGGATTTCCCAATTCACTCAACAATGAATTCTTCCTTTTGAGGACAAAGGGTAACCTTACAACCCTATCTTTTCAATGGCTAAGATAGAACCACTCTAGTTTTTCTCTCAAGGCTAAACTAGAACCTCTCCTTATACAAGGGTAGAAAGTTGTAAACAAATAAACCTCACAAGGTGGGTGTTTACGAGATTGAGCTCACAAGAGTGTAAAGAATAAAAACAATGAAAACACTCTCTATACAATATTTACAAGAGAAATGAAGGAAATGAAGACTTAAACTCGATTTCTCTTGAACATTTAGCTTGGATCTTGTTTCTTACCATCTTCAAGTGTCCTTGGGGTGTTTATATAGTGTGGAATGAGATTATAGCCGTTTATGGCCGTTGGAGATGTTTCGGAGCCGTTGGGGATGCAAAATAGCTGTTACCTACAAAAAGTTCAGCATTTACAACACAAGGGATCGATCCCATAAACCAGGGGATCGATCCTTTTTCAAAAAATATGACCGTTACAGTCAAGGGATCGATCCCATAAACCAGGGGATCGATCCTTTTGCACTTGGAGACTGGAAGCAGAAATTGAACGAATCTGCCAACAAAGGGATCGATCCCTTTTTCCAGGGGATCGATCCTTTTTGCCTTGGAGACTGAAAAAACAGCTTTAGTGCAAAAACGGATCATACATGTTTTGAAAAAGATCGGCTACAGTTAGAAATCATTTGAAACATATTTTTCAAGTTTTTAAGGACTTTTGAATTATTTTTGAAATCTTTAAACAAGTCCAAAAACATTTTTCACATAATTGTTATATCAAAATATTTCTCAACACCTTCTTGGTCCATTTAGAGCTTAAACTTATTGCTTCATCTGCTTCCTTTACCCTCTTCTTCTTGGGTCTACCTGGTGGTCTTTTGAGTTTTGGTTCTATGACAGGCTCACATGTTGTGTCGTGCAACCATTGATTAAGGCCTCTCACTGGTTGAATGCAGTGGTTGTATATCTGCTGTTTTGTGGTGGTATGATAACATGAATGAACATATGATTAAGGTCTTTCATTTCTTTGTACCATGACTGCAACAGCATGTATACATGGAATTCCTGTTGAGAAAACAAATAGACAAATAAAAAATGTTAGTTAATTTCTATATGTAAAAACAAACTACATGTATACATTGAGCAATAAAAAGATATAACCAACCAGTGATATCCCACTTCCTGCAGGAGCAGGTGTGATTACCCAAATCAACTACATGTTGATTTAATGGTCCAGCAGAAACTTGGTACTTATTTCCTCCAGCATGTGTAGGCCAGCACCTGAAAAAATAGAAATATTGATTAAAAAAGAAGTACTGACAGAAATAAACAATTTACAAGTAAATAAAAAATATTATCAGTTACCTAGTGGATTGCTGAATTGCCAATTCAACCTTGTTTTGTATTTTTGGACACAATAATCCAGGAAGTTTAGCAGTCTCTTCTTGTTTTGTGGTAATTTTGTACATAATTTTGGTCCTCACCATCTCCATTAGTGTCAAAATGGGTTTATCTCTTGCTTCTAAAATCATCTTACAAAAAACATCAAACAATGTTAGTGCATGAATGAAAAATATGAAAAAAAATCAATACTTTTATTATATGATAGTCATACCTTATTGAAGCACTCAGAAAGATTGCTCAAGAGCATGTCACACTTGCTCTTAGGAGAGAAATGAGATTTGGACCAATGTCTTGGGTCCTTTCCATTCAACCAATTAAAGGCTGGTGTTGACAATGCTTTAAGTTCAACCATTGCATCTTCAAATTTCTTCAAATATGTAGCTCTTGCTGCCTTCCATAGTGCATCCTTAAGATTTTTTTCCAATGAACCTCTTCTTATTCTTGAAGTTGGAATACAAGTGTCTAACACAGTTCCTATGCTCAGCAGCTGGAAGCACTTCAGCTGTTGCCCTCTTCAATCCCTGGTTCAAATTAAAAAAGTTAGTATTAATTCAATTAAGAATGTATTAAATTAAGGATAAAAATATATTAGTACCTTTTGTTTGTCTGAAAGAATTGTGATGTTTTCTGAAGTTTCAAGGTCTAGGTCATTCTTCACTTGTGACAAAAACCAAGTCCAAGAAGATTGATTTTCAATCTCAACAACAGCAAATGAAACTGGGTAAATGCTGTCATTAGCATCTACAGAAACAGCTTCCAAAAATATGCCTCCATAATAACCCTTCAAGTGGCAGCCATCAATGCTCAATACAGGTCTACATCCTTTGTAACCTTCTTTGCAAGCTTGTAAACAAATATACATCCTGAGGAACGCTCTATTGTCTAGCATAAGAGTGGTTGTGCTTCCAAGATTTGATGTCTTAATTTCTTCAAGGTAATCATAAATCATAGAGTACTGCTCCTTGTGACTCCCAAGCACCATTTCTAGTGCTAAGTTCTTAGCCCTCAAACACTTACCCAATGTCATGTTATACAAATGATCAGACATGACATCTTTCTTAAGAAGTCTAGTTGAGTATGTAGTGTCAGCCCTATATTTTTCTATGTAAGTCTTAGCTAACCATTTATAAGTTGCATTTCTATTTTTAAAACCTCTCAGACATTTATGCTCTTCCACATAAGACTTAATCTGCCATGTCATGTTCATTTTATCTTTTGGGTCAGATCTTGAGGCCCACATGTACCACGGACACCCTTCCTTACACACAACCTGAACTAATTTACTGCATGTTCTTTTAAATCAGACATCAACCCTATTTTAATCCTATAATCCCTGACTGCCTGTTTCAAAGTTTTTTTATCCCCAAATATCATACCTTTCTGAAACTGTGAGTTTAGGGAGTCTACCTCAGGATTGAACTCAGGACATTTGGGTTTCTTTTGTTGTTCATTATTTGAGTCAGAATCAGTGGCACTATCCAATTGGTCTGGTTCATAATTCTGCTCTTCATCATCTAAGGTCATAACAGGGCAACCTCTCAACAGATCACTATTTAAGTTATTAATGTCCATTTCATTCTCTACTCCTACATGCACATCATGTGCATACCCTTCTACATCACTAATATCATGCTCACTACCTTCAAATCCACTATCATTAGCAACATAATCCTCATCTTCTTCTGAGTCATCTGATTCAGCACTAACAGGGTCAATAGATTCAGTCCTATCATGGTCAACAGATTCAGTCCTATCAGGGTCAACAGATTCAGTCCTAACAGGTAAAACTTCTTCTAAGTATACATGCAGTTGTCTATGTTTAGGCATACAATTCAACATGATAAGAATATCACTGTCAGTTTTTAAATGCTTAACATTTAACTTCCCACCAGGTTCTTTCCAGTATAGAATATAGTTACCTGTAATACCTAATTCCCCAACAATATCATACATTTCCAGCATTGACATGCTTTTCACATTACAATTGTTAAAGAAGGTTATCTTCTTTCCAGTATACTGAAAGCTTGGTGAATTCACCATGAACCCTCGATGGTGTATGGCAATGGTGCAATACTCAGATGAAGTTCATGTCAAAACAACCAACAGAAACAAAAAACTTGTCAACCATTCAATCTAATGTATTAATACATGCAAGACATTTAAACCAACCATTCAACCAACAGTTAATACATGCAAGACATTTAAACTAACCAAAAACAAACAATACAAGCAACTCAGTTTCTTAATGCATTAATACATTAATGTATATTATGCATATTATAATGTAAATTATTCTTAAAGTAACAGAATCTAATGTATTGTCAACCAACAGAAACAAAAAACTTGCCAACCATTCAATCTAAATTTCAGCATAAAATGCTACATATAATAATCTTAAAGTGGTCCACCATTCAATCCAGATAATAATATTTTAATGGTGTCCACCATTCAATGTAAATAATAGGGTGAAGTGGTCAAGCATTCTAACCCACCACGCAGACCCAACATTCATTCCCCAAAAGCATATTACCCTACATATAAAAATGCACACTAGCTGCCAAAGTACTCACAATATAATGTATTGTCATTAATACTATATCCCATTAGAAAAAAGTAACATTACATTGGTTTACACCACAATACAACAGTCATCATAAAGAACATCTAAATGAAATCAACCAAACCAATCTCCCTTGTTACAATTTGCAATAAAACAATAACATTACAGTGGTTTAAACTAAAATCCTACTTAAGTTGCACATAAATCTGACAATAAAAATAAACCCTAAATTAAAATGACAGTTAAATAAAATCCCCCAATTCCGTTGAAGAAATCGAAACAAGAAAGTTACTTTACAAAAGTAATCAAAACCCCCAATGACAGTTAAATAAAATCCCCCTAAAAATTTTACAACGACTTGAAGTAGTCAAAAGAAATCAAAAACAGTACTTACCATACTTCATGCTCGTCATTCCTTTAGTTCGCATCACTCGCTTTTTCATTTTGATTCAAACTATAAACAAACTGAAAATGGTTAATCCGTCGGCCATAATCCATTAACAAAATCATGATTATGTTTTGGGTAAACAATGACAAACCTGAGATAATAAATCTTCTATTTACGAAGTAAGCTTCACCGATTATGAGAGATTAAGGATGCTTAGTTTCTCAATTGACAATTTTGAGAGATTCAATAGGGGAAATCTTTCTTCTGTTTGAGAGAATGAGGGAGGGTTAGAATCTCAATCGACATCAACACCTTCTCATTTAATTTGAGAAAAAATTTTAAGTCGTTAAAATTTCAATAACAGAGGATTATGAAAACGGTGTCGTTTTGAAAACCAAAAGGGTTTTTAATTTTTAATTTTTTAATGACATGGAATAAATAATAATATATAGGGTACACAGTTAGCACCGTTACAATTTTCTTAGTCCACGTCACCACGGCGTCCATGATTTAACGGAGGGATAGTATAATTGGATCAAATATTAAACGTTAATGATAATTTTAGACCAATTGAAACGTTGATATTAAAAACAAGTCAGACACTATAATTCGGTGTTATCTGGCATACTTTACCCTACAAAGAAATATTTGCTTTATCTCAGATTTCAATTCATATATTGTTCCAAAAAAAAAAAAAAATTTCAATTCCATACTTCTCGCTCTTTCTCCCTGCTTGGTTAGGTAAACGAAACGGAAACCTTTTGTTTGCTTTTCACTCTCATCTTTTAGATCTGTTATTAATTGTTATATTCTGTTTTCCCTTTTGACAGTTGTTTTTGTTTCTTTTACTCTATTAAGCTTCAGGAATCTCAATCATCAGCGCAATGGCTTCCTTTGAAATGAACGATCGAAAGAGTAAGCTCTATTTTCTTTTCCTTTTTGTGCCTTCTTTCCTTCCTTTCATCCAGTTAACGCATCTTCGAATCTTTTATTTTCATGGCGCTTCTGTTGATTTGGTACTTGAAATACGGTTTAATGTGTAATTCCTAAAAAATCAAGTGAAATACAAATCTGTGGACATGTTTATTATGTCTTTAAATGCTCGTTTTATTTTAGATCGTATCAGTTTGCCAATGGTTTGAAGTGCTAATTTGTTTCGAACTTTTAAATATGTTTGATGAATTCAAGTGTGAGCTACAGTTTTAGTTTAATACTAAAGATGTTTGCTGAAAAAATTATATGTTCAACTACATAGAAAGAGCCTTAAGTGGCAACTTGTGTGCTCATTTTCATGCAGTTAACTTTCATACAATATTAATTCTAGAACTATGAAAAACAGAAATTGGGCTAGGATTAACCGGATTTGGCATATTTTTTTCGTTTCTCGGAATTATCTTCTTTTTCGACAAGGGATTGCTTGCCATGGGAAATGTAAGCTAACTTCTATTACTTTGTGTTCTCTTTGCATAACTATTTTTTATATTTCTCCCTGTGAATTATGCTTCACTAACACTCCCTTGTTTTCTTTTTCTGTTAATCAGATCCTTTTCATATCAGGAGTGACCTTAACTATTGGTCTGAAGTCTACCATGCAGTTTTTCATGAAGCCTCAAAATTTTAAGGTTTGATTTATTCGCTTCCTCTCTCTTTGTTTCACACATATGCACGTACAATTATGCATTCATCTCTTCTTTTCATTTTTATTTGTTGCTATTGAATGCAGGGAACAATTTCTTTTGGTGTTGGCTTCTTTTTTGTTGTCATTGGATGGCCTATCATTGGCATGGTATTGGAGGCATATGGATTTGTTGTGCTCTTCAGGTCTAAATGAAAATTTCATTACCTTGATTCAATGCAAATGCTTGCTTCTGCCAATTTCAAGCTTCTCATTTAGCACCCCCATTTTCTTTTGCAGTGGTTTTTGGCCGACACTGGCAGTGTTTTTGCAGAGGATACCTTTTCTTGGTTGGTTGTTCCAGCAACCATATATTAGATCGGTATGTTTAGTTTCAAATTGAAGTAAATTTTCTTTTTAACTTTACATTTCTGCTTGACATGCAAGCTTGTAATCTATTATTTTGTTAGCTCTTGGTTGGTTGTTTACTCGATTAAATCAGTTTAGACTCTTAAAAAGCATTCTAGAAGAACAGCCCTAAAACTTGAAAGGCCAGCAATGCTCTACGGTATTCCGAGAGTATGAAAGAAAGCCCAGAAATTATCTAAACCTAAGTTCATGTTAATATTTTTTACTAGAAGAAGGAAGATAGATCTGTAACCATTTCATTTGCTTTCAATATTGGAGCACTTAGCAAATACAAAACGATTATCACTCTTTCACATTGTATGCAAGAGTACCTTTTCTTCAAGACAGCGACTCTCTCTATCTCTTTCCTCCTGTTGAGTAGGCTTAATTTTTATCCGACATAGTTGCTGAAGTGATCTGTGGATCTTTTATATCTTTCATGTGCAAATCTTGTTAAGATCATAAAAAGCCATACACATCTATTGCTTGACTTGCCACAGTTCCTGGTCATATGTCTTGAATCGCTGTTTATACGACTAACATGTTAACCAACATTTCAAGGTGGTTATTTGAAGAAATTATTGCACTAACTTTTGTCTACTTTCTTCTTGGTGCAGTTGTTCGACCGATACCGGGGCAGGCGAGTGCCTGTATAACCTCGTATATATCAGAATTTAACTCGTGTCGTTTAAATTAAGAATAGGAGATAGATGGTTGTTAAATCTTGCTAACTAGGATTCCAAATAAGACCCCAACTTGTACAAGTCATAGGATCATCTGAAGATATTTCTTATAACTAAAACTCAGTTTCTTCATCTTGTACTTCCTCTGTCGTGTAAGGCTCTTTCATTCATTTTTGGAATTTTCTTTTGTGTTTTTTTTTTTGGATTTGCATATTAAATCGTGGTTGAAGCGTGCCATATTAGATGATAATGTTTATCTCAGCTTGGGTGTTTTTCTGTTTGTGAGGATTTAAATTTCTGATCATAAAAATTAGCTGCTATTGCTATTATAATTTATAACAGATGGAACAGATATGAATGAAATATCGCATTAAATCTATATATTCAAAAGAGCCAAGGGAAGAAATAATGTAAAATTATTAGCCAAAAAGAATAAAGATGCATTTTATCAGACAGAAGGAAAATTGAAGAATCAAAATTAACGGCTATTTTTTCTTCAAGTACCAAACCAAACTCGGGTATAAAATACAGTATTTTAATACAATTATTTATCAAAACTACAAGAGAACCATAATCATAATAATCAATTCATATGTATCCCAAGGAATGACGATTTATTTTTTATTTCTCCTTGCAAAAATTGAGGTAACACGCCTGTTGCATGTAATCCCAATTGCAACAATAAAGCTACAAACAAAGCTCGTCATATTGATACTATGATGTGGGGAACAATGGCGCATCATCCATATATGTATAAATTTACTTTCAGGGGTCTGGCAAAGCTCTATACAAAACAGGGGATGACAACCCTATCAAAATCAAATCACATTTTCAAAAGGGGGAAGAAAGAAGGAACTCTAGCAGAAGCAAAACCCCAATTATCAAAGTAAATCCAAGAGAGGTGGTTGTTCCGATGTTGATTTGGCATGGGTAGTGACCCTTGCTCTTGCTCTTGCCCTCCCCATCCCCCTTCCTCTACCCACAGCTGTTGAGGGTGGTGGTGCAAGCTTTGGAGCAGCCTGCTCATTTTTGCTACTACTAAATATGGACCCGAGATCTGACGATTTCTGATTATTGTACGAAGAGTTCATCGAAGCTGAATTCCCCTGATTCTGTTTCATGAACCCAATAGTGTTCTGGAGACCCCCACTGTTCAAAATGCTTGCATTGGAAGTTGATCCTCCGAGATTAGGTCTTAATAGCTCCCCAGAGTTTTGGTTGCTGAAGGCCCAACTGTTGCTTTTGTCATCAGGGTTGTTCATGTTGAATTGGGTACTTGTGATAGAACTGGATCCATGATTGGTCGTGGCTGGTCCCATGGTGCCATTGTTCGAGCTTTCCAAACCGTTTGAGGCACTAGGCCGTGGAGGCCAGTTTGCGAAAGGATCTAAATCATCAAAACTTGATGCCAATGATGTTCCAGTATTTAATTGCTTCTCGCCATTGTCAGGCTCTGCAGTAATACCTGAAGTTGCACGAGGAGGCCACTCGATGTCAACCGCAGGGCAAGAAACATGAATTTCCTGGCTGGATACAGTAGATATCACAGAAGGCTCTGATTGAATTGATTTATCAGCCAAGATGGAATCAATGGATGAGTTGTTTTTTGAAGGCTGCTGAGCAGTGGCACTGACACCGGCAGCTCCTCTGGCTGTAGGGCCCCAGTCTTCATCCCAAGCTGGGCTGCTTTTAGCTGAAGCCACAGTACCACTTGTTTTGCTCAAGGCTTCCGACTGAAACCCATTGGCAGTAGTAGAATGTTTTACCTCTGGGATTCCCGAATCACTTGAAGTAACCCCCCATTTGTCTTCTATCTTTCTGAGTTAAAACAAAATCAGAACTATAATATCTTCATACTAACTAATACTTTTCAGCACGGGAGATAATAATCAATTTTTCTGTGCAGAAATAGGATCCAAGGGAATTCAACAAATCACAACAATAAAGATTATACCTGAGAACATCCTTAACAAAATGCATATATTTGGAAAATTGCTGAATATTCAACTGTTGGGCAGTTAGAAGAGGCGTGAGTAGAGGGAGGACATGCTCTGCAGTGAATTCAACTCCATACTGAACAAGATGAATGAAAACGGCAAATACTGAATTGTAAGGCACTGGGACTACCAGACATACAAATGAAAAGCAACTTAAGCAACAAAAAACAGAGTCCGTAATTACCTGCTTGAGAATCGCGTTTGAAACAGCTAGGGTACACATAAGAGTGGGAGCTGAACGATCAACAGCTGTACAACGCTGAATGGTTTGTAGTACCTCCAACACAGCATGTTTATTAAGTGTGTGAATAAAATCCGCTAAGCATAGCAAAGCATTGACTCTGACCTGCTCAAAGAAACCAAGAGATCGGAAGAGATCAATAGAAATAAAGCAGCTATGTTCTTTTAAAACTGCTTTAGAATCTAAAAATAAAGAATTAGAAAAACCCCCTAACTCCACGTACTTTGAGAAACATATGTATCTGCTTCATTAAATTATAATGAGCATTTTGAATAATATTGAACGACGATACAGAAGTTAGAAATTAGATGCCTTCCTAAATGCAAGAATGAAGACACATTTCAATAAGCATACTCTTCCTTTTCCAATATGCTAATTTCATGGATGACCTAAATTCATATTCTTCGAGTGGCACGAGTCTCTTTCAAGGAAACTAGCAGGGATAATGCATAAAGTTAAACAACAGCAGCTCTAAAATATGCATTTGAAGCAGACCAAATAATCACAGACAGCCTTATTTTTTAATAACTTGATGAGAAAGTGATGAACAACCTTCCAAGTTTGGGTAGAATGTCTATTCCAGCCATAAATTTAGGAAGTAGGATTTAATCTCTTAGAGGACTTGCTTGTTTGGTTTATTTTTATTAGTCTACTTATTTGGATTAGGTAGGCCTTTTTTTTCTTCTTAAACCCAGGTTATGAAGCTTATACAAGTTGTATTACATTTGGAGGTTGGATTTGGATAACAGATGAACATTGATACTGAAAAGTACTGTACTATCATTCCGGAGAATTTGTCCTACATCACATGGCATGTTTATTCATATAAATTACATATAATAAATTATGACTATATAATTTAATACCGAGATAATTACCAAAAATATGCATACATACCGCAGCAACCGTTGTGTTAAGAGCTAATCCATGAATGTGAGGCAGAATGGCATCTTTCACAAGCTGAACAACATAAAGAATAGTATTACTACAAAATGGAAATAGAACTATACAATGGGGGAATAAAATTATTTGCCTACTAGATCAGGGTCCATGCTTTTTAATCAAAGAGAATCATCAAAAGTAAACATAAAGACCCAGCACTATAAGAGTCTAAGAACAAAAGTTCCCTACAAACTGTGTGGGATGCCCTAAGAATGTTTTTTAATTAATTTTCTCTATTTTTGTGACACAAGCCAACAATATTTCGAAATTTTGTTACTCAAGAAAATAAGAAGAGCCTGGAAGAATAGATAGCTTCTATGAAACATACAAACCACAGAACAATGGCTAGATAGAGCAAGTTGGTCAAGCAGGCCACCGATTAATAAAAAAGGGCACAACTATTCAAGCAAAATGACGAAAACCTGTAAATTTTTGTATTTTCATCCATTGTTTCAACTTCACAATTGATTCATTTCAAATCTATATAAAATGCAGCTAATGGAAAAAAGGTGTTTCTAGGACAATAATTACTTTATCTTCTTTAAAAACTAAGGCAAGGGTGAGATCAAAGTGTGATGTCTGTATATTCCTCTTAGTATCCAGAGTCTAAAGGATAATTTACATCATCCAACAATCAACAGGTACTAATGATTATTGCTCCTTTTTCTAATATCCAATAACAAGCATAAATAACATCCAAGAAAAAAATTGACAAGGTAAACTTCTGAAAACAACAATCCATTAGAAAAAAAAAGCATGACAATCACCTGCGTATCAAGCTGCTTGGCAAGGAATAGAGATTTTCTCAAAGCTTCTTCTTGTATACGATGATCATTGTCATCATAAGATCGAACAAGCATGGGCAGTACATGGGACACTCGGTGCTCTGGAGTTGTCTACAGTAATGGAAGCAGCTATAATTAAATTATCTGAGTATGACC
The DNA here is from genome assembly GCA_030270665.1 of Hibiscus trionum. Classification (NCBI taxonomy): domain Eukaryota; kingdom Viridiplantae; phylum Streptophyta; class Magnoliopsida; order Malvales; family Malvaceae; genus Hibiscus; species Hibiscus trionum. The sequence goes on from BSYR01000019.1 coordinate 19,081,907, forward strand.
ATGAAGAAAACAAGTCCCAGAAGATAATGAGAAACATGACATTGCCATTTCATAAAGGATCCTTTTCAGCAATTACTATACGGTGAAAGTAAGTAAACACATAAGCCCAGTAAAAGTACATTGGTCATTAATATAGGTATGTAGGTTTTCAGTTTGTTATCCTATTATGTTCTGCTTTAAGTTCACTATGCAGTTGTTAAAGTCCTAATTGAAGTAAACTTCTGTTCCTTGTAGGAATAAGGATGTTTGGAGTCTATATTAATCAATTTACTCTTTCAACTTATATGTAAAATTATTATATGAGAACTTCTGGCAGTACACTATCATAATTGTGTGATGCAATCAACTTTAGGTGTAAGGAACCCTGTTTGTTAAGCTTAGGAAACGGAAGAATAAAACAACAGAACAAAATGAAAGTCAGAAGCCTATATCACCCATTTAACTTACTTTCATGAATTCAAAAAGAAATGTACACCGAAAAATAATCATAAAAGTAGAATATTAATATTGTTCTAAACCACATAGATCTACTTATTCATCACTTCCATCCATATCATGTGATATTTTACTCGATAGCACCTTGTTCATATTCACAAACAAAACTAGACCACTCTTTTTTCTGATTATAATAAAAGATACAGCAAAAGAAAAATGGAACTCTTGGCCCTTGGGAGCATTCTTTAAAGAAGCAAACTACTCTAGTTACCTTGTTAATAATAAGATCTGCATGCTTCACCAGCAACAACAAGGTCTCTCCCGCAGCAGTGCTCAGGACAGGCCCAAGAGCTGGGAATGTAACTGACTCAAAATCAGTTTTATCCTACAATGTAAGCCATCAGTTCATTGGTCAAACGAGATTAAAAATCATGATCATAGTAACCAGATAGAACCATATCAGATTCATTATGACATATGGTTTCATCACCATTCACATTGTGTTAACAGAAAGCAGAGATGAATTAAGAGAAAAAAAACTTCCTTCTCATTACCAAATGATAAGTCAAACAGACCTCAAATAGATGAAGGAAAAATGCATGACAGCAAGCCAAACAAATGCAACAACTTTCAGAGAGAGAAATTTAACATGGTTTTCAACATTATATTTTCACATTAGATTACATTCAGTATTTGATACATGGAAATGTTGAATTTATTACAAACAGCTCAATGTATAATCCAAATGACTGTAAAAGTCAATTTGAATTTTTAGCAACAAAAAAAGAAATTACAGAATCCAATTAAAGCTCTAAGCCAGCCATAGCCATATTATTATACAGAATTTTGGGTGTGTATGCTTGGTAGAGAGATATAGTGTCCAAATAGCTTGCACTTGTTAACCTTTCGCTATCTGTTAATTTTATTTTCACAGTAAGAAACTATTCTTAGAGATCTTCCTTTTACCCATAACCGTGGATACGGTCCAAAATTGAGCACAACATGCTTTTCTCATTACATCATAGATCATGCACTAAAAAATTAATATGCTTATTGAACGTAAATTACAACATTCATTATATATATTCATAACATATATTTAAGCATTTACGCATGTATATCATAGTTATTATTTGACTACTTCATTGTTATTGTCATGATTAGAAAGTTCAGAAAATACTATCTTATTTAGTAACAGAATTTTATTTCTCAGGATAGTATCTAGTAGGAGGCACAAAAAATAAGGAAAGTAAAAAGCTGTCAAAGAAGAAACTAATTGGGGTCAGTTTATGTAAAAGGCGGAGAAACAGATCTTGATAGACAGAAAAAGGTTATCTACTAATAACAGAGAAATATCTAGCATGTTGAAAATATCAAAAGACATTCCCTGTTTAACAACTAATCCAGAAAGGTTAGCATAGAGATACTTGAAAGGCCAACACAATCACCAATCTTCTTTTTTTTAATTCCAATTACAAATAAGAAAATTGCATTCTGCTAATACTCCAAAGCCTTGTTATGAGCAAAACAAGCACCTGTGACTCTGCAATCTTGAGAACCATGGGCACAATCATTGGCTGCATAACTGGATTCCTTAATTCTGCACAAAGAGGCGGAAGTACCTGCATTTAGAAATCTTATTCACTCAACTTGCTTTTGTCAGACAATAGATAACATCATGAACTGCTAATATGTCCTTGTTGAGCTAGGTGAACCAGAAATAGCAACAAATAAGAAAGGGATACAGATGACACTTGAAGATCTTGATGCATCACCCCGTGAGAGAGAAAGAAGCTGGGAGTAAGAATGCATATATGATAATTCACTTCAAGGAATCAAGAACAAGTTTGTTTTCCAATATATCTTCATTTTTTCCCCAGATATCCTTAAAGACGTATCCTAAATAACTATAGTAAGGTACTTAAAACTCAAACTCATATTGCATACTAGGCAAAACTAGGGAAGCAGCACTGTTGGAAGCAAAATAAAATCCCAAACCTTATATTGCAACACACGGGAATCAAAATCTTTCCACATATCAGATAAAGCTTTTAGAAATTCAGACTTCTGCATGTTATCCCTTCCCTGCAAAACAAAATTGTCATCCAGGAATATTTAGCATTTCTATAGCACTTTATTACAAGCAAGTTACTTCTAGATAACTGCAGTTAATGAGCAATTTCATAGAAAATCAAAATTCAAATACATACAAGCATGTGGTCGAGGAAGCGAAGAGCACGCAACCTAGTATCCCCCCGGAAAAACGGAGAGCCTAAAATATAACACAAAATTCAAAATCAACAAACTAATCTAATTAGCACTTTAGCAGGACAAACATCAGCATCCAAATCAAACAATTACTGCTTTTTAAGGAAGTTCAAATTTTACAATAAACAGAGACTTAATGCATAATTAATTGCTTTTCACCGCAACACCATGATCACTGGATATGCAGTACAACTGATAGTAGAGATATGATTGCAACCCAAAACATTCTCAAATATTTTCCTTTTTTTCTGCTTTTGAGGACATGAAATTAAAATGAAAAGATTTATTACGAGTAAATTCCACAGCTGATGGCCTGGTAGAGTCATTTGCAGAAATCATCCTTTGTAAGTCATGAATTAGTTCTGGTGGGATAGAAGAGAAGGCTTCACTGGATAAGTATGTCAATGTATTCATATACTGCAGGAAAGAAACACCACAATCAACCACTAGAAAGAGAAACAGATAGAAAATAAAGCATAACACAAATCTAGTATACAATAGGATATGCCTTCAACATGTCTATTTGAACTTGTTGACATCCCAAGTCTCTCTAAAACGGTCTTTGACATACATACTTCTCTAATTTGCATGAGGGAACAACAAATGGATACCAGTAGGAAATTTTCAGGAAATGCTTTTTCATTTTGCCATACGCATGTTTGAAACATTGCCAACATCACTACAAAGCTATACACATGCCTTGCTAGTTGCCAAAAAAATTAAATAAAATAGGAGAAAGTATCATAAATACAATTAATTAATGTAGAAAATGGAGGAAAAAAGTGCAAAGTGTAAAATATGACTGGGCCAAATGTCAAACAACAATCTCGTCTTCTAGATTCATATAGTTATAAATCTAAAGTTTACTAAATAAAACGTATAAATGCAAGGATAGAGGGAAAACCTTGATTAAGCTCATAGGTGATAAGAGGAAGACTTTGAAAGACTTTTAGCACAAACAAGAGGAAAGGTACCGATCAAAGAATTAATGTAGTCATGTTGTTAGCATTTCTAAGAGGCTAATTTATAACCCACTGGGCTCTCGAGCTATGCCTTCTGAACTAAAAGAGATTTCATAGTAAGTGCAACCTTAAGCCAGGTTGAACAGGTTTTGCGCTAAGTTTCTCAGTCCAGCCAATTTCAAAAATCAAAGAATCCAAAGGAAAGGTAGAAAATCTTAACTGCTTAACCAGTTAGTCCAGACTAATAACTCAATCCTAAACGTAAAATATTGTTGGCCGCTAAAAGAGTAGACCGTTAACACTATGTTTAGTAACTTGACTTTGAAATTTTGGATTTTAATTTCATTATTTATATAAACTGTGAGAACAAAATGCATATATCATGTACAAATTAGTTGAGATTCAAAATAATTAAATATTTGAAAGGTATAAAAACATGAATTTCAAATTCACAAATATCTATAGGTACTCTAAGTTCACCACTGACTAAGCAGATACCTAACAAATCCATGAATTTAAAAAATAATCATGAATATTGCATTTAGATGTGTTTTATTTACATAATGCATACTGCATTTGAATCTAAACCCATCTTTTGAAATTCAAGTTCCCAAACACAACCTCGGATTATTTCATAGTACAGCTTACTGCTTACATATCATGTTGGTTCCTATTTCCAGATGCAAGATTCTTGAGGATAAAGGAGATGATAACCTGATACTCTGAACTATCACAATCAACATTAAAATGTAACAAATGGCACACGCAATGCCTAAATGAGAGTAGTTTGGCTAGTGCCTAAAGTTTTTTTTTACAATGTTGGCAGTGCCAATGTTAGTGCAGCTTATAATTCTCCGAAGACAGAAATGCAAAGTAGGTAGCTGTAGCATGAGATTCAGAGGGTGTTCTGTGGTTTTGTGCTGTTTACTAAAATACACTGCGAGAAAACAAGGACTTATATATTTATGTTTTGAAAGTGATACATTGCTGACAATAAAGGAAATTTCCAGACAGAGATCAACTTTTGGGAACACGGGAATATAATTTTTGACATTTTAGGTTTTACCTTAGGAATTTAGTAGTTATCAGTTCTCTCTGTCATGTTAGGAGAAGTGATAATCTCTTTGCTTAAATCTTAGCTAAAGTTAAGTGTGATAAGGGGGAATAGAGGTTCTAGTGTAGATCTCTCCCTACCACCTTTTGAAAATTGTAATCCTGACTTAAGTTGGAGTAGATGATTTTTGTTTTCTATTTTATAAACTGGCAGCCAAAAATGAGACCAAAGCCCCTAGCCATCATATAAACACATGATAGGAAAGTAGTATTTCTTGTTCCGAGAACTAAAGAGGCAATCAAAAAGGATAAAATTTTAATTAGTAAGTACCATCTTAACATTGTTGTTGCAGTCAAACAGAGGCTTTCGAGCAACTAAATGGTAGGCCAGGCATCCAAAACTAAAAATGTCAGAAGACCATCCAACTGAAGATGCATTACTTCGAACCAATTCAGGTGCAGTATAATTCAATGATGGCTGAAGAGGCATGACAGAATCTTCAGTATCATATTCCTGCACGGACCATATCAAATTAAAATATAATGAAAGCTAAATTTAAATCATAATTGCACGTGTAAATCCATCCATCATGATGAGTGAAGTGACAGAATATCATAAGAGAACACTTATATTTGAAAAAAGACCAAACACCACATGGCCAACAATTCAAAAGAAAGCAAAGCCGAAAAAGTAGAAAGAAGGCTACTAAGAATCGAAGTATTTAGGCAAAATGACAAAAGATGCTCCCAACGTTTGCATGTTTTGTCATTTGGCCCCCTATTCTTTTTTTTGGAGCAAAGAACACCCCAACGTTTCAATTTGGTCCAAATATGCCCCTAGTTGGATGGAAACCGTCAGCCAACTAACGGTCAGTGGCTAGTGTTGACTGGACTTGCCACGTGTTAAGATCCGCTGAAACTGCAGCATTTTATTCCTTCAATTTTAACCGCAACAGATTCAATCACCATCAGGTTCAATCACATGTCATCATGATATTCAGCCACGTATCACCATCAGGAAGGATATGATAAAATATTTTTTTTGAAAAAAATCTGACATGGCATATGCCTCATCAGCGGATCTTAACACGTGGTAGGTACAGTCAACACCAGTCGTTGACCGTTAGTTGACTAACAGTTTCCATCCAATGAGGGGCATATTTGGACCAAATTAAACCGTTGGGGTGTTCTTTGCTCCAAAATAAAGAATAGGGAGCCAAATGACAAAACATGCAAATGTTGGGGGTATTTTTTGTCATTTTGCCAAGTATTTATGCCAAAACCAATTAGTGATGAACGAATGGAGTTAAGATGACATCCCAAAATGCACAACAATAAAAAATAAGATTATCATGTACGACAGTGTACTGCATCTATCATGTATCTTATTAAAACTAAAAATATACATGGCATACATATACACATTGCTAAGAGGCTAACCTAATGAGAGACAGCATGACAACTAAGTACATTACCAATAGTGAACTAAAGTATGTTACTTATACTCAAGTTGAGTATCATATATGCATATTTGCCTGACATTCCAATTTTTCTTGTTTTTCCCTATAGATGGACAGGCAGACCACCATGCCAACATCAGTCAAAAAATGTGTTGAAAAATAGTTACTTCATGGAAAATGAAGTCACAGCAACATAGCTAGAGCAAATGTGTTGATTTTAATTGTTCGATGAATTGAATTGATTTTTTATTTGAGTACAATAAAAAGTACTGTGGCTCAAACCTGGCATTTCTTCTCAAACTCCACCCAACCTTACAATTTTAGCTAAATTGTTAAGATATCAAAAGTTCAACTTACAGAATAATGGAAAGCCTTCACAGTAGCTGAATCACTAGAGGCCTGATCCATTGAGATGGCAAAACCAAACCCACCAAGCTTCCAAGCTCCACTTGATGTAATTAAGACATTCTGCAAGTACATACACGCATTCATCAGACATACCTGTAAACCAGTTCTATTCCCCGCCCACTATTATCCACCATGTAATCTCAAAATTGTCACTAGTTCTTTATCGCAACACGTGAAAGAAAAAACTAAGCAGAAAAGGGGAGATTTCAAAGCATTATGAGGATCACATTAGTATAAATCAGGAAAACATTTTTATGGGGGAAAATAAAAAAGGTAAAGAAGCAACCTCGGTTGATATAGCTCGATGAATAAGACATGCATTATTATGAACAAAATCCAAGGATTCTGCGATCTGAAGCAAACCATGCTTCACCTCCAACAAACTCATTTCCTGTGAAGCAAGAACACTTGTAAGTTTGCTAAAATCATAAAGATACGATGTCAATACATAACAAGGTGGTTATTCAAACATTCAGCTTTTTTCACTGAAATATTCAAAAAACAACTATGTAACATTATATAAAGACACGTCAAATATAAGAAACATGCATATCCGATGTTTAAAAGAAACAAACGGGCCAGCCTTCTAAAACTAGCAATACCTCCAGGTGATTGCAATTTGTTCATGTAGAGGGGAAGTGGAAGAGGCAGAGTGAAAAGAAGTACAATTTTTACCATTACCCTATTTGGGGAACATTTTCTTAAAGAGAGAGGATATTGTTCACAGTAAAACTAACCCTTGAATGTCATTTTAAGTTCCCCAAAGCCATAAGGATTCAAAAATATTCCACATCAATCGTTTCAGGTTGCTATTCCCTTTAAACCCTTGATAGTGTCATTTAACAATAACCCCAAAATGAATTACAGTATTTTTAACTTACAACTTTAACCTTCTCTTTGCCCACTCTGAGAAATGTAAAAGAAGATTTTCACTACACAACTCCGCTCTAGTAATATTTCCATCCATTCACTCTAATCCCTTCCAAGCTTTCCAACATAGTGTTAAATGTGTCCACTATCTGGATGCCAAACTCCAATTAAACATTGTTTAATTCGACCTATCTATACCATTATGCAAGGTTGAACCGTTGCGCCAACTTTGCAAGTGACCATATTCCATCTTAGTTACAAAAGGCATTGTCCCTCTAGGTGTGTCTGTGAATAAAATCACTTTACATAAATTATATCATGGACTAAAAAGTTAAGCATTATTGCAGGAAGCTTGCGAAACGGTATTATCTAGGTAACGATTGCTAAAAACTATTGCTTAGACTTTTGTTCTTAATTTCCCCAAAACTACATTTCAGTGTTTATAGTTTATGGATATGACGAATTGATTATTTGTTTTCTTCCCTTTTTGCTTTACAAAAACCTATTCTATAATACTTCAAAATCACAATTAAAATAATATTGTGGCAGTAAGCCAGTAACTTGTTTAAATAAAAGTTTCCGCTTTTGAAGCCAAAGGAGATAATCAGGTTTTACTTTACTTTTTTACTTAAAGGACAAGGAGCAAAAAATTTTATGGACTCTGCATACATAAAGAAACTATAGTCCAAGGAAAAAACTCTTATTGATAGTTAATTTAATACCTAACGGTTTATAGTAGCCAAAGGTATTTAAGTTTTTTTCTTTTCTTTTTTCTAAAAGACCTGATTATGGAATGTCAATACTACGATTTAACAAATTTCATGAAATTTGCAGACTTGGTTGATTTCCATGATGACATAGACAAGGGACAAGTTGTTGGACAACTTAAACATATGTTTTGAAAATCTCCTATAAGTAAGGGCAGCAAATGCGTCTCTCAGCATGGTTTCCCCTCCTCATTTGAAATTCATATGCAATTTACTTTTCTTATATCCTTCAGGCCCTCTAAACACTGCACATATCTTCTAACCAATTCTTTATAACAAACCCCTCAGTTTCAACTAAGCCCTACTATTTTACAATGTATAAATTTTCAGTAACCTGTTTCCTTGCTGCCCACCTTTTACCTCTAAACAAAGTAATATGTTCAGATCAAGTCAAACACTGTTAGACCAACACGCAAACTCACTTTCAGCACGCGCGACTGACCATATTTGCCATTCCTAGTCCAAAATCCTTATTCCTTTGTTTTAGTAACTATTCTTCTTAAAGTTCAAATATGTCTACGTATTTCAAAAAAATAAAAAAACCAAATATGTCTACAACTCTGTTGACATAAAACAAAAGAAACATACAGCTAAATTATCTAACCAAATTGATATTGGACATATTGACTAAACTTCAAAATACCTATGTAGTCAATTTTACAAAAATTACAATTCAACATTAAATCTACTAAATTGGATAAACCCGCCCCAGTTCCATCATCATGCAGAAAATTGATCCGAGAGAACTACATCGCTGAATATATATCCAGTATCACCTAGGAGATCACAAAATGGTTTGCATAGGTACATTCAAAGGTTTGGATCAACTATAACCTTTTAAGATTCAACATTGATACAAAGCATTGGAGTAATTCAAAGAGAAACTGAACCAAATTCAAATTCAATCAAGAAAAGGACAGTAATAGCACGTACTATCCCTTTGAGATCATTAGGAACCTTGGCAACATTGTCCACCTTCCCAATCGCATTAGCCACCGACGCAAACAATGGCTCCGTAACCATCGTCATGGCATTCTTATTCTCATCCAAAGCCTGCACCACGTGGACCACCCCCGGATGCCGCAGCCTCACCAGCCTTGCCGCATCGGCACGTATCAGATCGAAGAATGAATCCTCAACGATTTTGGAAAGCCCCGCGCGCGCGCGCGCCTCCGCCAGCACCTTCTTGTCGAGGACCCACACGCAAACGGTGGGATACTGGTGGAGACGCGTTGCATCACGCGCCTTGGCGGAGTACAGCTTCCATGCAAGGCCAGGGCCGGCGGAACCAATCTGGTGAAGGAGCTCATAGTCCAGGAGAGCTTTGGGTCCGGAAACCTCCTGAACGGTAGTTTGAACGGTTTTCTCGATGACCGCGGCGGTTTTCGCGAGGGCTTGGGTTAGGGTTTTCATGTTGATCGACATTGTTGTTTGATTGGATTGGTTGTTGCAGAAGGAATAGAGATGAATGGAATTGTTAATAACGTACAAAAGAAGAAAGGAGGAGGAAGGAAGAAGGCTGGTGGACGATTAGAAACACCATTATGTAACGTTATGCTTACCAGAATAAACAAACAAATGAATTACTGAAATTATTACTATATAAATCCATACATCTCTTGTGAATTTACTGAAAACCCAATTTTTTCTTCTTCTGAATAGTAGTATCTAGACTTGTTTATTGTTGGATATTTAATTTTTTCGGATCGACGATATAGTGGTCTGTATCTGATTCAGAAAAAAATTGGATATTGGATATTCAAATATCCGATTATCCGAAAATATAATTTGATTTAACTATTTTTTAAATTTGATCGACGTATTTATGCAAATTTTGGAATTTTGAATATAAAAAATAACAAATTTCTAAATATAACAAGATTCACATCTATAAAAATTTTGATTTTTTTTTAATTTTCGGATATAATAAGAATTAATTTGTTAAAAATAACAAAATTAATATGCATAAAATTTTAAATTTTTGAATAATCCGAAATTTAAATATTGTAATCTGTATCCGATCCGAAAAACTTAAAATCTGATCAAATTTTTTAAGGGTAAACTATACCATTGACCACCGAACTAATTGGGGATTCCTATTTTGACCACCGAACTAACGAACTCGTCAATCAGACCACCAAACTTATTAAATTAACCTATTTTGACCACTGCCGTTAAAAAAATAACAGAGGGCTAACGGAGGGATGACGTGGCAGTTAAAGAACTTTTATAAAATCACACATTTAATCCTTGCTATTTGCACGTTTTTTCAATTTAGTCCTAATTTTAAATTAATAAAATAAATTAATTATTTAATTAAGTGATGACACGTGTCAACACCTTATTGGAGGACTTTAATTATTTTTATTTTATTTTATAAATTTTTTTCCTTCCTCCAATCAAGTGGTGACACGTGTCACCACTTGGTTTAAAGAAAATAAATCAAACTTGGAAGAATGGGGAGGGGTGGTTCGGACCTAGGACATATGGGTTTCCAACCCACACCCTTACCACTGCACCAAGCCTCCTTCTGTGACATGAACTGCTCCATTTAATATATAACTTATAATGCAGTAAATGTTAGGGAAGAAAGTAAAAATAGGGATGGGGTGGTTCGAACCTGGGACATATGGGTTTCCAACCCACACCCTTACCACTGCACCAAGCCTCCTTCTATGACATGAACTGCTTCATTTAATATATAACTTATAATGCAGTAAATGTTAGGGAAGAAAGTAAAAATGGTTGAAAGGGGATTCGAACCTATACCACTTGAGATGTGTATAATCACACAAACATTCGATATAAAGAAAAGAAATTTCATTAAAATATTCAAATATTTTTTCTTTTTCATATTTAAATTAAATATTTGATTTAAATATTTTAAATCGAATATTTTAAAAATATTTTCTTCTTTTTCATACTTTAAATATTCGAATTAATTTAAATACTTTAAAATTTTGATTTAAAATATTCAAATATTTTTTAAACTGGAAAAACAAAATGTGTATTAAATCGAATATTTATTAAAATCAAATATTTGTATTAAAATTTGTAATAAAATGGAAAATTTGTAATAAAATTTATTAAACATTTTAATAAATATTTTTTAAATTGGAAAAGCAAAATTTGTATTAAATCGAATATTTTAAAGTATTTAAATTAAATCGAATATTTAAAGTATGAAAAAGAAAAAAAATATTTTTAAAATATTTAAATCAAGTATTCGAATTAATTTAAATATGAAAAAGAAAAAAATATTTTTAAAATATTTAAATCAAGTATTCGAATTAATTTAAATATGAAAAAGAAAAATATTCGAATATTTTAAATCAAATGTTTGTGTGATTATACACATTCCAAGTGGTCTGGGTTCGAATCCCCTTTCAATCATTTTTACTTTCTTCCCTAACATTTACTGCATTATAACTTATATATTAAATGGAGCAGTTCATGTCATAGAAGGAGGCTTGGTGCAGTGGTAAGGTTGTATAGGTCCCAGGTTCGAACCACCCCATCTCCATTCTTCCAAATTTGCTTTATTTTCTTTAAACCAAGTGGTGACACGTGTCACCAATTGATTGGATGAAGAAAAAAAATTATAAAATAAAATATAAATAATTAAAGTCCTCCAGTAAGGTGTTGACACGTGTCATCACTTAATTAAATAATTAATTTATTTTATTAATTTAAAATTAGGACTAAATTGAAAAAATGTGCAAATAGCAAGGATTAAATGTGTAATTTTATAAAAATTATTTAACTGCCACGTCATCCCTCCGTTAGCCATCTGTAATTTTTTTAACGCCAGTGGTCAAAATAGGTTAATTTAATAAGTTCGGTGGTCTGATTGACGAGTTCGTTAGTTCGGTGGTCAAAATAGGAATCCCCAATTAGTTCGGTGGTCAATGGTATAGTTTACCCTTTTTTTAAATCCTTATGTTTATAGATATTTTTAATCCTTTGACAAAACACACAACTTGCAGACTTTGTGATTAAACTCGGGTCTCCTCGAATGAACACCATCCACTTTTTCACTTGGACTACTTATTTTTTTTTTTTTGAAAGAAGCTAGTTTTTATAGAAGAATGAAAACAAACTTACATCAATAGGAGTTCAACAACAAAGACTCATAACTCCTAGACATATAAAACTCATTCCTGCTATAATTTGATCCGAAAAGGGGTACTTATGCTGCTTCACCCCCATTACCACATCTTTGAAGGATCTAAAGTCCCTTTGCCTCCAAACCTTTCTATGGTTTGTCTGTTTGTTGCTCCCGTCTGCATCCCCGTTCGAAATGTGGGATTTAGCAAACTCTGCTTTGATCCGAAACTCGTCCAATCTTCTTCCGTCAGCTTCCTTCACAGCTCTACTAGCTTCTTCCCTGTTGTTAAATCTCACGAACGCAAAGGTAGAGGGTTTGCCTGCTCTTTTCCAGTTGTTATAAGCGATAAACACGTCCAGCACTTTCCCGTAGGGCTTGAAAGCTTCCCCCAGAACATGGGGGCGAATTCTGCGACTGATGTGGTTGATGAAGATGGAGACTCCCTTCCTCCGGTGCTGGTTGACCTTTCTACTGCCGGAAGTACTCTCTCTCCCTCTCTCTCTCTCTCTCATCTTTGATGCTCCTGACAACAGTGTGATTGAGAGGTTAGTTGAAATTGAAGAGGAAATTAGAGCAGGGAATTGAGGCTATGATCCTGAAGCCATCGAGTTCAAAGTTTTGTTTTATATGGATTTTACAATATTGAGTTGGAATGTAAGGGGTCTGGGTAATACAACTAAAACTCGTGCAGTAACTAAATTTCTGCTGAAGATTAAACCGAGATTAGCTTTGCTCCAAGAATCGAAGCTAGAAACAATTAATCCGAGAATGAAGAACAGATTGTTGGGGAAATCTTTTGGGAACATTGAAATTGCTGGTTCGATTGGAGCGGCTGGAGGACTGATAACCCTATGGGATCCGAAGTTCTTCATCGCTGATAGCAAAATAATTGCAGATAAGTTCATAGCATTGTTTGGGACCTTGGTAAACTATAACTTGCGGTGTGGGATTTACAACGTATATGCGCCTAACGATCCGAAGGAGAGAAAGCTATTGTTTGATCAATTATTAGAAGTGATCCAATCCAGTAACACCCCCGCAATTTTGGGGGGCGATTTCAATGCTGTATTGAGGATGGAAGAGAAGACAGGGACATCGACCAACAGAGGTGAGATCAGCACCTTCTGCGAATTTTTACACACTAACGATCTGATGGACTTACCTCTACATGGAGGTGAATTCACATGGTTTAAAGGAGGCAACGGAGGGGCAGCAAGCAGGATCGATCGTTTCATAGTTGCTCCAGATATTTTACATCAACTACCCAACTTGAGGCAGATAGTTGCTCAATCGGTGATTTCGGATCACAAGCCCTTAATCCTAGATTGTCCCAAAGTGAACACTGGGCCGAAACCTTTCAAATGGTTCTCTAATTGGTCGGAGGAGCCTGAGGTTCAGGATCTAATTGTTTCGACAGTAGATAAAGCGAGAAAGAAAGGGTTGGGTCAGATTTTGCGAGAAATCAAGACTTCATTGAAGACTTGGGCCTCAAAGAAGATGGAAGCCAACGCTAAATCCCTGTATTCCCTGGAAACTGAAATCGCAAATTTAGAAGAGGAATTGTGTGTGCATGGGTTTAGAAAGGAGGCTGCAGACATTCTGAAGGTGAAGAAATCTGAACTATGGGCTATCCTTCGGAACGAAGAGAGAGAATGGTTCCAAAAGGCAAGGCTAAAATGGTTCAAAGAGGGAGACCTCAACACCAAATTCTTCCACATCACGGCCTCTCTAAGGAGAAATCGTAATTGCATCGACTCTTTGCTGGTTGGGAACAAAATTATCAAGAACCAAGAGGAGATAAGTAAGGCTTTCGAATCTCATTTTAGAGTCTGCTATAATGATAAGCGCACATTACCTCTTTTGGATTTGGGCGTGAATCTCCCAAGTTTGGACGAGTCGGATGTTAGGTTGCTTGAAGCCAAGTTCACAGCAGAAGAGGTGTGGTTGGCAATCAAAAATTCAGACGGAAACAAGGCTCCGGGTCCCGATGGTTTCAAGTTGGATTTTTACCAGAAATTCTGGCCTACTGTTAAAGAGAAAGTGATGAATTTTTTTGATGCAGTATATCAGGGGAAGAAGATTGATAAGGACCTAAATCACACGTTCATCACACTTGTACCGAAAGTAGCTAATCCCAAATGCATCGAAGACTATAGGCCCATATCCCTAATAAGCGGCCTTTATAAGATTCTTGCGAAAGTATTATCGAAGAGATTAGCATGTGTCATTCACAAGGTGGTGGGGGAATCACAATTCGCCTTCACAGCGGGCAAACAAATAGCGGATTGCGCTTTAATCGCCAATGAGGTTATCGATGATTTGAAGAAAAGAAAGGTCGAAGCCATTGTGTTCAAGGCAGATTTTAGAAAGGCGTATGACACCATCGATTGGGGCTTCCTTGATCATTGTATGAAAGAAATGGGATTCGGCGTTAGATGGAGGAACTGGATGAGATTTTGCACTGAAACAACATCCATTTCTGTTCTTATAAATGGAGTTCCGAGTAACAGATTTCTGATTAGCAGAGGGCTCAGACAAGGCTGCCCCCTATCGCCTTTACTGCTCAACATCGCGGGAGAGGCACTTAGTGCACTAATCAAAAAAGCAGCAGATTTAGAAATTCTGAAAGGAGTTTACATTGGCAACACTGGGTTGTTGATATCGCACATCCAGTTTGCCGACGATCTTATCCTTTTCGGCAAGGCCGAGCTTGAAAATGCAATGAACATTAAAAGATTATTGACTCTATTTGAAGTATGCTCGGGTCTGAAGTTAAATTTGAAGAAGACAAGAATCTATGGAGTGAATGTAGAAACGTCAACTATTGAAGATTGGGCGGGGATAATCAAGTGCAAAACCGATAGATTCCCAACAGAGTACTTGGGGCTGCCTCTCGGGTATCCTACCAATAGCATTACAATGTGGGAACCAATAATTGAAAAGGTACGATCAAAACTCTCCGGATGGAAAGGCAAATTCTTGTCCTTAGCTGGTCGCATAATGCTAGTTAAAACCGTGCTCAGTAGTATGCCTTTATATTATATATCCTTGTTTCGTATGCCTTGCTCGGTGGTGAACAGACTAAACAGCTTATTTGCTAAATTCGTGTGGGGCCCGAACTCCCAAAGATCGGTACATTGGATAAGCTGGGAAAACATGTGCAAATCAGTCGATAACGGCGGTCTCGGTTTGGTTGATTTACAGATGAAAAACTCGGCCTTATTGAGTAAGTGGTTATGGAGATTTGGCAATGAGCCAAATAGCTTGTGGAGGAGAGTAGTTTGTGCTAAGTACGGGTTGGAGGTGAACAGATTACTCCCGTGTGGGCCGAATCAGTCGAAAGCATCGTGGATATGGAGGAATATCTCTAAACCTATAGGAGTGGCGTCTCATACTTTTACTATGCATATCAGACCTGAGTTAGGTGACGGCAAATCCATTAACTTCTGGGAAGATTGGTGGACCGAGGTGCAAAATCTCAAAGAGGAATTTCCGAGAATCTTTGCGCTAGCAATAAAAAAAGATGGAAAGGTTGCTGATTTTTGGGACTATATTGACGGACATCGAGTGTGGAGGGTGGTTCTGAGGCGTCCTTTGTTCGATTGGGAAAAAGAGGTATGGGGCTCTTTTAAATCTACAATTGACAGAGCTATGCCTAGACTAGGTGTAAGAGACAAATTGAAATGGTCCGGGGATTCTAGCGGAATATATAGTGTCAAATCCTACTGCTCACTGCTATCTAATGTTAGCTCATCGGTGGCTGATTTTTGGAGGGCCGTATGGAGAAAAATCGCTCCACCAAAGGTTGAAACCTTTGTTTGGAGAGCTCTACAAAATAGAATTCCGACACTTGCTGAACTTGCGAAGCGTGGAGTCAATGTGCCTAGCTCAGGTAAATGTTTCTTATGTTCGCTTTGTATCGAATTCGTTGATCACCTCTTAATTCACTGCCCAACGACGTGGAGGGTTTGGCAAATGTGGGCAAGGTTATGGAATTGTTACTTGGTGATGCCTGCTACCTTCAAAAAATTTCTAATTAATTGGAATGACATTGCGGATAAGCTTTTACACAAGGAGGTTTGGTGGATGGCTTTCTACGGATTCTCATGGTCCATTTGGCTTTGCCGAAATGACGTAATCTTTAATGCCAAACTGTGTAATGCCCAACATATCTTTGATTATGCTATGGCAAAAATTGGTTTTTGGTGCAAATGTAGATGGCCAGAAAAATATAACTCGGTCTTGGACTTTATCCGTGATCCGACAATAGTTAACCGTATCAAGACCGACCCAAAGAACCGCAGACCAAGAGTGGGAGGCTGGACCCGGCCGAACATAGGAAAGGTAAAATTCAATGTCGACGCTTCAGTTCGAGGGAGCTTCGGTGAAGCTGCAATTGGTGGTTTGGCTCGCGACCATGAAGGCACTGTTTTGATGGATTTTTCCGAAAGAATTGGGTTATCCGACCCATCAGGAGCTGAACTTAAAGCTATTCTCAAAGCGTGTCAAATGTGAAACGAGAGCAGGTGAAAAGACAAGTTCAGCCTCATTATTGAATCCGATAGCTTATTGGGAGTGAATTGGGTGCGCAATCACAACCAAGTCCCCATCGCTTTCAGCGAGATAGTTAATAAATGCCAACACCTCACAAACCTTCTGAACATCCAAGTTGCTTTTGTGCATAGAGAGGGGAACAACGAAGCGCACGAACTAGCAAAGAAGGGGTTCGCAATCGGACATCGCACTATCGAGAGGGGACAGCTCACCTAAGAGCTTGCGTGCTGCCGTCTATACTGTGTTTTTCATACAGATGATGCTCCCCAAACAGATTTGTTGCTGTTTTGAAACACGGTGTGCTGTGTACTGCGCTGAAATATAGAGTCATCCATATTGAATGTCATCATGGACGGGAAGAAGTGCTGCTTCAGCGATAGGAAAAGCCTATGGCGAGAGTAGTTTGTAATGTTTAATTCCTTTGTCGTTTTCAGGAACCGTGTCTTGTTTTTTGTACTCAAAACTCGTGTTTCGTTTCAATAAAATATAGAGCACTTTTTTCCCCCTACATAGGATTAGAGGGGGTTTTTAACGAGGCTCGTTTCCCTTTCAAAAAAAAAATATAACCTCGGTCTAAATTATAATCTACACATTCGATATATCTAAGAACTATAACCATAATAGAATAGAACATAACAAGCACAATCTGATGAAAACCATATATATACATAATCAAAACTAATAGCACAATCAAATTGAAATAAGACCAGCATAGACCTCGACTTGAACTAAGATAGGCTACACAAGAGCTCACACAAAATAATAAGATATAATTCACACATGCATAAGTTTACACATGACATGACTCAAACTTGGGATGCTAAGGATCCAAGGCTCCATCCGTCGAACATGCAATATCAATTCGATTTGGCTAGGGATGGCAACGAGATGAATTTTGGTCGCCCGATTTCGACCCAAATTTTAAAATTTTTAACCCAATTATGTCTCTTCTCTAAATTTTATACATTTTAATTCGATCATGGCCCGACACAAAAGAAGCATATTTTGATTTCGAGTCGATCTCGAACCTGCGAACTACTCACGTTGGTCTACATCCTTTTAAGTTATAACAGTACTGTCGATGATGTTGGTCTTTCGAACTTAGCTGGTTCCTTTTTATTTTTGAACATAAGCAGGTTTCCGTTGAGGACACAGGTAATGGATATGTCGACTCGAGATGATATAACTATTTAAATATTCACTATTCGACTCGATAAACTTGTACTGAACACTTTTTATCTAGTCTAGAGGCTTGATCGGACAAAATAAGTGGCATTATGAGGTCGGAGCAAAAGCAAGTATAAATTAGAACTTTTTTACACATTCATATACGAAATCAAATAATTATGAATCTTATTGCCAATCATATAATACACAAGATTCAATTCAATCATCATCATACGTGAAAGATCAATACTAGATTTTTATTTTCTTTTACAAATCAATCAAATACGATCGTATGAATTCAACCCTAGTATCTTGCAAATGTTAGGTGCAAAAATTGGAGCCATTTTGAACTATTTTGAAACTTATGAGTATAAATGTCATTAACAACGAAATCAAGTATTACAGATGGCAGACGAGTACAATTTCGTGAATTTCGTACCATGTCCACTTCAGTTGGAGCGGGTATAGGTATAAACTTAGTGGGTAGTGGGCGTGTGTGGATGTCAAAAGTCATATCCGTCGCGTGTAGTGGATAGGTTATGGGTTTGAGACCTTACCCGCCCTGCATTTGTTTGTTCACTACCCACCATATGAATTATGGATCATTATGAATTCAAGGTTAAATTCCCGAGATAATCTATAAACCCAAGATTTTGAAGGGGCGAGCCTTGTAATTTATCCAAGCCCTAAGATATAAATTCCTTAATTAATTTAGCTTGTAAAATAACTTATTTTTCGTTTGATAGTAGTGGTTGCTTGGCACACATGTTTAGCAGGTATGGGGCAGGTATAAATTGGGTGGTAGGTGCAGGGCCGGTACTGAAATTTTGGAGGCCCGGGGCGAATTTAAAAAATGGACCTTAAATTGAGGATTTAAATTATAATTATAGTTACAGTCGTATTTTCGGTTGTGTTGTGTTTATCATGATTGTGGATATAATATATGTTATTTTGTTTATTGCGAGTATCGCGGTTATGAATTTTTTTAGTAACATATGCTATTGTGGACATAATGATTCCATATATCGCAGTTTTAGATGAAGCCATTACCGTCATATAACGATCGTTGTTGTGGTTGCATGCCGCTATTTAAATATTTGTCCCTAATAGCAAGTAATGAAAAGAAATTAAATTTTAAGAGTTGGTCCATCGTAACAAGTATTGAAAAAATTGGTCCTCTAATAACAAGTATTGAAAAAATTAAATTTTAAAACTATTAAAAAAAACTTTATACACATGCCGTGTAAACTTTAGTTTACATGTGCCTTTTAGTTTTAGGGGTTAGGGTTTTAGTTTAGGGTTTAAAGTGTAGGGGTTTATGTTGTAGGGTTTAGAATTTAAAATTAGTGTTGATAATTTAGGGTATATGGTTTATGGTTTAGTTTTTTAAGGTTAGGGTTAGAATTTATGATTTGAGTTTTATAATGTAAATATGTAGGCTTCTGTAAAATTAGTTTTACCAGCATGTATATCAAAATTTTACCTTAAAACTATGCCCATAATAACAAATATTGAAAAAACTGGAGCCCTAGTAACAAGTACTAGAAAAAAAAATTAAATATTAAGAGTAGATCCCTAATAATAAATATCAGAAAAAACTCAGCCCTTAATAACAAGTATTAAAAAATGAGCCCTTAATAACAAATATATAAAAAAAATAGGCCCGTAATAACAAGCGTTAGAAAAAAAATATTAAGAGTAGATCTTTAATAATAAATGTTGGAAAAATCTTAACCCCTATTAAAAAATATTAAAAAAATAGGCCCTAATAACAAATATTAAAACAAACTAAATCTTTAAATATAATTCGAAAAATATACAATGTTTAATATTTAATTTTCTTGAGCAATGGACCCTAGGCGGGCGCCCTTGCTGCCCCTGCCCAGGGCTGGCCCTGGGTAGGTGCAGGTAAATTTGGAAATATACTTGTGTAAGTGGGTGTGGATTTGAAAATTATACGCACAAAACCACCGCTCTCTCTTTTTAAGTTTTTTAATTTAGACGCGCTCTCTCAAATCTTTGCAGCATGCAGCGTTGTTTTTTTTTCTTTTGATTGGTGGTCGGTAATCAATATTAGTATTGGTTGTCGACCACCGGATATATTATTTTTATTTTTTAGTTTTTTCATATTTTAATAAGAATCTCTATCTTTGTGGCACGCGTTCCCTTTGTCATTGTGACAGTTTTTCTTTGATTTTTTGTAGTTCGTTTCATCTATCATTGTGACATGATTTTCAGCATACCTTAGCGGTCGGTTGGTGCTCGTACAAAGATCTTCACGAAACTAATATCTGATTATGATTCTGTCGGTGGTCTTAGAAAGATGGATCCCCACTCGGTTGATGGTTGGTTGCTGATGTAATCAGACCTGGGTAGTGGAGCAATCTGCTTGATAGCTTGGTTCGCTCACCACTCCTTTTTCACACCGTAAGCGTCTCGTTTGGATAAAAACAAGTAGATTCAGGAAGGTTTCTGGATTTTAGTATGTTAATCTTAATAAAAGTGTCTGCTTTTCTTTGCACCATTGTAAGAGACTTTCAGTGGACTTGTCCTTTTTTTTTCTTTTTGATGCATTGTAGTGTATTATCTTTCATAGTGATTAATAAAATTAAGATGTCATTGTTCAAAAAAAATTATACGCGCTACGAGTGATGGGTAGATGGTGGATATGAAAATTTCAAATAAATATGAGTGTGGAAGGGGGTATCTACACCTAAAGATGGGCACGTGTCGGGTTTTTGGCCCACCCGACCCGAAAAATACATATCTTATATCCGCACCCGACCCGACCCGAAAATAAATACTCTATACCCACACTCAACCTGACCTATAGAAAAAAAATAATTTTTAGGGACTTAATTGTAAAAAAATAATTTTAAGAGACTTAATTGTAAAAAAATTATAAATTTAAGAATTAAATTGTAAATAAAAATTTAATTTTAAGACCTAATTATAAAAAATATATATAAAGAGGGACTATTATTATAAATATTCCTAAAAAATTAAAGAAAAATTACACAATTAGTCCCCAGATCAGATCGGGTAGGGTATTTTTCACCCTAAACCCGAACCCAACTCGACCTGACCCCCATCTTAATAAAAACCCGACCCGATCGGGTCGGGTCGGATCAGAACCCGACCGAATCGGGTAAAATGCCCATCCCTATCCACACCCGTCCACCCTGTTTGTCATTTATCAAGTTTTATATATAAATTAAAATATATATAAATTTATACGATTAATTCTATCAAATCTTAACTTGAAAACAATATAAAACTGAGTATGAAAAGGAAATTTCAAACCTTCAAAATTCATTTAGTGTAAAAGGATGGATACTTTTTTAAGTCAACAAATTAAATTACAGAAGGGATCTATACTTTCAAAAATAGATTGATTTTTTCAAGTTAGTAGCCGAAAATTTTCAATGATATCATTTCCCCCTGAAAATTTAAAGTTTTTCATTTTCAAATCACCTTTACATCATACCAAAATACTAGATAATTTATTTGAACAAAAATGAAACATCTTAAAGCTCCCATTCATATAATTTATAGCATAAAATCATCACGAATCAAAATTTAACAACTCCACTTCCTTAAAAGTGTTTTATCATGAACACAAAAAACATGCTTATTCTCAACCTCAATCATTTTTAATCTCGATTCACCAAAACATCCATATATGCATATTAACACATCCAAAGTTTAAAAATTTTAGGCTAAGGCATAACCTTAACTTAATAATGTGACTAAAACAAATTGATTTGAGAGTTTTCGTAGATTTTTGCAATACATAATTTATATTAATCGATAAATTAGTAGTTCTACCAATTTTAGGTTAAATTATAATATAGAGATTAGAGAAAGACAAAGGACTAAAATCATAATTTGAACGAATAATAATATGAAAAAGGTAAGTTGAATTAAATAAATAAAAACCCTAAGAAAAATACGATTTTTTTTTTAATTTTTTTTCAGAGGAGAGAGATTTTGCTTTGACCATTTCCTCCATTACTCTGCTTATATTTTTCTCTTTTCTTTCCATGATTGAGAAAAGGAAAAAGGGAGACTGTTTGTTTGTTTGTTTGTTTGGCGTTAGCAGCAACTTGAGAAAGCTGAGAAGGAAGGCAGCTGCCCCTGACACGGATACCCGCCCTTTGGAACTCAAGTCTTCTCTTTCTCTCTCTCTCTGTAACTTTCTCATCTTTTTTTCCTTTCTAATTCAGAGTCTTCTCTTGTTTTTGCTACAGTTACTGATCCCTTCGTTTTAACATCACATCATCTAAAGTTCGTGTCTGTTAGTTCGTGAACAGCAGAACCCAGCATCTCTTTTGATTTTTATCTCTTCTTAGATCCAACCATGTTTCTAATTAAGCTCATCTTTTATTTTTTGGGTTACATTGGATAATATTTTTTGATCTCAAAGTTCTTTTTTTGCTATTTGGGTTTTTGGATCCTCTCTGGGGATTCTTTGTTTAGTCAGCATAGTCAAAATCATTTACTTGTTAATTGTTATGTTCCTAATTTGTCTTTTGCATGTTTCTATAGATGTTATGAGTTGGGTTTTGTTTATTCATTTCTGCTTTACTTGGAATTTGTATTGATGGGTTTGCCTCTGTTATTGCTGTTTTACAGTTTGGTGAGGCTTGGTGTTAATGGACTGGTGCTTCAGTTTGAATGAAAATTGGTACTCTGAATGCCTTGCTCGGACACGGGTTTATATCTTTAGGTTTAGACTGCTTTGATTCAATAAGTAGCTAGGGGCCCTATTGGTTTTGTGAGAAGTAGCAGCTTTTGATTTACATTTTATGACTGTTTTGTTAAAATAAGGGAACAGTCTTTGGTCTTGTACATACTTGAGCTTCTTGGTCTTTTATGGCAAATTTCAATCGATACTGAATTATAAAATTCGTGGTGATAAGCACAAATGGGTGGGCTTTGCTCGAGGAGATCCACTGTAGATAATGCTCCCAGTGGAGGCTTGCCACACGTTAATGGCCATTTTGGTCGAGGGTCTGGATCAGTTTTTCAGACCCGTGAACTGCCTGCTAAGATAAATGCCAAATCAACTCCCCCTGGCGCTGAGGATAATGTAGACAAGGAGTCAGGAGAGCCGTTTTCCTTTCCGGAGGTCAGTACAGCTCCATATGGTACAAGTGCAGATGATATCAATGATGGAATTCCTCGTTTGTCAAGGGCACTATCGGATAAATCTAGATCAACAAAATCTAAGCAGGCTACTGTTGCAAAGGTAAGCTCAAATTATACTGTGTCCTCATGCAAAATTTAGTGCCAATTTTCTGTTTGCTTCATAGGTGCTTATATTGTATTGGCTTAGATTCCATTCTTAGATTGGTTTATACTTATACGAGGGTTTATAGATGCTGGACTAGGTCTTGCTATTGTTGTTGCTGTCCATTTAGAGTCACAGATTTTTTTACTTGGAAGGATACTGATGCAGAAGGTGTTTGCCGATTGTAAAAGGATGTAAAGATTTATATTCATGAGTGGTTGGAAGTTATCTTTTAATTGTCAACTGCTCTTGTTCTCTAGAGTGAGTTTGCATGATGAATGAAAGGGTTTTAAGACCTAATTCTTAGAGATTTCAATTGTGTGTTAATTAAACCTTCTTTAATCAAAACCTTATAGATGGCCTCTGTCTTTCCAAGATGATGAATGGCTTAGTCGTTTTGTGGTTCAATTGGCTGTCTTTTTTCTCCCATCTCTGGGTCTGTAGTCTTTTTGCTAGATATAGGCATGACGATAGGCTCCGACTTTGAAACCTGGCTGAGTACAGTATGTGACAAAAGAATGCAGCTAATGGAACTAGTTATGTAATTGAAAGACTTAGAGTCTTAGACAAGTTATTCTATTGTGCTTTATCATGTTGTCTGTAAGCTAGCTGTCCACAGAGGGTGAAAGTTGGAATACATGGTTTTTGTTGCGCTTGCTGTATTAATGTATGTTATCCATCAAAGAAGAAGCTGAGTTTTTTTCCCGCGATTGGGGGGGTGGGGGGTTAGTCCTATTTTATTGTAACTTTGGAGTACATATTAATGCAGAATCTTCCCATGACTTCTTTGATGAAAAATATTCAACTGCTTGACACGGTGAAACACATTATGTTTCAATCATATTTACAGTTCAGTTTTTCTAAAGCCTTTTTTGCTGGCGTTAACTTATGCTTCTCTACCTTAACTGTAGATTGGACCAATGAAACTGTCATACTTCTATAGAAGTACGTCTAACCTTAAACACTGTAACAAATGGATCATATGATGCAAATCTATGAAAATATAGTGTTTCATGATAGAAGCCAGGCCTTTTGACAAATGCCTAATGGCCCAATATCTTTAATCTTTTTGTAGAACCTTGAACAGACAAGGATATTTGCACTTGGCAGTCGTGATAACTTCCATTGTTTCTTAAATATGTTAAGAATGGATGGAATCATGGATATATCTAAGATCTTTTTCATTTGCTAGGATTAAGATTGAGAATTTTATTCTCTGTTGGGAACAGAAAGGAAATATGCAAGAGACTGTTAGAAATATAGGTCTCCCCTTAACCATGGGTCATACCATGATTGGGATTTTGTTTTAATTAGAATAATTTTCTGCTGTTCTGAATTTCATGTTTGTACACAGAAGTCAGATCAACGATTATTGTTCTAATATTACAATACTGTGGGTCCTGGCATTATAATTACTGGTTGTAGTCTGCCTACAATTGGAGCAGAGAAGGATGCTTCTTGTTCTACTATTATTAGTTTGTTTCTTTTACTGGGTTGTTACCAAGTTTATTTGATGCCGCCCACAAAACACACTTAATGAGTATTGAAAAGTGCTTACTTTTTGCAGGTTTCTGAGGTTAGCTCTCTTTTAGGTAGAGCTGGTACTGCTGGGCTTGGAAAGGCAGTGGAAGTTTTGGACACCCTTGGTAGTAGCATGACGAATTTGAACCTCAGCAGTGGCTTTACCTCTGGGGTAACAACAAAGGGGAATAAAATATCAATTCTAGCTTTTGAAGTTGCAAATACAATTGTTAAAGGTGCCAATCTGATGCAATCTCTTTCTAAGGAGAACATCAGACATTTAAAAGAGGTGGTCCTTCCATCAGAAGGAGTGCAAAATTTGATATCAAGAGATATGGATGAACTCCTGAGAATTGCTGCTGCTGATAAGAGGTGAATAATAAATGACATATTGCTTTGAAAATGATTTTGTTGTTATACAATTTGTTCATATCCTCAAATGGTGGTTAAATTCTCAAAGCATATGAGGCTGTTGAACATTTTTTGTTATCCATTTCCAACAGGGAAGAGTTAAAAGTTTTTTCTGGAGAGGTGGTACGTTTTGGCAATCGTTGTAAAGATCCTCAATGGCACAATTTAGATCGTTATTTTGAAAAGTAATTTTGCAGATTCTTGCCCTCTTTTTAAGTGTTATTTACGAAATTAGAGCAAGATTCTAAAATCTTTTATTCACCATCTTCTTTAATATTTAGGTTGGGTTCTGAGCTTACCCCCGAAAAGCAATTGAAGGATGAAGCAGAGACAATAATGCCACAATTGATGTCTTTGGTTCAGTACACAGCTGTAAGTATCAGTTCTTACTATGATCATGAGAAAGCTGCTCTTAGAAGTTGCAATGAAAAATTAAATTGTTTAATACGAAGACTTCCATTCTATCTTTTTGTAAGTTGTGGTATGAAGATTTCTTTTCCCCCTTATGTTTGGAGACATTGTTTTAACTATATGTCTATGTGGCAGAGAATCCCCCCCCCTCCCCCCCCCCCCCCCTTTGGTTCTTTCTTCTGTGAGGCTTTAGAGTTTTTTCTTCTTAAATTATCTATCGGACTATGTTAAGAAATGAGGATGCTGTTTTGTTCTCTTGCATTTTACCATGTGAATCAATCTTGCATGATATCTTTGTTGATAATGATGGATCAAAATTTAATATCTTGACCCTATAACATGTTCAATACTGGCTTATGAAAAGTCGCCTTCATTGAGGTTTTGATTTTATTCTTGTCAGGGCATTCATAAAACTTGCTAGCTATTCCAATTATTTGTTGATTCATGGCTTTGTTAAAACAAAAAAACTTTGTAAGAGTGATTTGCCAATGACACATCTCCATTGGCTTGAGATTATCCTCCCTCCTCATAATATTACTCGTGTTGCTCCCATATTTTGCACCCACTTCTGAACTTATGTTTTTTTGCTGCTTTTCTCATTATTATCTATAATGGATAATTTACAGTGGTTGAGAGAAATTTTGACTGCAAAATCTTAGTGTACGAGACAAACTGTAAATTATGGTGGTCTATTCAAGGATTGTAAGATATTTTTACAATACAAATCCTTTTTTTTTGAAAGATCAATCCAAATCCTGCAAGGCTTGATTTCCGCACTTTTACAAAAAGAATGAATGCCCTACATGTTTGACCTTGGAACTTATAAGGACCAATTGCTTCTTTATGTTTGCACTTTATTGCAGTTCTTTGTCTCTCATGGCAGTTTTGCCTCTTTAAATCTTACAGTGTCAATGGTATACCACTACTTTATATTTTAAGAGTATGAAAAAAAATCGTATTCATCCTCTTGATAAAATAGCACATTTTATTTTCTATTTCAGTGCGTCAGTCAAGTAAGTATTATGTAGATCTCTAGCAGGGACTCTAGCCTCCCTGCCCTGTTAAGTTGAAAAATCAATTATCTTGCTCCCTTGATGATCTGCTAATGGGGAGTAATTTGCTGCGTTGTGCAAGTCAAAAACTGCAACTGCATGTGGGTACTTTTTATGAGAGAATAGTTACCTTCCAGAGATATCTTAGGAACAAAAAGGAGGGTACAACTGTACAGGTTCTATTTAGAATGGCCAAGAGTTCATATTTGTATATTAGCTAGATTGCTGGAATTTTTCATACTTCCGAATCTACTGTTCTGATGCATTTCTTATGAAAGAAGTCGTATGAATAGTGGCACAATTCATTTGTTCTTTATTTATAATCGATGTTATCTCTACTCATTTAAGGAGATAACTGTTTCCTTTGCAGGAATTATATCATGAGTTGCATGCCTTGGACAGATTTGAACAAGATTATCGACGTAAGCTTCAGGAAGAGGATAATTCAACTGCTGCTCAAAGAGGTAACCTGTTTCTTGGATCTCTTTTTTTTTTCTTCTTTTTTGCGGTATTGTTTACTTCTGGATTAACAAGGTGTTTCTAATTTGTTTTCTTGGTTAAAACAATGTGTGGTAAACCCAACAAAAGTGCAGATATGTAGAGTGACAATTTCTTTTTATGTATTCCATTCAAAACCATATGTGCCCAATTAAGCTTTTTCATGGGCCTTCTTGTGCATGTAACATGTAAGTGCTTTCTGATGACATTTAGTTTGTGCAATTTCTGTGAAGTTCTATGCACATCCCATACTTTTTTCCATTTGAATTTATGGCACCTCGCATATTTATTTAGATCGGTGAAAGCTACATTCCATTATTGAGCTGCCCATCCCAGACTTTACACCTTTGTTTTCAGAGGCCTAAGTGGACTGTTAAGCTTTTTCATGGGCCTTATTGGGCATGTTAGTGCCTTCTAATGACATTTCGTTTGCACAATTTCTGTGAAATTCAATGTGCATTCCATACTTTTTTTCTTTGAATTTATTGCACCTCTCATATTTAGTTTGGTGGATGCTACATTCCATTTTTTGGGCTGCCCAGCCTGGGCATTTATACCTTAGTTTTTTGAGGCCTAGTTTGAGTCAAATTGGATATTTCTAACACCCCACAATTATTTGCTGTCTCAGTTCTTTAAGATTGAAGGTGCTCAACGACTAAGTTTCCCCCCCTGGTAATTTTATGGGATGTAGTTAATTTTATGAATGGCCCTTTGATATTATAATTTTAACTTTGACCTACAGGAGACAGCCTGTCAATATTGAGAGCAGAACTAAAGAGTCAAAAGAAGCATGTAAGAAGTTTGAAGAAAAAATCTCTTTGGTCACAGATTTTGGAAGAGGTACGAGTTAGTAAAGATCTATCTGTTTTCTTTTCAGTATGAGCTCCTAAATGAATTTGAGTGGTGTTCATATCTTTTTCTTTCCATGTACTTTGTCTCTACTAATGCAAGCCTTTGCACATAATGCTATTATTTTTGAAGTTAATACGCATATATCTGTTGTGGAACAAAGTTTTATATCTTATGTTCATAGGTCATGGAGAAGCTCGTAGATGTTGTTCATTTCTTGCACTTGGAGATTCATGAGGCCTTTGGCAATGCTGGTAAGAATTTAAAACATTTAGAAATGGTATCACTTTATTGTAGAATTTGTGATGGCCGAATTATTTAGCTGCACTTGCTTATAAAACTTGAGCAATTATCAAAGCTTTAACTAAGTATGATTTCTCGTGTAAATGGAAATTCTTAATTTCCTCAGAATTTGAGAATGGATAAAATGTCAGAACTTAATTTCTATTCAAAGCTAGATCCTTACATCAGGTTATGTCCTTTTTGTTTTGCAAGAAAAGCTATTTTCTTTTGTTAATTACATCTGTTAAGATGACGTGCATAATTTTATTCTTCATGCACATTTTCTATTATGCTTAAAAACAGAGTATTTGCTATTTGTTCTATTTATGAAATGGTGTTGACTTTTGTCTGTGACCTTGCAGGTGGTGATAAACCTGCTAAAGGTTCTGTTAAAAGACATACAAAGTTGGGGACTGCTGGTCTTGCTTTGCACTATGCAAATATCATTACTCAAATTGATACTCTTGTAAGTTTAATTGTTTCTGCTAAATGACTTTCCTTTACCACTTCTTTATTTCTTGAAGATTTAGAATGGATCTCTTAGGTCCTTTTGAATGGACATATCTTATTGAGATTTACAAGAAAGTTCCAAAGGAAAAAGAAAAGAGAAAGAGTGTTATGATTTGGGAGATAAATAACATCAAGAAAATCATCCCAAACAGAGAAAATGTTTTGACAGACTGGAGGAGAATCAGCAACAGAATGATGAATTTGTTCATCAAACTTGATAAAAGCCTTATAAGTGTTCTTTTGAAGTTGTTTTATCTCTATTTCATTTGAAACTTGCTATTTAATTAGGAATTTTAATACTAGTGAGGAATGAGACTAGGGAATTATTAATGGTTTCCTTGTTTAGCATGGCTTGAAAAGGCCATGATACCACTATTAATAATACCGGAAGCGCTTATGTGTAAGCTTGGTCTGGGTCTCGATGTTCTTTGTTTCTTCTAAACCAGTTTCATACGATTTTCCCGTGGTACTTGAAGAAAATATATGCTATAAGCATGTAGTTTATGCTCATGGACATGCCAATCATCATAGGTCTACAAGTTTATGATAAAATGTTGTAGGCTGGGAATCTTTATGATTCTAACTTTTTTATGAAGTAGCCATATAATGGTAGTATGAAATATGAATATTAACCCAATAACCTGTCAAATAGTAGATACTGGAGTTTTAGGCAACCCATTTTCTATTTCTTCCTCTCAAAATAGGAAAAATCTTGAGGCGTGTTTATGCTTTTATTCAGTAATAACAGGGGGATTTTGATAAGTTAGTTGTTAATGTACTCAGGTTTCTCGGTCAAGTTCGGTGCCCCCTAATACAAGGGATTCATTATACCAAGGTCTACCGCCTACTATAAAGTCTGCTTTGCGGTCTAGACTGCAGATGTTTCAGATAAAAGAAGAGGTTCCAATTTGCATAATCTTGATGCCAACAATATTACTTACCTACTTGCTCATCTATTATTCATAATTTTGAAGATGCTATTACCCTGTTGCATGTTGTTGGAAATATTTACTCCTAAGGCTAATATGCACCGACCTACAAATTCTCAAATTTCTTTTCAGCTAACTGTCCCACAAATCAAAGCAGAAATGGAGAAAACATTGCAGTGGCTAGTTCCCATTGCCACTAACACAACCAAGTAAGCACCTTACAGTACCTTATTTTTGTGATCAACTTTTGGGGATTCCTTCTCTTCAGTTTTCAGAATTGAAGCCATTGCCCACTAGTTTTTGCTCTTCTTCTAAGCTTATTTTCCAATTACTCATCCTTGTGGCTATTATACAATTTGTTTCAACTAGAGCTCATCATGGGTTTGGCTGGGTTGGAGAATGGGCAAATACTGGGTAAGTTCTGTATTTATATACTTCTTCTTTCCTTGATGCTAATGCTTTTTGTTGCTCAGCTTTTATGATCAAAATTTTCAGGTCTGAAGTGAATCATAAACCTGCTGGACAAACGGGCTTGCTTAGGATTGAAACACTTCACCATGCAGACAAGGAGAAAACTGAAGTTTATATTCTCGATCTCGTAGTGTGGCTTCATCATCTTGTTACTCAAGTGAGGGCTTGCAATGGTGGAATCAGGTCTCCCGTCAAGTCTCCAATTAGGTCCCCTAATCAGAAGTCGGTTCAACTATCTACAGAGAAGCCTTCATCACCAATGTTGACAGTCGAAGATCAAGAGATGCTTCGAGATGTTAGTAAGAGGAAAAAAACACCTGGAATAAGTAAGAGCCAGGAATTCGACACTGCAAAAACTAGGTTAAGCAAGCACCATAGGTTAAGTAAAAGCAGTAGCCATTCTCCGACTAGTGAAACTAAGAAAGATCCCTTCCCTATTCGGAGGCTATCTTCAGTTCCTTTCATTAACTTTGATATTGACCGGATCAAGGCATTGGATGTCATTGATCGAGTGGACACACTCTGAAGTTGGTCATTACATGTTGAATTGAGATTCCTTGGCAAATGAAGAGGCCTTTTTGCTTGTGCAAAGAGTCCATCTGCTGCTGCATTTTTTTCCTTTTAGGGTGCTAAACGCTAAAATGGTCTGCGGATGGGTATATTTTTGGTGAGTTGGCGGAAGATGCCGAGTGACACAAGCTGTTAACTACTTTTTTGGCATGTGAGATGTTAAGGGTGATAAATGTATTGTTTGTTCAAGCCTCGAGATCAAGGGGGAATTAAACTGAATTCAAGCTATAGTTACTCTTCTCTTTAGTTCTGTGTACAGAATGTTCCATCATAATAATCAACAATTTCTGCTCTTTTGTCTCCCCTTTTATATATGGTATCTATTTCCTTTTAGAGAAAATATTTCATGCATGATAGTAGAAACGATCTAATTTATAGAGTTTTGAGGTTTAGTTTAGGGATTTAGTTTTATGGGGTTATGGCTTAGGGTTAGGACTTCTTAAGCTCAAGCATGCATGTTATGCAAATCAGGGACAGACGATACACAAAGTTATATGAAAATTTTGAATTTTCAAAGGTGCAAGTGTCATCCTAACACCCCTCGGTCCATCCTAATACAAATGAACTGCGAGTATGCTTACTTGGCAATGGTAGTTAGTTCACTATTGCAATTTGGTATTTCAACTTTCAAGGGCTCAAATATGGGTATAAACATACTGATATTTGTTTGCATGCCTGATTGATATGAACCCAACCCAGTGTTGTGCTTCAATTAAGGTCGATAGGTGGGAGTGGTGTGCTTGTAAGTTGTAATATCATATGCTCGTATTTGGAGGGAAACCGATGTTAAAATGATGAGCCAGTTTAACAAAAATTTATTTGGGATTGTGATTTCAAGAATTAAGCTGAGGAGAAATTATATTATAGGCTCGGCTCGTCTCGTCTCGTCATTCATTGTCCAACTAATAAAAATTATCTATTTTATTAATTTTTTTATGTCATCTTTTAACTAAGTGAATTTTCACTTGGTAGAGTGTTTTTTTAAATTAATTTATAGTAAATATGAATGAAGGTTCATTTGGTAAAAAGATGACATGGAAAAATTAATGAAATGAATAGTTTTTATTGGTTGAGACCACGGATGACGTGGCAAGCCGAACCTATGATATAATTTCTCTAAACGGAGGCCGAATGATAGTCAATTATACGAGAAATTATATCACAGGTCCGGCTCGCCACGTCATCCATGGTCCCAACCAATAAAAACCATACATTTTATTATTTTTTCCATGTCATCTTTTTACCAAGTGGCTCTTTGCTCATATTTACTGTAAATTAAATTAAAAAATATTTTACTAAGTAAAGATTTATTTGGTAAAAAGATGACATGAAATAATAATAAAATATATAATTTTTATTGATTGAGATCATAGATGATGTGGCGAGCTAGACCTATGATATAATTTCTCCAAAAATTTGAGATATTCATTTAGTTTGTATTGAATCAATTTCAACAAAGTATTTTTTAATTTAATTCAAATCAGTTACATAATAAAAACATTTTCATTTAAATTTAAGAGTAAATTACAACGTTGGTCACTTATCTTTCATAATTGTTTAGTTTTACTTATCAATTACGTAAAAAGATGTTTGTTTGATGACGTGACAAGTTATTAAAAGATGTTAAATTTTAATTTGACCCTTAATACAAATTTGACCCTTTAACTTTAGATAAAATGTCATTTTGACCCTTAAACTTAAGGTAAAATATCAGTTTGATCCTTGAACTCGACCAAAGTCTCCCACCGCTGGCAGTACCCACCGCCGTCGTTAGTCAATGTCAATCACCACCAACCATCGCCATCGACAACCGTTGGACCTTAATTTTTTTTAAATTCACTTTTTTTTGACTTCTTAAATGCGAATATGATGTCCATTTCACTGAAAAATATCTTGAACATATCCATAGTTAAATGGTCATTCATGTAGTTTATGCGTGCGTGCGTGCGTGTGATTTTAAAAGTTTTTTATATCATATTGAATAATAATAAGAATTATGAAGTGTTTTTGGGTGGTAAACATGGGAGGAGAGCAAGGGAGGGGAGAGCGAGCGTTCCGTGGTTCTGGTGCTAGGGTTGGGAGGAGTTTCGTTAGAAGGGAGTGGAGGGCGGTCGACGGCGAGGGTGAGGGGAACTTTCCTCTTAATCCGGCGGGTCCGAATGGTTGGGTGGCTTTTGTGGACAACGTTAGGAAGAGAGTTTCTCGGGGAGCCTTATGGGAACTTTTCAGCTTCTATGGAAAGGTTAAGAAAGTTTTTGTTCCTAAGCACAACAGGAATAACAAATACAAAGATTGTACGTTTGCTTTTATTTATCTCGAGAGCAAGAGGGACCTGGTGAGGATTATTGAAAAGATGAATGAAACATATATCGACGACAGGAAAGTATATGTTAATCAAGCAAAGTTCTCTCGGGCGCGTAACAATCAATCGGTACGTTATACCGTTCCGGTTGGCGACAAGGAAAAGGACTGACGGTTCGTGGACACAAATAAGCCGGTCGGTGTTGCCCCAAAAACTACAACACATGGCGGCAGAACTTACAGGGAGGTGCTCTAATCTGCGGTTGACGTGGATGTGCAGCAGAAGGGAGAGGCTGGAAATGTGGTCAGGGGGCAGAAGAAGTATCGGATTATTCATGCTACGTAATGGAGAATGAGTGGATTAAACAATCCAGCATTGGGATCATTAAGAAAGATTTTGATGAAGATTTTGTAACGAGGACATTAGCTAGTGATGGAATTATAGTTAAATTGTCGAAGTTGGGGTCGGTTAAAAATGCTTGCTTGATTACCTTTAGCTCCATTCATTTGAAAGCGGATATTTGGGAGAAAAAAAAGGACGAGTTGTCGTTTTGGTTTGATTTCCTTGAGGAAGAGGCGTTAATTGATGGTTTCCCGTATCCCTACTGTTCTATTTCTATTCATGGTATTCCCATCAACATATGGTCGGAGAAATTATTCGCCGATTTGGCCCGGAGCTGGGGCCGTCTGGTGTCCATTCATAAGGATACAAGGGACAAAGTTGACCTTACGGCTGCACGCTTTCTCATCAGGGCAGAAAATCAATTTGTTGTGCCTCATTCTCTATGTTTGAATATCCAGGGAAGGAGGATATCAGTGCAAATAAAGGTTGGAGATGATTTTTTCTCGGAGCATAGTGCAACTAATTTCCATTACAGCGATAATGATAACGGTGGAACTGGGTGGTCGGACGGCGGGGCTCCGGCCAACAGAGATGGTTTTGATGAATTTCGCTCTGATGAGCTTCCCAATCCGACTTCTCAAGATACGCCGGTTCAACATCCAGAGAATATTCATATCGGGAATAGGGCTGCCTCGGGGGATGTGGCTGCTAATTTGTCTGGGGAACAATCATTAGATAATAATATTGATATCCCCTTGGGATTTGGTCGTGACCTTTGTATGTCCCCTTCGATTCAGATTCCTGTTGACTTGAATGTGGGCCAGGTCCCTTCGAAGTCAAATTCGGATCAAGATGTGGTTTTAGGAGGGGTGGCGTCTGGGCCGAAACAAATGAATAATGTTGGGCCCGTGGATCAGGGAGTTCTCAGCAGGCCGGGGAGTTCTAAGAATTCAGTGGAATTGGGTATAGACAATCTGATTGTAGTGGACTCTTTGGACAAGGGTCGGGTTCCAGCGGGGTTTATGGCAGAAGAGGATTTTGTGCCTGACAGTTTAGAGGAATGCTTGAGTTCCAGTGAAGCTTCCTTCTCTCCTAATGGAAGCAATGGTCTGTTTGGGCCGAGAAACTTTGTTGTTACTTCGGCTCCTCCCATTCCGGATCTCAGTACTTCGATACATTCGATTGATTTTTATAAAGCTGAGAATCGCAGATTTCTTAGGAGCCAAATTTTAGAATCCATTAAGAAATGCTCCAGGGGCTCGATCTCGGCTAATTCTGGTTATTCATACAGTTCGGTACACCTAAGTGGTATTGAAGAAGCGTTAGTGGTTTGGGGCGTCAGCAGGGTATTGGGAATTTCCTTCAAAGGGGGGAAAGCATCTTTGGTGGAAAAGGTGATTGAATTGGAGCTTAATTCCAAGTAAGTTAATCGCTTTTCCTGAATTTTGTAGCGGTGCAGAGGTTTTTTAAGTATTTTCTTGGGTAAACTACACAGTTGACCACCGAACTATGGGGTTGGTGTCAATCTTACCACTATTTTTTTTCGTCTCAAATACACCACACAACTATTTAAATGGTGCCACGTTTGCCACAAGCCGTTAAAAAAAACGAAAAAGTTGACGGAACTGTTAAAAAAATTGGTATAATTACACATTTGGTCCTCTATATTTTATACAATATATCAATTTAGTCCTAATTTTAATCTAATAAAATAAATTAATTATTCAATAAGATGGTGACACGTGTCACCACCTTATTGGAAGTCTTTAATTATTTTTATTTAATTAATTTTCCACCTCCAATCAGGTGGTGACACGTGTCACCCAATTGGAGGTGAAAAATTGAAAGGAACAAAAACGACCCTGCCATGATTCGAACTCAGGACCTCTAGGTGGAGAGGCTGTGTGCTTGCCTGGCAAGCACACTTTCGTGCTATGGGGTCATTAATATATGTATTTAATGATTGTTAATGCCCAGAAAATAAAAGAGAAGAAAATGCAATTGCAAGGATTCGAACCAAGGACCTCATGGTTGAAAGGACATGTGCTTGCCACTGCACCAAGTGTATTTATTGTGATATAAAGTACAACATTTAATATATGGTTGTCATTAATATATGTGGAATGAAATGTGGTTTTAAGAAATTCGAATGTAATATTTTTATGATCCATAAAATCTAACCCAATTAAATAAATCTAATAACTAAATTAATATTAAAATTATTATTTTCAAGATGTGCTTGCCCTCAAATTCGGTTAATATTATTTTCACGATTAAATTTTTAATAAATATTAAAATTATTAATTAAGTAAAAAAAACTCAATTCAACGATTATATACGTGGAATTATAAAAATAAATCTAAAATTGAAAAATATATTAAATTTAGTTTAAAATATAAAAATTTTAAAATAATATTAATTTAGTTATTAGATTTATTTAATTGGGTTAGATTTTTTATGGATCATAAAAATATTACATTCGAATTTCTTAAAACTACATTTCATTCTTTTTCTCAAGCATTAAAATCTATATAAGACATATATTAAATGTTGTACTTTGTATCACAAGAAATACACTTGGTGTAGTGGTAAGCACATGTATTTTCAACCATGAGGTCCTTGGTTCGAATCCTTGCATTTGCATTTTCTTCTCTTTTATTTTCTGGGCATTAACAATCATTAAATACATATATTAATGACCCCTTAGCACGAAAGTGTGCTTGGTTCAGTGGTAAGCACATAGCCTCTCTACCCATAGGTCTTGAGTTCGAATCATGGCAGGGGCGTTTTTGTTCCTTTCAATTTTCCACCTCCAATTGGGTGACACGTGTCACCACCTGATTGGAGGTGGAAAATTAATTAAATAAAAATAATTAAAGACTTCCAATAAGGTGGTGACACGTGTCACCATCTTATTGAATAATTAATTTATTTTATTAGATTAAAATTAGGACTAAATTGATATATTGTATAAAATATAGAGGACCAAATGTGTAATTATACCAATTTTTTTAACAGTTCCGTCAACTTTTTCGTTTTTTTTAACGGCTTGTGGCAAACGTGGCACCATTTAAATAGTTGTGTGGTGTATTTGAGACGAAAAAAAAAATAGTGGTAAGATTGACACCAACCCCATAGTTCGGTGGTCAACTGTGTAGTTTACCCTATTTTCTTTTATGGAACTATCTATTATATCGTGGAATATAAGGGGGTTGGGGAAATTTGAGAAGTTGGGGGCTGTCAAAAGGTTGATGAAGGCAGAGAAACCGTGTATACTGTTTCTGCAGGAGACTAAGGTGGGGGATATATCGTCGGCTATGTTCAGGGGGTTGGGTTGTGGATCGAAGTTTGGTAAGGCGGTGTCGCCAGCAGTAGGTTCTTCCGGGGGTCTTCTCACTTTATGGGATCAAGATCTTTCTTTCAGCACTGAGGTGCTATGCTTTAGACGTTTTATTGTAGTGTTTGGTCGCTTTCGAGGGAATCAATGTCTCTATGGCTTGGTGAATGTGTATGGTCCTTCGATTGAGGCGGAGAAGCCATTTTTCTTTTTCGAGTTGCTAGAGTTCATGAAGAAATACAAGGTATCATGGTGTGTGGGAGGGGACTTTAATGCTTTTGTGCGAATGGAGGAAAAAATCGGTGCTGGTTATAACATAGCCACAATGGAACTCTTTAGGAACTTCATCAATGAAGCTTGCTTGATTGATATCCCCCTTATTGGTGGGAGTTTCACTTGGTCTAGCAACAGAGAATCGGCCACGTTCGTTCGGTTAGATAGATTTTTAGTGGATGAAGCGTTCTTGGAATATTACAAAGATTTACATCAAAAACTTTTGTCGGAGTGTATTTCGGATCACAACGCGATTGCATTGATAAATAGAGGGGAATCGTGGGGGCCGAAACCATTTAAGTTCTTCAATTATTTACTGGAAGATTCCGGTTTTGACGAAAAGGTAATGGAAACTCTATCCTTTATGCATCAAAAGAACAGTAGATGTGGGATTCTTAGCATACTGAAGACTACTAAACAGGAGATCAAAAAGTGGTCTGCGGACCAACACTTGCAGCAGGGAATGTCGATACCGTTGCTTGAAAGCAAGATTGCTGCTATCGAAGATGGCCTGCAGAAGGGGATAATGGGTGCTGATGGCCGAAATTCACTTTCAGAAATGAAGAAGAAACTATGGGAGCTGTTACGTTTGGAAGAACGGATTTGGCTGCAGATATCACGCGTTAGGTGGTTTAAGGAGGGGGACCGTAATTCGCATTTTTTCCATAATTATGCTTCGCATAGAAAGCGGATAAATTCCATTGTATCGATTGAGGTTGACGGCAAGTGCCTCTCGAATCCAATGGCAATCAAATAGGGGATTTTTGAGTATTTTTCCAAGGCTTATAATACTAAAAATACCTTGGAGGTGGAGGCGTTGGAACTTCCTTTTAAGAAGATTTCGAGTCAGCAAGCGGAGGGCCTGGTTAAAAATTTTGACGAGATGGAGATATGAGATGCAATTTCTTCCATGGACAGTTCTAAAGCTCCGGGCCCGGATGGCTTTAGCATGGGTTTTTTTAAAAAATATTGGCCACAATTAAAGGTCGATATTTTGAAGTTTTTCAACAATTTCCATTGGGGGCGCGATTGGGAGGAAGGGATCAATCACTCTTTTATTACATTGATTCCCAAAAAATTGGGCTCGACTTCTTTAGATGACTTTCGACCTATTAGCCTTGTGGGAGGGGTATATAAGATCTTGTCCAAGGTGCTCGCTCGTCGTTTGAAAGGGTGTATGGAAGCGGTGGTTAGTAACTCTCAGTTCGCATTTATTCCCGAGAGGCAGATTTTAGACTGCTCCATGCTCGCAAATGAAGGTATTGATTTTGTGAGGAGGGCCGGTCGTAGGGGGGCGGTTTTCAAGATTGACTTCAAGCTTGCGTATGACTCGGTTGATTGGCGTTTCCTTATCCGAGTGATGGAGGAGATGGGATTTGGAAACGTTTGGTGTAGTTGGATCTTCAAGTGTATTTCGCCGGCTTCAATTTCGGTGTTAGTGAATGGAGCCCCTACTTCGCGCTTCTCACTAGCTAGAGGTTTGCGTCAAGGCTGCTCTTTATCGCCTCTTTTATTCAACTTGATTGGCGAAGCATTGCATCTTATGCTCGACAAAGCCACATCGAATAGGTTATTTCAAGGATTCTCTGTTGGTCGTGGGATAAATGTGTATGAAATCTCCCATCTTCAATTCGCAGATGATCTAATGATCTTCTGCGGTGCATCGTGTAGGGAAGTGCTGAATGTTAAAAGGATATTGAGCATATTTGAAATCGCCTCGGGTCTCCAGCTGAACCTTTCGAAGAGTAGACTTTTTGGCGTTAATGTGGAGGAGGAATCTGTCAAAATGTGGTCGGAGAAAGTGGGCTGTTCTATGGGGAATTTCCCTTCGGAGTACTTAGGCCTTCCGTTGGGGGCGGTGCGCAATTCGGCAGCTTTATGAGAACCAGTAACTGCTAAATGCTATCGGGTGTTGTCCGGTTGGATGGGCAAGAATCTTTCCATCAGTGGTCGGCTAACGCTAGTTAAATCGGTATTATCATCTTTTCCTTCTTTTTTTATGTCAATTTTTACCATTCCGAAGGAAGTGGAAAGGAAATTGAATAGCATTTTTGCCAACTTTTTATGGGGATCTTCGGGCTCCACAAGGAAAATTCACTGGACTAAGTGGAACTCCGTTTGTTTGCCCTTGGAGTTAGGAGGTTTGGGAGTGAAAAACTTACAGATTCAGAATCGTGCTCTTCTGAGCAAGTGGGTTTGGCGTTTTGCGAATGAAAGGGAGTGTGATTGGAAGCGGATGCTCTGTTGTAAATTGAATATGAAGCATGATACGATGTTGCCAGATCCAGCCCCTCACAACTTCGGGTCTTGGATCTGGAAAGGGATCTCGAAAAGCTTCTATAGTAATGATAACTTTGGTTCGGAACTACGCAACATTTTCCGAATGCAGTTGGGCGACGGATCTTTGATTCTTTTCTGGTCGGATAAATGGATTGGAGATTCTCCTCTTCAATCTTTATTTCCGAGAATATATGTGTTATCTTGCAATAAGAAAGGAAAGATTGGTGAGTATGGTCGTGTGGTTAATGGCATTTGGGAATGGGACATTCGTCTGAGGAGACATCTTTTCGATTGGGAATTGGGGCAGTGGTCGTCTATGTTGAATCTGTTAGCACAAGTTCGTTCGGAAGGGTTTTCGAGGGATTGTGTGGTTTGGATGAGATCCGGGGATGGCATTTACTCTGTCAAAATAGGTTACTCATGCGGTTTTATGAACTCTAGCTCTACCTTCATGTGGAGAAAATTAGTTTGGGTAGGTTTTGCTCCTCCCCGAGT
Source organism: Hibiscus trionum (assembly GCA_030270665.1). Lineage (NCBI taxonomy): Eukaryota > Viridiplantae > Streptophyta > Magnoliopsida > Malvales > Malvaceae > Hibiscus > Hibiscus trionum. The sequence goes on from BSYR01000019.1 coordinate 19,121,785, forward strand.
GGAATTCTTTGTTTGGCAGGTGATCTCGAATAGGGTGGCGGTTCGTGTTGAACTTTTGAAAAGAATGAGGTCCCTCACTATTAATACTGATTGTCCTTTATGCGGTGAAGATCGAGAGTCTATCTCTCATTTGTTTCTCCATTGCAAATTTGTGTGGAAATGTTGGGTCCGTATTGCAGCATATTGGAGTTTGGAATTCGTTGTTCCTACTGATGTTGGTTCGGCTTTTGTGCAGTGGAGTGCGATGCAGCCTTCAGTTTGTTCACAGTCTCCGTGGCATGTCGTCCCCTTTGCTATCCTGTGGTCCGTGTGGATGTTAAGAAATGAAATCTCTTTTAATGGTAAATTGTTTGATGAAGTGCAACTATTTTTTCTGATTAAATGCAGGATTGGGAACTGGTTTAAGGCTAAATTCCCTGAGAGTCGGATGTCTATGGATGAGCTTATAGCAAATCCTTCCTATCCGTGTGGTGCGGGTCTTAGTGCGATGGATCGTGGTAATAGCGATGGATGGGTAGCACCTCCTAGTGGATTTGCAAAGCTTAATGTCGATGGGGCAATGCTCAAAGATGGCAGTAGAGGTGGCATTGGTGGACTGGTTAAAGACTGTTCGAAGAGGAAGCTTCTATCTTTTTCTAAGTCGATAGGTGCGGGGCCTCCTGTTCTTGCAGAGCTATTGGCGCTAAAGATGGGGTTGGAATTGGTTCTTAAGGATTTGAAATGCAGTAGGCTGCGCATCATTGTTGAATGTGATTGCAACATTGCACTTGGTTGGATAAATGATCCTGCTGCCTGCCCCTCAGTATTCAGGAAACTGGTTGAAGAAATTGTGGTTTTGGGTGAGCGTAGATTTTGCATTTTCCGGAAAGTCTGCAGGAGTGCTAATTTAGAGGCGGATGAGTTGGCCAAGAGTGGCATTGGGTAGGTTTTGAAGGTATATAGGCAGAAACCTTGTGGGTGAGTATGGTTGTTGTAAGGTATCTGTTTTATGTTGGGACTTCTTGTTTGTACTTGTTGTTTATTAATAAAACGTATGTGACACTCTTTTCCTCCTTCCGCTGTTGGAAATATCCTTGTGATTGTTTCCGATAAGAAGGAGTTTTAACGAGGTCACCAATCCTTATAAAAAAATGAAGTGTTTTTGAAAATCAAGTTTATCTCCTCTATAAATTTAAATATTTTTTAATATTATAATTTTAAATATTAATATAATTAATTTATAGTATATCACATTTTATAATAAAAATATTTTAAACAATTGATACTATAGAATAAATTAATTTTATTGTCATTTTGATACTAATAAATAATAATATCAAATACTATTGGTTTTAATTAAAAATATATAACTAAATATATCTGGATATATAAATATATATTATAATACTTTTAACAAACTCTTGTAGCTTAGTTGGTTAGAGCACTAAGTAAGTCGGAGGTCTTGAGTTTAACTCTCAACAAAAGCAACAATTATTATAGTGATAAAATTGTTATTTTAAGGATAAAAATAAAATTGTAAATAAAATTGATGACTAAAATAAAATAAAAAAACATAACTTTTTAATTTAAGTGTGAGAGGACTGAGGAGACTACTTAAATATTCTAAAAAATAGTAAAGTATAGTTAGTGGATTTTGAATTTATGTTTTATGATGAAAAATCTTATGACATGTTAAAATGTTGGGGTTAAAACGCAACGGAAGATTGCAGGTAAGAATTAGGCAACAGAAAATAAACATGAGCCAACAGAAAATGTAAACAGATTGACGAACTTCTGTCTACCGACGATGACTGGTAGGTGTGTAAAATGAAGCATCTGGATTTTGAAAGATTGAAAATAAATTAAAGATGACCCAAAAGTAACATGGATTCTGACGTAAAAAGCAGCAGCGCCTACCTACCAACCAAACCCCAACCCTATCTTTAACTAACCACTTCGCCTTCCCTACCAACTTTGGTCAAATCCCATCCCCATCCCCAATCCATCAATAAAAACATCATCTTCCAAAACCACCCGGCCATACCCTCTATATTTAAACTCAAACTTATCCCTTTCTCTTACAACTTACAACCAAACACGACCTCCTTGTCTTAAATCCCACTGGTTTCATGGGACGATTACCCTGTTGTGAGAAAGCACATACCAACAAAGGCGCATGGACCAAGGAGGAAGACGACCGCCTCATTCATTATATCCGTGTCCATGGCGAAGGCTCTTGGCGTTCCCTTCCCAAAGCTGCTGGTATATATATTAACCTTTTTCCTTTTATTACCAATTCTAACATCTTTTTTTGTTAATTGGTTTGTTGAATTATGTGTGATTCCAGGGCTGCTTAGGTGTGGTAAAAGTTGCAGGTTGAGATGGATGAACTACTTGAGACCTGATCTTAAGAGAGGGAATTTCAGTGAAGACGAAGATCAACTTATTATCAAGCTTCACAGTTTACTTGGAAACAAGTCGGCTTTCTTTTCTTCTTATTTTACTACTTTCTCCTTCTTCGTCTTGAATTAATGAATTTGTTATTCTATTTACAGATGGTCTTTGATTGCCGGAAGATTACCGGGAAGAACAGATAACGAGATCAAGAACTACTGGAACACGCACATCAAAAGAAAGCTTGTAAGCGAAGGAATCGATCCACAAACGCATCGTCCTCTCAACGAAACCTCCGATAAAAACGGCACCGCTAAACACAAACCCACCGCGCCCACCGATTTGGATTTCAGAAACGCGCCCACGGTTCCTAAAACCGTTTCCGTCACAGCCCCGCCTCTGGGTTTCGCCAAGTCGGAGTCCATTGAAGCGGGCAACTGTACTAGCAGTGGCATGACTACAGATGAAGAAGAACAACAGCACGAGCTAAATTTGGAGCTTTCGATTGGGATTAGTTCCGCTGGCTCCGTCGAGTCCAAACGGAAGGTAGATAGCAACAGCGATTACCGGTGGTTAGTTGGGGAAGCTACGGTGGTGGTGGCAAAGCCTACGGCGGTCTGTTTGTGTTGGCAATTAGGTTTTCAAAGAAGTGAAATTTGTAGGAATTGTGAACATAAAAATGGGTTGTTTAGATATTCTAGAGGTTTGAGTTCATAGGGGTCGATTTTGTTATTATACTTTTTTACCTTCTGCAATTCAAAACTATATGTTTGCCGTTATCGATTCATCACAGGAAGGAAGTAATAAAAGAAAAAAAATATAGGAGTTTGATTCTTTAGATTTGTTTTTATTTGTCCATTTAAAGAAATGATCATAAAAGAGCTTTGTAAATTATTTTATTTGTTGAATCTATGAACAAAGACAATTAAATATAATACTTGTTCAATTTTCTTCGTTTTTTAATAACGCACACACACCGTGTAAATACGATGTTTGAACTCGAATCACCTAAATAAAATATATCATCTTTTACTACTGAGATCATTACACAAATTCTTGTTGAAGTTGTTTTTAAGTCAAATAATAATTTTGATATCAAATAATATTTTTTTAGATATTTTCTTTACTCATTTATATCTATACACTATACTAACTATAAATAGATTATACTTTCGTCTATTGAGTTAATGTCACGAGTTATATGAAATTAATTCAATTGGTGAAATTACAAAAAGTCAAACTCAATAATTTATTAATAATACATGTCTTCATTAATCTCATTTTAAATTGATTTATAAAATTTAAAACATTTTATATCATTCTCAAAATTAACACATTTTAAATTGATCTATAAACTATAAAACACTCGAATCATAAGTATTATCCCATTTTGATACTCTCACTATCGTGATGTTAATTCTCTGCTGGTAAAAAAAAAACTTAATTCGTTTTTGAATGACTTGAAAATTGAACATGTGATCTAAAAAAAAGTTTAAGAACCTTAAAAAATATATATTATATTTAAAAAAAAAGTCACTGGTTCAATTCTTATAAACCTTTAAAAATAGATTACACATTTAAACCTGTAAAATTAACAACACATTAAAAAAATAATCAAAACATAATGCCACTGATAGTCTGAAGGTTTATATAGAACATTTTAAATTTTGAGGATCAGCCTAGAATGAGACCATAATTTTGGGAAATATATAAAACATTTTAAATGCGTCGGAATTTGATTTAAAATGAAAGACATTTCATACAATTAACTTGTTTAAAAGTGACTGTGTCTATGTGCAGTGGAGGGAAAAGAGCTTCTTCTTTAGAAAAAAGAAAAGAAATAAGGTTTTATTTGATTCTAACAACTTTGGAACGAAATGTGGTGTTTAAGAGATATCCACGTGAGGGTTGAGATGTTTTGATGAAAATGATAGTTTTATTATTATATTTATTATGAATTTATGATTAATGGAGTGACTTGCTTTGCTTAAGCCGCCGCCAAGTGGGCATGGTTTAGGTTTACTTTAAGCTGAGTTTGGTTTTGGTGACCAATTGACAATGGATTAAATTAATACATTTCAGAGTTTGGTCAAACACCAAACATACACACGGTATGCTCTTTGAATTCAGATTCTGTTACACTATAATAAGTAATAACGTGTGATCCTAAAATTTTTCACGTTTATCATCTAGATGTTTTTAAAATGTATTTTTATTATTATTTTTATTTTGGGTAAACTACTGCAGGGGTCACTTACGTTTAGCGTCTGTACAGAGTTAGTCACCACTTTTGAAAAGTGCCTATTAGTAGTCCTCTACGTTTTCGATGTGTAAATACTTGGTCACTCCGACGTTAACTCCGTTAGTCCCCTAACGGATTGCTGATGTGGCAAAATTAAAATAAGGATAAATTACTGCAATAGCCATTAAAATTTATCTCATGTACATTTTTTCTCCTCAATTTAAAAAAGTAAACATTATAGTCACTAATAAAAATGTTTCTTTATAATTTCACCCTTAAATTTTTAAAAATTCATTTTTCAATCCTAAAACTTTACAATCAATTAACACAATAATATTATAAATGCTTAGATGAAAAATAGGTGCCCAAAGTATACCCTTTGAAACTTAGGTGCCCAAATTGCTCCTATTTAATAACTCAAACTTAAAAATTTAGTCCACTAACTACTAAAAAATTTGAGTTATTGGAATTTCTATTTTATAATTCAAACTTTATTTTGAATTTTTGAGTCGAGTTTATGAAATTATGAGTCGAGTATTTTCACATCAAACCAAAAAATTTAATTTTTTCGAGTCAAGTCGAGTTATTGGAATTTCTATTTTATAATTCAAACTTTATTTTGAATTTTTGAGTCGAGTTTATGAAATTATGAGTCGAGTATTTTCACATCAAACCTAAAAATTTAATTTTTTTCGAATCAAGTCGAGTTATTGGAATTTCTATTTTTTCTTAAACTCGACTCAAAAATTCAAAATAAAGTTTGAATTATAAAATAATATTTAACTTCGTCATGAAGAAAGACGGACGATGTCCGATTATCACATGGGATTAGGGAACAAACACGCCTCCAAATCATTCAAAACCGTAAACTTCGTCATTTGATCGACGACTTTGTTACCCTCACGACAGGTATGTTGAAACCATTGAAAATAAGCCATTTTTTTTAATAAAAAAATTTGGTTTATTATTATTAGGACTCCGTCAGTTAAAATTAATAAAATATATTTATCCCTTAATTTTCAGGTTTAATTATTTTTAAGACCGTTTAATTTTAAAATTAATAAAATTAAACCTTAGCTCCTTTAATTTTTTACGACTTAAATGTTTTTAAGATTTAATTCATCTCAAAGTTAATCATTATGCCCCTCATAGTTTAATCATAACTACGTTAGCGTGGACCTGAATTTAACAAAAAAAATTAACAATGTTGAGAATTAGACTTGAATTTTTAAATTCTAAAAATATAAAACAAAATTCTTATAAATAAAATACTAGATAACTAAATTTCAAATGTTCGAAGAATATAAGAAACAATCGAAAAGAATTAAAATGTGGCACTGTGATAAGCTTTTTTTTTCTTCTTTTCAAAACAGTTCTAATTCATGAGTATACACCTTTAATTAATACTCCTATATCGAATCATAATGGAAAATAGTAAAAGCTTTTGAGACCAAAAGCTGTGTATTGAAAGTTTGAATTATAAAATAGAAATTCTAATAACTCGACTTGATTCGAAAAAATTATATTTTTAAGTTTGATGTGAAAATACTCGACTCATAATTTCATAAACTCGACTCAAAAATTCAAAATAAAGTTCGAATTATAAAATAGAAATTCCAATAACTCGACTTGACTCGAAAAAATTAAATTTTTTGGTTTGATGTGAAAATACTCGACTCATAATTTCATAAACTCGACTCAAAAATTCAAAATAAAGTTTGAATTATAAAATAGAAATTTCAATAACTCGAATTTTTTAGTAGTTAGTGGACTAAATTTTTAAGTTTGAATTATTAAATAGGAACAATTTGGGCACCTAAGTTTCAAAGGGTATACTTTGGGCACCTATTTTTCATCTAAGCATTTATAATATTATTGTGTTAATTGATTGTAAAGTTTTAGGATTGAAAAATGAATTTTTAAAAATTTAAGGGTGAAATTATAAAGAAACATTTTTATTAGTGACTATAATGTTTACTTTTTTTAAATTGAGGAGAAAAAATGTACATGAGATAAATTTTAATGGCTATTGTAGTAATTTATCCTTATTTTAATTTCGCCACATCAGCAATCCGTTAGGGGACAAACGGAGTTAACGTCGGAGTGACCAAGTATTTACACATCGAAAACGTAGAGGACTACTAATAGGCACTTTTCAAAAGTGGTGACTAACTCTGTACAGACGCTAAACGTAAGTGACCCCTGCAGTAGTTTACCATTTTATTTTTAGGTGATGAAATGATGGTAATTTCAAGAGTTGCGTTATTTTTTTCTGGATAAAAGGTGTGTTGTATTTATTCGTGTAAGCAACAAACTGCTACAAAAAGAATAAGAGACATCGAGCGAGGGAAATTAATAAATTCTCTAGTCTATACAAAGTTTTCTATTTGTACCATACAATCGTGAACCAATGGAAAATTTTAGGCTATCGAAAAGGGTATCGCTAGATCGGTGGATTCTATTACAAAGTAATCAATCCAAGACGATAAAAAAATAAAAGGATAAAAGTTGAGTAGAGAAGGTGTTGATGCCTACGAGAAACAATTTCCTTAAGACAAATTTCGACCACTCCGCGGTGCTTGAGTTTGATTGGTCGTTTGTCTCCCAGGATACAACAAGAAGAAGATCTTCGATAGAAGCACGAACTAAAGAGATCTCGAACTTGAACTCTTGCTTTAGCCTATCACCGAGATAAAGAGAACGAGAGAAGGAAGACGATTTTTGAGTGTGTTAAAAACTGAGGAGATGCATGGTTTATATAGGGGAGTGGAGGAGGAAAATATGGAAAATAAAATATTCCGAATTAAAGGCCATTGACTTTACATCCGATTTAATTCGAAAATAATCAATTCAATGCCTTATTAAACGAATATGTTTTCTGTGAATTGCTTTATTACCTTTTAATATTTGAATTTAATAGAAAGTCAAATATTATCCTATTAAATTCGGAATATTCAAAAGATATGTTGTAAGGAAAAAAAATTAATTCAAAGTGGGTAAAATATCTGCAGGTCCAAGAAAGGACCCGACCGGTCCGGACATTCGCATCGCCCACGACGTGCGAGCGCGCCCCAACTCGAATGGGTTCAACGAGCTTCGATTTGCACCTCTTGCGCCTGCGCGCGAGGCATAATGTTCATTCAAGTCATTCAATGACTTCCAAGTGGGTTGGTGTATTTAAACCATTCCCAAGTTTGTTATCCCACCCATGTGGGATATGAGGTTTTTATTTTCCTTTACACAATTCACAACATCCTCACTTTGAAAATCAATTTCTCATTCATTTCTCAACCGTTTTGAGCATATGAGATATCGTTGTAAAGGTCTCATGGAGTAGAATATTAATTAATAAATTCATCATTCGAACCTCCACCTTTACCACTAGAAAATATGGCTCAAAATTTCTAATTTCTCACATTTTTTCAACAATCCCCCACATGAATGAAATTGATGATTTTATCAAAATATTTTGACTCAATGTGGTGATAGGATCTACGGTTGATAGTTGCATAGGATATGTAGGTTTCCTCCTTTGAACATTCCCTTGTGAAAGTATATTTACTTTACTAGCTAACCAGTAGACGTGATGTCCTTGAACTGTTCAGTTGTTTGTGTAAACGATGATATACTTCACACAGCTACCTTTCTAACAGGAGTATTAGTTCTCATGGTTATGTTCATGTGGTCGTGGACATCGCCTGGTTCTGCAAGAGTTTGAAAGAACTATGCCCAATAGTCTCCTTGAGCGGCCCCACTTCACTCTCACATAGGTGACTTATGTTGCTTGGCTCACCGAAGCATACAATGGTCATTAAAAGCTTTGCTTAGCCTGTACCACTTTTTATCATTGTTTACATCATAGGAATGGACTTGGGGAAAGATCCCCCACAGTGATCGCACAGGTCTATGTAATTAGGTTGTCCCTTTGAACCTAGATCTTGGGATCTCCAGTTAACTAGGTAGGGTTTTCCTTCACATAATGCCTTTATTTCTTATGGGCTTTAGTCTCATTCCTTTAGATGTTTTCTCAACTTGATCTCGATTCAATCCTTTGGTTAGTGGATCCACAATGTTATCATTTGATTTTACAAAGTCAATAGAGATAACTCCATTTGAGATCAGTTGTCTGACGGTGTTATGTCGACGGCGCATATGCCTTGACTTACCGTTATACATGAAACTCTATGCCCTAGCAATTGTTGCTTGATTGTCGTAGTGTATACATACTATGGGCACATGTTTCGACCATTCAAGGATATCCTCAAGGAATTGACGAAGCCATTCTGCTTCTTCTCCAGATTTGTCTAGAGCAACAAACTCAGATTCTATTGTGGATGTGGTTATAATAGTTTGTCTTGAAGATTTCTTTAACACAGCTCCTCCCCCCAGAGTGAATACATATCCACTTGTGCCTTTGGTATCTTGAATATCAGATATCTAACTAGCATCAGAGTATCCTTCTAAGACAGTGAGGTCTCTAGAATAATGCAATCCGTAGTCTCGAGTATATCTTAGATATCTCAGTATTCTTACAATTGCTTTCCAGTGATCTTTCCCTGGATTGCTTGAGAATCTGCTTAAACTACTCACAGTAAAAAGCGATATCTGGTCTAGTGTAGCTCATGAGATACATTAAGCCGCCCATGACTCTTGCATATTCCACTTGATGGTTACTTTCCCCACGATTCTTTGATAGATGTGAACAAGGGTCTAACGGAGTTAAGGCTATGCCAGAATCCTCCTTATTAAATTTCTCAAGAATCTTATCGACATAGTGTGACTGACTTAATATGAGACCCTCCGGTGACCTTTTGATTTGGATGCCCAGAATCGTATCGGTCAGTCCCATATCTTTCATGTCAAATTTTAAATTTAACATGTTTTTGGTACGTTTTACCATTTCATTGTTGCTTCCAACAATAAGTATGTCATCAACATATAAACATAGGATGACATATCCAATGTCTATAGTTTTGACATATATACATTTGTCACACTTGTTTATTTTGAAACCGTTAGTCATCATGACATTATCAAATTTCTCATGTCATTATTTTGGTGCTTGTTTAAGTCCGTACAAGGACTTAACCAATCTGCATACTTTCCTTTCTTGACCTGAAACTACATAACCCTCAGGTTGTTCCATGTAAATTTCTTCATCAAGATCTCCATTTAGGAAAGTTGTTTTAACATCCATTTGATGTACTTCTAGATTTCGCAGAGCAGCTATTGCGAGTATCATCCTTATGGATGTTATTCTTGTTACAAGGGAAAATGTATCGAAGTAATCAATGCCTTCCATTTGATGGTATCCTTTGATTACCAACCTTGCCTTGTACTTATCAATTGTTCCATTTGCTTTTATTTTTCTTTTAAAAATCCATTTTGAATTTAGTGGTTTAATTCCAGGAGGAAGGTCCATTAATTCCCATGTATGGTTTTGCATGATGGAATCAATTTCGCTCTTAATGGCATCTTTTCATAAGGTGCCTTCAGAGGAGCGTATAGCATCACTATATGTTAGAGGTTCAGCCTCTAGCATAAAGGTTAAGAGATCAGATCCAAATGATTTTTCTACCCTTGCTCTTTTGCTCATTCTTGGCTCTATTTCATTTTCAGCCTCTTGTTGGTCACTTGTAATCATTTCATCCAAAGTTTGTTTTGTTGAACTTTGATCAAGTTCCCTAGATTTATAAGGGAATGTATTTTCAAAGAATGATGCATTATTTGATTCCATTATCGTGTTCTTGTGAATCTCAGGATTCTTTGATTCATACACAAGAAATCGATAAGCATTGCTATGTTTAACATAGTCAATAAAAATACAATCCACGATTTTTGGACCTATTTTCATTTGTTTTGGTAATGGAGCCATTACCTTGGCAAGACACCCCTAGATTTTCAAGTGTTTATAGGAAGACTTTCGACCTTTCCACAACTCATATGGTGTCTTATTCTTTTCTTTTCGAGGAACCTTATTCAAAAGGTAATTAGCCGAAAGAACCGCTTCCCCCCACATGTTCTGTGGTAACCCAGAGCTTCCTAACAAATCATTCATCATTTCTTTTAGAGTCCGATTTTTCCGTTCGGCTACTCCATTAGATTAGGGAGAATATGGTAGTGTTACTTCATGAATAATTCCATGTTGTGAACAATACTCACCAAATTGATTACCATATTCACCACCACGATCACTTCTTACCACCTTAATCTTTTTATTAAGTTGGTTTTCGACTTCTTGCTTATAGAGTATAAATTTCTCTATAGCTTTGTCTTTGCTTTTAAGCAAATATACATAGCAATACTTTGTGCTATCATCGATGAAGGTAATAAAATATTTATTTCCTCCTTTAGTTTGAACAAATTTCAAATCACAAACATCACTATGTATTAGATCAAGTGGTTTTGTACTTCTTTTAATTGTTGAAATGAAGACCTTGATAATTTTGCTTCTACACATGTTTCACATTTATGGTTATAATTAATGTGAAATGAAGGGATGTGTTCCAAGTTAATTAACCTACGTAAGGTATCATAATTAACATGTCCAAGTCTACCATGCCATAAATTAAATGATTCGAGCATGTAAACAAAAGAAGAAGTTGCATTCTCATTCATTATTTTGGATTTTACAGAGATAGCATTGAGTTTCCACATTCCACTCAATACATATCCCCTACCCACAAACATCTCCCCTTTTGACAGAATTAACTTCTGGGATTCAAAAACCATTTTAAAACCGTGAACACTTAAAAGTGTTCCAGAAACAAGGTTTTTGCGTACGTCAGACACATACAATACATTCTGCAGCTTGAGTTCTTTTCCAGAAGTCATCTTCAAGACCATTGTTCTCTTCCCTTTGATCTTGGAAGTCACATTGTAGAACTAATGTTTTGATATAATAATTGAAAAATGTTTTGGACTGATTTAAAAAGTATTTAAAACATTTCCAAAGTCCAAACAACTTGAAATTATGTTTAGGGAAGTTTTTAAAAGGGGTTTTCATGTTTTTCAAAGCCAAACTTCACAAACTTGTCCAGGTGTTTCGAAACACCTTAGGGCGTTTCGAAATAGGGGGTTCCAGTAGCAAAATCGTTTCGATACTTGTATCGAAACGGGCTTTCCATGGATAGAACTTTTGCCCAGCGTTTCGAAACGGGCTATGCCGTTTCGATACGCCTATGTGGCATTGGCCACAACGGTCATAATCCCCAACGGCTATTTTCCCAACTAACTTTTAAATGCAAGCTTTTCGATACGGGCCTATAGCGTTTCGATACGGGTTTCGAAACGGCAAGGGGGTGTTTCGATACGAATGCCTTGACAGACTGCAACGGCTCTTTCTACTTAAAGAGCGTTTCGAAACGGGTTCACGCGTTTCGAAACGGGGAGCTGCAGAACTGCATTTATGGTAGGAATTAAAGTCTTCAACGGCTCCAATTTGATCCCAACGGCTAGTAACGACTACAAACTCATTTGGGAGTATAAAAGGGACCTCCAAGCATCAAGAGAAGGCTAATGCTCATATTGTCAAACATCAAATGATCAAGAATTGTCTTAGAGCTTAAATTGTCATTTATTGTATAGACAAACACTAGTGAACCAAAATTGTCAAATTTGCTCAAGTGTTTTAGGATTTGGGTGAGTGCTTAATTGTGCAAACAAACACCTATTAGAGGGTTTTAAGTTTGCTTTCATTGTCTCTTTGTAAGAGAGGGTTTCAATCAAGGCTTTGGGTAGAAAGCTTGATTGTGTGTAAGAGTTACCTCCTAAGCCTAGAAAAGGGGAAGAGCAATTAGTGGAATTGTTTGGAAATCCTTAGTAGGGAGCTAAGGTAGTGGATGTAGACCTTGGTTAGAAGGTTGAACCACTATAAATCATTGTGTCTATCTTTCTTTTTAGCTTCCTAAACCCTAACACCCAAATATCCACCTCTCCACCACTTGGTGAGCAACATTGGTTGATCGAATCGAGCCCCACACAACTCAACACACATCATTTCCCATGTAGAGCTTCTCCCCATTATCGCAAGGTATCAACTCAGAGAAGGAGTTCTCGTCACAACATATATGACGTGTGGCTCCAGTGTCAAGCCACCATTCCCTCAGGTTAGAGTCAACCAGGTTGACTTCAGAAATCACCGCGAATAGATCTTCATCCTCTACTGCATTGGCCTTCTTGGCTCTACTTCTTTTCGGATGTCTACATTCAGAGGACTTGTGCCCCACCTTGCCACAGTTGAAGCACGGCCCTATGAATTTCTCCTTTTTGGAGACTCTGCCATTAGGCCTCAGATTTGGCTTGGCTTGGTGATGTTGAGGTTGCTTGCCCTTCTTGACTTCGACAACATTTGCCTTGGTCTCTTTGAAAGTAAGTTTACTGGCATTACCTCTGTTGTCCTCTTCAATTCGAAGTCTGGTAATCAGTTCTTCCACTGACATTTCCTTCCTCTTGTGCTTCAAGTAATTTTTGAAGTTATTTCATCCTGGAGGCAGCTTTTCCGTGATGGCGACTACTTGGACAGATTCACTAATAAGCATCCCTTATGCAAGAATTCCATGAATGATTAGTTGGAATTCTTCAACTTGACTTACTACTGGTTTTGAATCAACCATAGTAAAATTTAATAATTTGGCTACTAAAAACTTTTTAGCCCCAACATCTTCTACTTTGTACTTATTGTCCAGTGCTGCCCACAGTTGTTTTGTTGTTTTGTACACATCATATACCAGATACAACGAGTCTTGCAGTCCGTTGAGGATGTTGTTCCGACATAGAAAGTCGTCATTGTTCCAAGCCTCTGTGATACTGAAGGCAGTGAGATCATCCACCTCTCCTTCTCCATCCCCTACGGCGACAACTGGGGGATCTTCTTTTAAATACTTTGACAGATTCAGCATGGTCAGATAGAACAACATCTTTTGTTGCCATGTCTTAAAGTTATGTCTGCAAAATTTCGACGGCTTCTCATTGTGGCTCATTGCCACTGTCGTTGCATTCAGATTCGGTATCAGTTGTTTCGAAGTCTGTGCAGGTACATGGACCTTTGCAATGGAATCGACAGAATCTCCAATAGTCATTGTTTCTGTTCAAAAGAAACAAAGAGAAATTAAAATAAATTCCAATAAACAGAAACTAAATTTCTCGTTTATTACCGTTCCCAAGCTTGTTATCCTACCCGTGTGGGATATGAGGTTTTTATTTTCCTTTACACAATTCACAACATCCTCACTTTGGGCATAAATTTCTCAACCGTTTTGAGCATATGAGATACCGTTGTAAAGGTTTCATGGAGTAGAATATTAATTAATAAATTCATCATTCGAACCTCCACCTTTACCACTAGAAAATATGGCTCAAAGTTTCCAATGTCTCATATTTTTCAACAATCCTCGAAAAATTCGAGCATTACGTTCTTCCCAGATACTGTACAAAAAACTTGTCCATGCCAGTTTCAATAGTAGGGTAAGTAAGGATTTACCCCTCCAAATAGTTGTTGCCCAATGCAGGAAATTATCCCATACTCGACACTGATGTTGCAAGCCGCAAGTTGCCATAATTTTCCTCCACAACGTGTGCGAATAAGTGCATTTGGAGAATATGTGATCACGACTTTCCGTTGCTGACTTACACAATACACATTTGTCATCGACTCCAAGTCCCCATTGCAAGAGTTTGTCTTTTGTAGGGACCCTGTTCAGAATAAGCATCCAATATATAATGGAGTATTTAGGGATATGTTTAGGGAACTAGAGTAACTTCTGCCAAAACACTTTATCATGTGGAAGATGAACTCTATCCCATAACCATCTCGTAGTCATAATATTGGGAGTTCCTGTTGTGAATAGATGTTTCTTCATAGGTCTCATTTTCAGTAATTTTTTGACGATCCAGCTGTGATAGGGCTTACTTTCAGCGTGCCTAAAGTCAGCACCCTTTAAAACATAGGTCTAGATCTAAGCTATCCAGAGGGATCCATGATTGGCTAGGATGTTTTGCAAGAGTTGGAGATTGCAAGTTTTTGTCCAACACATAAGGCTTTTAAGGTCGAGACCACCCTCAGATTTGGTCTTGCATATTTGGTCCCAACCGACCCTTTCTCCCTTAATTGGTACATTGTCACCCATCCAAAAGAATCGCATACATATCTGTTCGATAAGAGAAATCACTGATTTTGGAAAAATGAGCTCTCGACTCCAGTAGTTGAAAATACTAAACAAGACTGCCCGAATTTACTGAATTCTTCCCTCATAGCTCAATTTCTTGGTGGACCAAAAGTGCAGTTTTTCTTTGATTATGTCCACGAGAGAGGCATAATCCCTTGCTGTAAGCTTACGAGTGACTAGTGGAACCCCAAGGTAACGTACCGGTAAGTACCCTCGTTTGAAGCCAGTCGCATGACATATGTCTTCCACAATGGTGGGGGGATGCCACTAGTGAAAAATTCGGTCTTTGTTGCATTGAGCTTAAGACCCGAGATAGTGTAAAAACTCTCCAAAGTGCTTATCACTCTCAAAACTGAATCGAGAGAGCCATGACAGAAGATAATAAGATCGTCAGCGAAGCACAGATGCGTGAGAGATAACTTGCGGCATTTAAGATGATATTTGAACAGATTCACATTCGCTGCAAGATTAAGGAGGGAGGGGAGAATGTTCATCACCATCACGAAGAGATATGGAGACAAAGGGTCACCTTTTCGTACCCCTCGTCCTCCTTTAAAGAACCCCACGAGACTGCTATTTAGGGAAATAGAAAACCAGAAAGTTGTAATGCAGTTTGATATCCATCTACGAATTGGTTCGGGCAGTCCGATGGCCTCCAAGACTATTAACAAAAAAAACCCAATCAATGGAGTCGAAAGCCTTGTGTAGATCAATTTTAATTGCACACCGGGGGGACATATCTTTGCGAGTGTACCCTTTAACCATCTCCTGAGCAAGGAACGTGTTATCAGTGATGTTGTGGCTCTTGATAAAAGCATATTGATTCGGCAGAATCATGTTTGGGAAGTAAGGTTGAAGTATGTTCACCAAAATCTTAGTGATAGTTTTGTATACCACTGAACAGCAGGAGATAGGTCTGAAATCTTTTGCTTGACTAGCATTAAGCACTTTAAGGATTAAGGCAATCGCGGTGGTGTTGAAGGTAGGTAAGAGCGAGGAAGTGTGAAAGAAGTACTTGATTGCAGCAGTGAAGTCCCTTCCCACGATGCCCCAAGTACTCTTAAAGAACCATGAAATGTATCCATTCGGCTCAAGGCTTTTTTCATTTCCTAAGAGTGTTTCCTTAATCTCCAGGTCAGTAACTTCTTGACATAGAGAAGTATGGGCAGAATTCGACAGTGTGTAGGATAGAATGCGTTAAAGGTTCTCAATGGGACAGGGCTAGACTTGAGAGTCTTTCTTTCTATGGGCTTTTGAAAGAAAGAAACCATCTCAGAAGCCATTGAATCAAAGGTTTCCAATTTGTTGTCATTCTCATCTTTTAGCATGCGCACAATATTTCTTTTTTTGTTATCACGGCAGAATGAAAGAACTTGGTACTCATGTCCCATTCTTGAATCCATTGTATTTTTGCTTTTTGTCTATAGAAAGATTGCTCAACAGCTTCAAGTTCCAGGAGTTTAATGTGCAATTTTTTCTCACCTTCCAAGTCTCGTATACCAATGAAAAGATTGAAAAGTTTTAATTGTTCCAATTGTCTTCTTTTTGCAGCAACCCTGGCAGAGATGTCATCAAAATGGTGTGATTATAAGGTTGTATTCTGATGTCCGATGATTTCAATATTATCAATGACAAATATATGTATATCATCATCAATATTTCATAATTCAATGTCAATAACAATATCCAATGATCTCAATACAATAATTCGATGACAATGCACCATGACAATAACAATGACTATGTCCAATGTTCAATAACAACTTACTGACACTTACCAAAGTGTCTAATTAGCCATCCAATAAAATTTTCCTCAACAACAATGTTAGCGATGTAATCTAAATTATCAAATAATGATCCGAGAAGGCCTTTCGCCTAAACCCGAGACTCTGACTACACTCACCTTAACACTCCAAAGCTTTCAAGGCTCCCGGATGACAATCCTCTCGTTCATAGCTTTGGATGGAGACGATGGATGTTCTTCAATGTCTTGAGCTAGGAAATCAATATAAGACCATTAGGGTTGATATTACGATATCAAAATCAATATAATAACATCAAAATCGATAATCGATCTCAATAGAGATGACAATAATGAGATATCCATGGATAGTTAAAACTCTAGCTTAAGATTAATCATGTTTTATCCATGTAATTCATTAATCGATTGAAGATTATAGCTTATCCGACCGATAGTAACGATTCAATATCGATAAAATGAAGAAAAAGGTGAAGTTCAAAACTTCCTCCAATAGAGGTTCTTGCTTCAAGGAAGAAGATGAAGAAGATAAAGGTACTTGCTTATATCTCTAAGGTAAGTTCCAATTCCCTAATTCCTTTTGTTTTAAGAATATAACTTGGCTATTTGGATTTCCTTCAATTGAAGGAAAGCTCTCATGATAACCCACGTAGGTACAATATTATTCAATAGAGTCTGATGACGATGTTTTAAGTCTAATTAGGGTTCGATATCAATAATTTACTAGTCGGTATAATATTTAGACTCTATCAATGTAGAATTTCTGATCACCGGAACTAAATTTCGACTAGACCGAATTTTGGGTGTTACAATTTGTGTTCTCAAAAGCAGACGAGGAAGAACTCTACCCCAATCTTGTTAAATTGTTAATCGCACAGAACTAATTGGGGGGTTTGAGTAGTGCTGAATTCAAAAGTATTTATTCGGTGCCTTATCTATGTATTTTGAATTGTTGTTTAGGTTTTGGAGGCTCCAACAAAGGAGGAAATCAAGTGCAAGCATGAATTGAAGTTTTTCCAGAAAACCGTATGAATTTAAGGCTTTTGGTTGCTGCTGCAATTGTTACGATGTTGAGAATCTATATATTTTAGCCTCCTCTACATACTAATTTTATTTGTAAAACGTTGATGATGAACGGTTATGAGCAGCAAAGTTTGGATAAGAGGATTGGTTGGGGGAAGGTTGAGGTGGCTTAGAGTGAATCACGACAACATGTGTATTGAAGAGAATTTTCGGTTTAGGTGGAGGATGCTTGCCTCTCGCTGGTTTCAGTCGAGAATGGTGATTGGTAGGTTGTTGAGAAAATGGTGAGGCTGCTCAATGGCTAAAGGTGTGAGGGTAATGATAATTTGGATTGTTATTATAAGATATATATATATATATATATATATATATATATATATATATATATGGGTTAGGATCAAATTACACAGTGTAAAACTCTTTAAGTTTTACACGCTTTTCGTTGGATGAGGGAAATGGATGATTGAGATTAACTCCTTACTTTTTTTCAAGTGATAATCTTCACATATTCTACTGTTAATCTCATTCATCCGTTTCACTCATCCAACGATTCAAAAAACGTGTAAAACTTAAAAGTTTTACACTGTATAACTGGATCCTATCCCTATATATATATAAAAGGGTGTAATTTGTATCAATATAAATGGGTTGGCGCAGTGGTAATGACATGGCTTTTATCCGTTAACTGCCATGTCACATATCTGTTAGTTTTTTAACGGCGGTGGTCAAAATAGGTCAATTTAATAAGTTTAGTGGTCTGATTGACGAGTTCGATACTTCAGTGATTACTGGGATAGATTACTCTAATTTTAATATTATTATTTGATATACCGAGTTATCGACCATGAAATAAAAATTTGTGCACAAATAATTTATACACATATACAATCGAATCTAAAATGTTGTCGTGTGTTCTTTTTTGTTCTTATTGTTTTTTTTAAAGACTTATGTTGATGTGATTACAAGGTAGTATCTGTTTAATTTTTTTAGCCCTTTACTAAAGCACACATAATTCTCGAACTCGAGTCACCTGAATGAAATACATCATCCTTTACCACTGAGATTACTCCACGAGTTCACGCTTGTAAAGATTTTTATTTTTACCATTAACGTATCAAATAATTACTCATTGTTTAATATTATGTTTGTTGCATAAAAAACAATTACCTAAAATTAGTAATTAGCAAAAAATGAAAACTCAAGAAGCTACAAACGTGTAGTGGGCAGGCAAATACTATATGCCCCTAAGCTGTGAAAATTGGCATGCGTAATCTTGACATTCTGGAACTCACCTAACGCAACCAAGTTTTCGTTGGGCTACAGTTTTATAGGATTACAAAACATATAAATAAGCTTTGTTCTAAAACCAATTTAATAAGCGTTTTCAACAGTGAAGTAGGGGTGGAAATAAACATAGCATTCAATGAACCGCTTGTGAATTGTTTGTATAATGTTCGTTTATATTTATTTATTAAGTTAAATAAATGAGTATGAACACAATTTTTATGTTCGTTTAATAAACGAACAAACACGAACAAATGTGTGTTTAGTTTGTTTATATTTAAAAACAAGTTCGTTCATAGGCTCGTTTATAGGATCGTTTATAAGCTCATTTACAGACTCGTTTATAGGATGAAGATGCTTGTGGATGTATTTTTTGTTGTTGCTAAGGATGTTATATAAGTTCATATTGAAATGTAAGTTTTATTTTGATGCTTTTGTTTTATTTATTTATTGCTAGTTTAGTTAACATTTCTTATATATATATATATATATATGTATGTATATGTATAAATGAACATATTCGCGAACGAATAAACGAACACTTTCACGAACACTTAAATGAACACGTTTGTAAACATTTAAACAAACACGTTCGCGAACACTTAAACGAACGAACACGAACACCTTCAAAAATTAAATAAATGAACACGAACACAATATTAAAATTTTAAACGAACACAAACATAGTCTTGTTCGATCAAGCTCGGTTCATTTACACCTCTATAGGGAAGTTGTTCAAGTTATATTAATCCGATTTTAAATTTGACATAAATAATTTAATTGAACAAATGAGTTTAGAACATATTAATATAAAAACATTCCAAATTAAAATTAATTTAATCTTGAAATATAATGAATTTAATCGAGAATAACTTTAAAGCAAAATGAATTAATATCTAAAATAATAAAAAATCCAAACGTAATTCGACCCTTTTAAATTCAACTTACTACCCACCTTCAGACTATATTTTATACTTATGTTTAATAAAATTTAAAATATATGTAGATGGAACATATTATTATATGTTTTAACGCCCGCAATTTTATAGTCGCATTACAAAAATCTGGGTTCGTTGGAGACCCTTGATTAGTTAAGTTATAAATCGTTTCTAGAAGCCTTAGATTATTTTATTACATATATAATATAAGGCTCCCTGGTATTATATTCATTTTATGGTTTTGATTTTTTATTTGATTTATATATGGTTTCAACTTTCAAGAATGTACTTTTCATGTAAAATGCATTATGCATGTACCTAATTTTTATTTTTAAAATATATACCCCATTTAATAATATACTGATTTTTTTTCAAAAACCAACTATATTAATTAATTATATGATGACGCTGCGCTCATCCCCTTGTGTCCTGGTGGCAAAGGTAGATGTTGATCATCCCTTGGGACTCGGGATCGAGCACCAGTATTGCATGCTGTGTGTTCCTTCGTTGAAAAAAAGACTAAAAGAAAGTTAAACAGATGCTACACTTGCATCACATATGATGACGCTTTATGCAAATTAATGAATACATATAATTGTGGAGGATGCCGTGAGAATTGTAGGTTTTTCAAATTAACTTTCAAATGGTTTGGTTTGAATATTTATACTTGAGTTGTGTAGATAATAATTTTAATTTTTATTAAATAAGGAAATAATTATATTTCCAAGATAAATGTATGAATTTAAACTCGTACTTTTTAGTCTAATTTTCTCTTTTTACTTTTTATTTGCTTTGTTTTTCTACACTTAGCCATTATTCATACCTACTTAATCAATAATTATTATTTAAGTGTCAAGTTGGATAAAGACATGCAAAAAATGGTTTACTTTTCTAAATTCGTTACTAATGTAAAATTATTTTACGTTTATACATTGTATATACAAATAGTTATATTAACCCAAATTAAAAATAAATGAATGTATTTATTTTTAAAATGTGTACGAGTGAATAATAAAATGAAAGTTTCATATGTATTGAATTAAAATCAAATTTTATCGAACCCAATAAGTGTCCTAGTGGAAAAATATATGATATTTATCCGAGGAGATATAGATTCAAATCGCGCTGTCTACAAGGTGTATGTGCTTTGTCAAAGATTAAGAATATCTATGAACAGATACTACCGTGTAATCACATTCAGACTATTCAAAAAAATCAAAAGCAAAAGTCATCTCCAAAGTGGTATAATTTCATTTTTAGCCCCTTCAATTTTCAAGCAACATAGTTAAAGTAATGGCAAATTTTCCTTTTGTCCCTGAAAAACGATAGAAATTTAGTTTAGTATTATTTTAAAGTTCTATAATATAAACTCAAACAATGATAGCCTTTTTAAATTTTAAATTTTAACTATGTCCGAAAAATAATTTTCTAATTCCCCTTATAATTACAAAAAGGCATAGAGTCAAAAAATGCCCCAAACGTTTGACTGAATAGTTGTTTTGACCCTATTTTTTGGGAGCAATTCAACTATTAACGTTTCATTTTGGGTCAGAATGAACTAATCTACGGATGAAAATTGTCAGTCAACTAACGGTAAATTACTTGAAATGACGGGACAAACCTATATGGCAGTGCATGCTGTCATGACAGTATAATATAGACAAATATGTTGACTTGAAAAAACGTTACATCAGTCAAAAAATAATTTTATAAAATTATATAAAATATAAAATAATTTTTTCTACTGACTTATTAATTTGTCAAGTCATTTCAAACTATTTACTGTCAATTTTCTAACAAATTTTATCTACAAAGGGCCATTTCGACCCAAAATAAAATGTTAAAAATTAAGTTGCTCCAAAAAAGAATAAGGGTTAATGATTATTCAATCAAACGTTGAAGTATTTTTTAACTTTATGACTTATAAAAATGTGCCATCTATGTGTCACGCTATAATGTGTAGATTTGAGATAAATTCGAGAATTATAATAAGAGTTAGTAATTAAATTAATTTTCCATCAATTAAAACATATATTTTGTTTGTTAGAGAGGGGAAAACACAATAGTACTTTCATGAGTTTAAAGCCCAGTTCACTCAGCCGGTCAGCCCAACCGCACGTGTGTGATCCCACACGTTTGAATTATAGATTATAGATAGCCGGCAGCATTCCGTAGTGGAAATTGGAAAAAGGCCAGCGATTTCTGGAAACAGCAGCCGTCGATTAGTTCATTTTATTTTTCATTTTCTGGGAGAAGAAAAGCCATGGCGTTGAACGGTGGGATCAGATCGGTTTCTAAGCTTCTGACTTCGTCCTCTCAATCTCTTCTCCACAAATCAGGTTAGTGACCCGCTAACGATTTTCCTTTTCTTTTCTTGCATTCTACTTTTGTTTGGTAGCTGCGAGAATACAGGACAATAGTTGAAGATGAGCATCTGGGTATTGGGAATTCTTTATTGTTAGCTGAAATCGAGGGTTCATAACTGTTAATGTAGATCTTCTTAATTGGTATTTGTAATTCCCCCCTTTTTATTCGTTTGTTGCGGATTTATGTTTTCGGCGTTCTTGATTGGATTTAAATTTTGTATTGCATATCTATATAAAATACATTCATAGCTTTCAAGGGATTGAGTATTGGTTATTGATTAACTTTTGAATACCCATGTTTTATGTCAACGGCTAAATGAATTCTATGTAACGAGGAGAAAAAGTGCTAGTAAATAGCTTATAATTGTGTATAATTATCCTTTCTGAAAAGAAAAACCTAAGGGGTTATTAAATAGATTTTGAATTGATTTGTGGTCATAGTATGTTGATTACAGTGGCCCTCCTCAATCAGCATTTGCTTTTACATTTAGTTTCAAGAACCTCTTCGATTTCTATATGGTTTTTGTATTGATTGCAACGCTTTCCTTATCATTTTTTGTGGAAAACTGTTTTGATGTGAATAATGTTGTTATCGTGACATTCATGGTTATCTTTCTAATTAATTGTGTGGGTTGATGAGTTTTGTTTGTTTGATGTTACTACCATAGTGCCCTAGCCTATATTTACATTTGTAAATGGCTGTTTTTGCTATTCAATGTCCACGAGGAAGTTTCTGTGACGTTTACATGCTGAAATTTTGTTTAAATGATAGAAATGTTCTCTGTTTTCAACTCTCAAGTGTATGAGATGCTTTCTTATTTCACATTTAGCCGACCTTCGTCTCTTGTGTTTATTGCGCACTCTACATTTGAAAGTTAACATTAAAAAAAGGAACTCTAGCAATCTCGCTGATCTATATGTAACTACCGGCTGTTACTCAGCACTCTTTGGTTGAATTTGATACTTTACCTTTCTTCCTCAGCAAATGAATGTAGAACATATGCGTGATATTTGCTTTGAATGATATTTCAATGTTTTCCCCTTTTCCAATTTGTTTAAATGTTTTGTATTTAGACAATAATATATAGATATATATTCATAGTCAATAGAATCGTAGCCTTCAGTATAGGGTTATCAGAAGTGTATCCATGTCCTTACATCCTTCTGTGTAACTTTGAAATGTTTTTTTTTTTTGTTTCTACTCATACATTCTTGAAGTATATTAATCATGTAATTATACTTTTACCTTGACCATTGTATTCTTCTAAACTGAAGGATCCACTATCTTTGTTTGGTGCTAACTATTCCTACTTCAAACTTGTTAACTTAGTTGTGGTTGACCTCTCCGTAGTGCTCTGTCTTTGACAGAGATGCAAAATAAACTGCCATGACTCTGGGTGGAAGGTCTTTCACTTAGGAGAGCAACTCAATTCCATTGATTCTGGGGTATGATTTGGGTTTGAATGAGAAATTAAAAAAAAAATCCCTATGCTTAGATTATAAATGGTGCAAATTGGTTGTGGGTATGAGTTGTGTTTTTTTTTTCTGTCTGCCTGCATGTGGGGTGTATGCCAGAAGCCTCAAATGTTGAAAGAAACTGTTTAGGAATTTCAGCCTTTACGCTGTTATCTTTATTTTTGGTAATAATGTGTAAAACTCAAAATCAAGAGAGCTACTTTTGTTGTGTTTGTGGCAGCCAATAGAGGGTTTCATTCGACTGGAGTGAAGAGGATGGGGGGAGGTCATGGGCATGATGAACCATATTACCTTCATGCTAAGCACATGTACAACTTGGATAGGATGAAACATCAGCAGCTGAAGATGTCTCTTGGAGTTTTGACAGCCTTCAGCATCGGTGTGTTTGTTCCCGTGTATGCTGTCATTTTCCAGCAGAAAAAGACTGCATCTGGTTGAGCTTTCGATGCTTGCATTGCCTTCATGGCATGGCATGGCTGCTTGCAATAATAGAGAAGCAAGTTGGGAGTTTGTCACATTCCATTGTAATCTCAGCTTTTGAACTGAAGTGATTTGGTTATATTATATATTTGCATTTGCAGGGTTTGTGTTTTCGTATTTTTAAGAGTTTCTGTTGACAATCCATGTCGATATATGTGGGAATTTAGGATTTGATAGTAATAAAATCAATGTACCTGTATTTGCATGGGAATGGAAATGCTCTTATCTTTCATTGTTTTTAATCCTGTCTCTTCAGTCTCCATTTCCATGGTATGTGTTCAATCTTAAAAATAAAAATGGAGGAACACGTTAGCGTACACTTTAGGCTCATGTTAAATGTTAATAAGTCTCAATCTCATGGACGTAAACTTTCCTCCCTTAAACTCCAAGGTCATCGCTAATATATGATATATGAACGTTGATTTAATAAATTTGTTTATCTTTATATTGAATAAGTTTTTTTTGAAATTTATAATTTCATTTTCAATAAAATTTTATTTACATAAAAATGAAAAGTCTAAATGTTTGCTACTTTTGAACCATCATACTTATTTAATGCACACAATCTTTAAGTTCTGATTATCATTAGTAATAACAATAAAAATACTAAGTGTTTTTCTTTTCAATTCCAAAAAAGAAATCGTTTGGCTAAAAATAATGAAAATGTTCAGAACTTACAAACAAATTTTACAAGAAATGTGGAAAGGGTTTTAATTGACCTAAATTCCTTATTTAAGGTTTACCTAAAGAAGTTGCTTTTCAAAATTTATAGTTATTTTTTTATTAAATAAAGATGTATAAGTTTGATTTTAAACATTAGTTTAAACATGTAATATCTCTACTTAATAAAAAAATACTCTTAGAATTTATACATATGTTATTGAAACAAAGAATTCTAAAAAAAATATAAACTTATTTTTTAAAAGAAGTAGAATATCTACTAAATTGGTTCACTTAATCGTAACATGATATTCTTTTGGGTAAAGTACACCAATGGTCACTGAACTTTTAAGGCGCGTTCATTTTGGTCACTGAACTTTTAAAAATTTCATTGGGGTCACTCAACTTTTATTTTACTTTCATTTTGGTCCCTCAACTTTTACTTCACTTTCATTTTGGTCACTCCCGTTACCTTCCGTTAGAAAATATTGAGGTGGCCCGTTAGTTTTTATTTTCTTCAAGGGTAAACTATATAAATGGTCACCGAACTTTTAAAATACTTTTATTTTGGTCACCAAAATTTTAAAATTTTCATTGGAGTCACCAACTTTTGTTTTACTTTAAAGCAACCCCATTGGTTTAAGAAAAAAACTCTTTCAATGTATTAAACAAAAGTAAGAAGTAGATTTTACCTTTTGATTATTATGAGTGTTAAAAAAATACCCGACCCGGTTGACTCGGCCTGCCGACCCGAACCTTTAAAAACTGGGTAATTCTTTTAAAAAATACCCTGACCTGAGTTTTTTTCGAGTAGTTGGGTCGGGTATGGGCCAAAATTTTTGTGTAGTCGGTACCCGACCCGGTACTTTTAATATATTTATTTTTTTAGTTTTAAATTATATTTTTTATTTTAGGTTCCTTAATATTTATACCCTCGAACTAAATTTAAATCTCTAAATTTTTTCTAAATTTGAATTATTTATTATGAACTTTTTAAATTTTTGCGTTTGGTAATTGGTTTGTAAATATAATAAATCAAGTTGTTGTAAGAAAAATATATTTAAAATTATTGAATAATAAGGATGGCGTTTTATTGGTTTCTCTACTGAAATTAATGCAATAAGCAATTATCAAAAGTATTTAAATTCAAACTAATGGGGTTGGTCCAAGTGGTAAACAACTTGGTTCCGCTTAAGCATGTCTTGAGTTTGAGGCGTTGTATCTGTAGAAAGTTCTCGCTGGGAGACTCGCCCACCAAAATCAGGTGTGCAACACGGGTCAATCCAGATTAGTCAATGTGAAGCCTAGAAAGCGGAAGGGCAACAAAAAAAACATTTAAATCCACTTGTGCAAGAAACAAAAATTAAAGCAGACCAATTACAAAACTTATTACATTTTTAAAAAAAATGTCAATCTAAGCATTAATTTATGTACCAGGTAAAAATTTAGAGAATTTAAATTTATTTTTAGGGTAAAAATATTAAAGAAACTAAAATAAAAATATAATTTAAAACTAAAAAATAAATATATTAAAAATACCGGGTTAGGTTGGGTACCCGACTACACAAAGTTTTCGGCCCAGACCTGACCTAACTACTTGGAAAAAAATATTGGATCGAGTAATTTTTTAAAAGAATTACCCAGTTTTTAAAAGTTTGGGTCGACGGGTCGGGTCAACCGGGTCAAGTATTTTTTTCTTAATCATAAGCTAAAATCTACTTCTTACTTTTGTTTTTAATACATTGAAAGATTTTTTTTCTTAAACCAATGAGATTGCTTTAAAGCAAAACAAAAGTTAGGTGACTCCAATGAAACTTTTAAAATTTCGGTAACCAAAATGAAAGCATTTTAAAAGTTCGATGACCATTTATATAGAAAAAATAAAACGGACCACATCAGTATTTTCTAACGGAAGGTAACAAGAGGGATCAAAATGAAAGCGAAGTAAAAGTTGAGGGACCAAAATGAAAGCGAAATAAAAGTTGAGTAACCCCAATGAAAATTTTAAAAGTTCGGTGACCAAAATGAACACGTCCTAAAAGTTCGGTGACCATTGGTGTACTACCCATTCTTTTTTATATTAAATAGAGCGATATTATATTTTTCAAATAAATATTGAGCTTCGAACCCACATAAACTAAGACAATATAAGATGAACACGTTATCTTTAAACATTATCATTTAATTACACTAAGAACAAAAATTATAAATTAACCATTATAGTAGGTAGTTAACCACTTTTATTTTTAGCCACTCGGCCAATTAATGAATTTCAAATATAATATTCTTTCAAGAGAATTTGAACCATTTCAATATAAAGTATCTTGTTTTATTTAAGAGCTAAAAATAAAATATATATTATCATACGATTATATAAAAAAATGTTAAAAAAGTTGACTTTTTCGTAATGGAAAATACGGGGAGTTCTAGGGAACAACCTTTAAATACAGGCTAAAGAACGGCTGACTTGTTTACCGGGTAAAAAGCGGTACACAAATTGTTACATGAAGC
The DNA here is from genome assembly GCA_030270665.1 of Hibiscus trionum. Classification (NCBI taxonomy): domain Eukaryota; kingdom Viridiplantae; phylum Streptophyta; class Magnoliopsida; order Malvales; family Malvaceae; genus Hibiscus; species Hibiscus trionum. Next base: position 19,149,063 of record BSYR01000019.1, read on the forward strand.
GGTACACAAATTGGTACAATATTGTAATAAAAGAATGTATATACAGTTTTATTACATGATGCACTGTTTACCGGTACACAAATTGTTACATGATGCTGTACACAAATTAATACACTTTTGTAATAGAAGAATGTATATACCGTTTTATAACATATGCACGAATTTTTAGAATGGATTATGTACGTGTAAGGAAATGTGTACATACAGAATTTCTGACCGAAAAAGCATATTTTGGTACAATAGAGGTATGGAACTGTGTATATACATATATTACTACCAAATATACACAGATTTGTACAAATTTGTAAGAGGAAAAGGTATATACATTTTGTTGTACACGGTTTGACGAAGGTTGAAAATAGACTTGTACTTGTAGGGAAATGTGTACATACAGAAATTCCTACCCGATAAACATAATATTTTACAAGTTTTGTAAAGATGTGTGTATATACTCTTAATAGGACGAATTGTACAGGAATTGGAACAAATTTGTAAGACGAAACGGTATATACCTTATATATTACAAATGTGTAAGATGGAACAAATGGGTCATTAGTTGTAGGAAATGTGTACATACACAATTTCTTACCCGTAAAGCATATTTTCTTACAAGTTATGTAAGGAGTTGTGAATATACACGTAATAGTACCCAATGTACACAAAATAGTAGAAATTGGTTTGAGGAAATGTTATATACCTTATTTATTACAAACTGGGTAGAACTCTTACGTATACTTTTTTTATTACACAAAATTTCTCAGGGTCGTCGAAATGTCCAATTTTTTTGTAATGAAATGAGTACATACAAGTATTCATACCCAAAAACATACTTTCGTAGAATTTATGATAATGGCATCGAAACCAGGTAAAGGTGGGTTCGGTTCTGGTTTTGCATCGAAACCTCGTATATAGGGTTTCGGTGCTGGTTAAGCGCGAAAATATTTGAAGGTTTTTAACCTTATGAGTGAAAATTACACGAGTTTTGTATGAAAGATGAAGAAATTTTATGACAGAAATAAAATGCATTCCAATCCAAACAACGTTCAAATACATTAGATATTAAAAAAAGAAACATAATAAATCCTCCCCTCCTCAGTCCTCATTCCTGCCCCGAGAAACGACCTGCATGCCCGCTGCCACCCATGGCACTGGAACCAGCCTGTGGTTGGTGCTGACCAACCATCTCTGAATAAGATCGGATCTCATATCTGACCCTATTGTTGCCTAATGAACAAAATATGTATGCATTAGTATGAGAAGAAGTGAATCTTGTAGAAAAGAAGAAACTGATGATAGAGACAACCTTGAGAGTGGTGGCGGTTGAAGTTGTCTATGTCCTCTTTCGTAGGCATGAAACCATAAAGTTGGCGCGCTGTGCCTGGAGCATAGAAGATGCCTTGACATTGTTCCCAAGCTTTTCTATCGAAACCTTGGGCAGCAAACTTGTTATGCAGATCCTGAGCGTCGAGATAACCTCTTGCCGTGCTCTTAAAAATCAAAAGGCTCATCCCACGATGGTCGTCGAGTGCGTATGAATGGCGAGGCTTGACAATAGTCTCATAGGAACTGAAAGAGTTCCGCAGCTCTTGGTTTCCCATGCCAATCCACTGAAGCATAAAATGCAAGAGATTAGAAGTGAAGCAATTGTAATAATATTGAAAACATAATTCAAATTTGTTAAATAACTACCTTCCCAGCATCATCCTTTTCCAGCCTTGTGTTCATTATCATGACCATGGGCAGCCAGAGTATTTGGTGATCATGAACCTCGTTGTTTGCAGGCAGGGGGCAGGCAGTATTAGCAGCAGTGTGATCATCTCTCAAAGCAGTCCATTGGCCAAAAGCTTTACCCTGAGGAATAGAAGAAGTGCCCCTTGTAAGCAATTCCTCATCCAAGAGGTTAGCAAAATGGCGATGGAGCTTGATCTTTGGTCCACCTTTCGTTCTGGCATGTGAGAGTAGGGACTGAATGCCAGTAAACTTCTGAGAGGCACCAGGACCTCCTTGGCAGGCTGGACATATCCATTTTGTAGCAGGTTCAGTGATGCTCACCATTGTTGCAATGGCCTGGAAAAAGCTCCTGAACCATTTGCTTCGTCGGAGAGTTTCATTGCTCGGTTGTTCATCGTCATCAGAATCAAAATATAAGTCATCATCAGAATTTGAGTCAGACTCAAATTCTAATTTTCTCTTCGAGAAATGGTGAGGAATGTTTTTGGAAGATCTGCTTGAACTCATCTTAAAGGAAAGAAGTTTAAAGTATTTGGTTAGGAAGAGAATATAAAGAAAGAAGGGTTCAGATGAGTATAGGGAATTGTTGATGTTGTAAAGAGTATAGAGAAGAGTTGTATATTTATAGGGAAATGCAGTTGGGAGGGAAACTGAAAAAGTGAAAAGGCTGAATCGTTTTGCTTGGTTTCGAAATAGTTATTGGTTCTATGAGAAGGCACGCTGTGTGTCTGTTCATTGCACTAGGTAGATGAACATGAACCCCTTCATTAATTAGAAGACAGAAATCTGAAAAGGCTGAATCGTTATGCTTGGTTTCGAAACCAGCTGTAAACACGATGAGGAAGAAGAAACGGTTCATGTGATTATAGTGAAAAGACAGAATAATGAAAAAGCAAGATTCCTTTTAATAGGTTCGAAACCATCTGAAGGAGTTTCGAAACTATATACAGTTATTAGTAGCAAAATGTACACAGATTGGTACAAGATTCCAAAATAAATCGGTATATACATGACTTTATTACACAATTTCACGAATTTTCAAGTTGGGTCATTTAATTGTTGGGAAATGTGTACATACATAAATTGTTAACCAAATGCAAAGTACATCATTTTAAGGGGCATCGAAACCACCTGAATGGGGTTTCGGTGCTTGTTTGAAGTGCAGAAAAAGTTACGACCTTGTTCGCAGAAGCCAGCTATAAAGTTCTGCGATTATACATAAAATATTAGCCCTTTCTTGTAATTGTTTATGTTTAAAAATGCCTCACGAGATGTCTGTTCATTGAAGCAGGTGATAAAAGCAACTGAAAAAGCCTGTCTCGTTCTGGGGGTATCGAAACCTGCATTATTTTTGGGTAACACGCAACGGTACAGGTGATGACACTGAAAAGACAGAACACTGAAAAGGCAGATTCCTTTTAATGGTTTCGAAACCAAACTATGGGGTTTCGGTACTGTATACACATAGTACTTGTAAGAATTGTACAGAAATGCGTATTCGCTGTACATGATGTGTACTTGGTATCGAATCTACAGATAAGGGGTTTCGGTGCTACGATATCGTTGGGGCATCGAACCCTGAGTTATGAGGTTTCGGTGCCTTTTGGTTTCGAAACCCCTTATGGGGGTTTCGGTGCTCTATACACATATCTTCACATGTGTAGACCTTTTTTACAATAAGAGTTGTACATAAATGCATTGTCTTTGTACATGATGTTGTTTTTGGTACAAAACTGTAAATGTATCATGTAATAAGTACAAAATTTCTTGCCAATAATACACATATCTTCACATACCCTGTGTAGACCTTTTTTACAATAAGAGTTGTACATAAATGCGTTGTCTTTGTACATGATGTTGTTTTTGGTACAAAACTGTAAATGTATTATGTAATAAGTACAAAATTTCTTGCTCTATACACATATCTTCACATACCCTGTGTAGACCTTTTTTACAATAAGAGTTGTACATAAATGCGTTGTCTTTGTACATGATGTTGTTTTTGGTACAAAACTGTAAATGTATCATGTAATAAGTACAAAATTTCTTGCCAATAATATATCTGAATATATAACATTGTATGTTGTAATTACAGAGATACAAAAGACGAGCACACATATAATACAGAGGAGATTAGAAGAGATAACTTGGTTAATTCAATTGCCATCCACGGTTTCAGCTGCATTTAATCCAAAAACGGATGATGTCAATTCTCTTCTTGGTTTCCACAATGTTGGTTTCATTCGAAAAGACTTGTACAACTCCCTTCAAAAAGCAAGGGCGGATGAATATCGTGACGATGATGTCAATTCTCTTCTTGCATACTTTGACTTCAAGAAAGATCAAGATGCAGGATTGTACATGCAGTTCAACACTGATCCATTAGGGGGGTTGCATAATATTTTTTGGTCGGACTCAACATCTAGGTCCGACTATGTATGCTTCGGTGATGTCATTGCATTTGACACAACGTACAAGGGTAACATGTATGGCCGGCCTATAATGCCTATTGTTGGTGTTAATCACCACCATCAAATCATTATCTTCGGTGTCGCAATTTTAGCAGACGAGACTGCAGACACATTTGAGTGGGTCCTTACTGAGTTCATGCAGGCAATGTATAACAAAGCTTCTGTCTCAGTCGTCACGGATGGTGATAAGGCCATGCACAGGGCTATCAAGACAGTGTTCCCATGTGCACATCATCGCATATGTTCCTGGCATCTTTCTCGAAATGCCCAGGCAAACGTAGGTGATCCCAAATTTACATCTGCCTTTACACGGTGCATGTCCTCTTGGTGGACAATTGAGGAATTCGATCGCCAGTGGAGATCAGTTATGAAAGATTTTAACGTGGAGCAGCATCCCTGGGTTGTGGAGAAGGATCACGCGGTTGGTATGTGGGCACAAGCATATCTCACACGACATTTCTTCGCAAATCTTCGCTCAACACAACGCTGCGAATCTATGAATTCCGCCCTCAACATTATCCTCGAACATAAGAAGACATATCTTGAAGTGGTCCGTGCCATTGAGAAGGGAATAAATGACATGCGCATAAATGAGTTGAACGAAGAATAAAAAAATTGCACCTCGAAGCCTTTCCCAGTGACCAAATTGCATGACCTTGAAGGGAGTGCAGCTGACATCTTCACCCGGGCATCGTTTGACAAAGTTCTGAAGGAACTCAAAAATGAGACACTGTTTCATGCTCTCCATCCGATACTTATGACTGAAGGTGCACGAACGTATCGTTTGACACAGTATAAGGATCTGGATGCCATCTATGAAGTTGTGCTTGATTTCACAACAAATAACATTACATGCAGTTGTCGGAAATTTGAGACGATCGGCCTTCCATGTCGCCATCAACTGTACGTTCTTAAGTTGGAAGACTTCTCCGCCATCCCAAATTGCTTAATACTACCGCGGTGGACAAAAAATGCTAAGGAATCTGCTCCATCTTATCTTCACAGCGAAGTCTGTCCTGAAATAAGACAAATGTCTCGATTTGCATCGCTACGCTCACTTTCATCGCGGTTGTGCTACCTTGCATCTCAAACAGACGAAAGTTTCAAAACCACAAAAGATGAGTTACTACGACTAACTGCTCAATTTGAGCAGTCCGTAACATTCAATGACTCCTCATCACATAGGGTAAGCCAAAACACCGTTCGAGGCCCGCAAACGAAGGACGCAAAACGAAAGCAGAAAATAAACACTAATGCGTCCACAAAACGGAGGAATCATTGTTCATTTTGCAAAATGGAGGGACACAATAAGAACACATGCCTGGGACTGAAGCTTCAACATCCAACGGGTACTACGGAACTTGACGACCAAGACATGTCTCAACCATAATGCAAATGTCATTCAAATCACTGTAAGTAAAACCTAACCAAAGATATCCTCTGCAGACTTACAAAATCATGTGCATATGCTACTTTTATCCACTGATATTTATCATATATTGCAAAATTTCTGTACAAGCGTTTTACCACATTGTGGCCCTGAAATTGCATAATATACATTCAAAATTTGTACATTTCACTATTACCTAACCTATGTATGCTTGCAGCACATGTCGTATACAAAATGTTTTCAGTTCATATACATCCAAACATGGTTACGACCCATAAAAAAGTGGGTTCCTTTACGCACTGCAACGCCACAAAAAAAGTCAAAATCCATTGCCATCCACTCACCACTGCCCCATCCCCTAACATGTTCTTTACCAAACAAAATTGCATTAGATTACAATAATGAACAACATGTCCTAATGCATTCAAATACATAATAAACAAAGCATTCAGTCCTAAAGCCTTACCATTTCGGCCGCTTAAAAGTGCCATGTTTTGGAATCTTTGGTTCGTTTGCCTTCATGTACCATTGACCTACAGCAACATTGATATTCCTCCGCAATTTATTCTTATCATGACTGATAAGTTCGTACAAAAGAATCATCCGATCCCATTTTCCAACGCTCTATTAAGACAAGTACAAACAAATTAAGCTTTTATTAAAGACCATTATAGTATACATGACCAAAGTAAGGAAAGTTGAATGAAGATTAACCTAAACTCTTACCACTTCCCCTATATGCTTCTCATTCCAAAGCTGCATCCATCTGATGCAAAACATACCACAATCATCTCTGTTAGAAAACAAATCCATGTTAACATAATACCACGAGTAATCCTTCCCAATTTGTTAAACAAAATTAACACAAAGTACTAGAATATAACAACTTTGTACCCATTATCCTGATTTTTGACTTTTTCCACCATCACGCGCAGATCGGTCAACGGCCTTGATGGTGAGCCAAACAGTTGGACAAACTTCTTATCTTTTAAACATTCTTTTAGACTATTGGTTTACATGCAGAAACATTTTTTCTGTTTTTACATACTCTGTACCATCTTAAACAATGGAAGAATAAAAGTTCGTAGTTCTCGATTATTACCAGTTTCTCTGCCATACACAGTCTTGCACCATTGCCTCGGGTATTTGGGAAGCTGTCCAGTAGCTTCACTACACCAGCATCAATATCGACGACACACATAAACCAATGAGTGTTGCTCTCATTCACGGGGATAAAGAGCTGAAACAAGCAACGATTTCCATTGTAATATACAGATGACATGAAACTGCATGAGATGTTTAATTTATTAATGCTTCTTCGTACCACTTTACAGTCCGTCCACAAGCCATATGGATTGCCAACCTTACTCCAATACTGAGCGATTATATACCAACATTTACTCCGTCCAGAAGCTGAGACTACAATAGATCATTTATTATTAACCATGTATCCTTACAAAACCATATCCACTTGTTCATAATAGACATAAGATTCTTTAATATTTTACTTACACTCAATGCACACGGGATGTACCCTCTCATTCTTTTAGATTTCATCCTTATATCTTCATCAACAATGGTAAAACCAACATCATCTATAACCTAAACCACAAACATATAGCAGCTATCATACTAAATTTCTTCTAATATATACAAAATGCTTAAAAGGAATAGTCAAACCTACTAACCATTGAACCCACCCAACATCCAGGTCGTATCGTATCTGCATCGCTTACAGACAAATATGTGTGCCCAAAATCTGCAATTGATTTACTGCACCCATACAATAAAACTTACATATTATATTTAACAGAACAACATCATTGAGGATTACTTTCAAATTTAGATTGCTTACGATTCAGGCAATGGCGTATTCCATATATAGTCACAAGTATCTTTTGTTGACTTGCCTACTCCTTTCGGTACTTGGACGTATGTCAGTATCTGCAATGCTTACACATTTGTTGTTCAATACTTAATCTACTTAATAAGACAAATAAGTACTTCACGTTCAAATATATAAGTTTTATTACAATACCTCATTACTTATTCAACCACTAAACAATTAGTTCGAATAACATTAGAATTTCATCCTTATTTTTCTATAATAAATGTACTCATACACACACAACATTTATTGTGGACACAAATCCAACTTAAACCAAACATTGTCACACAGCTTTCTTCATTCAATGGCTGACTTTATTCATGTTCCGAGTTCGAATTCCTACTCTTATTCCTTTGCCACTAACCTTTGCAGTAGCTATAGCTGTTGTCTTGCCCTACAAGTTAACACAAACAATATAAACAACAATACTCTCAATCCGTAACATCTAGAAAATTTGATCAAATGAACTTATTATACCTTTTTTATTGTTTTCGGTACAACAACGACTTCTTCATTCAACCACTCGACTTCGTCCTCCATCATTGGGTCCTCCTCAATATGAACTCTTTTGTTCGGATTAGAAACTTTGACTTGCCCTTTGTCAACCACTTCTTCTCCTTCTTTAACATGAACAACAATTTCTCCATCAGATTTCCTCAACGACTTCTGCAATTCTATCATGTTAGCATTTAAACTCTTGCATTCCTCCTTCAATTCCCTTATACTTTCTTCGATTTCTTTTTCCTTCTCCAGACGGGCTTGCAGACTATCTTTTATTCCACCCAACTCTACCAATAAAGTCTGCAGCATATCCATAACAACATGATTTGTTCCATTCTTTTGACCCCCTTCTTCCCCTTCCACTTTCTCATCATCATACCCAAGTACCTGCAAACATCATCAGTAAATCATTTCATATAACCACAACATCCTATATAATACCAGGTTGGTTTAACCCACTTACCTTGGGTCTTTTTGGATGGCTTTCTTCCTTCAGGCTATTTACAATCTTCTTTACTGCCTTCTTGTTGCCCCATGCATGTATGCGACCGCGACCTTGAGAGGCAGCAACTATTCTGCTCGCGACTCCACTCCAAAAATCAAATAACCTCACCTACATTTATTATTCATCAAAACATTATTATCTACCTCAATAAACTCAATCCCATGAAACAAATGCTACGTTCGAACAAAACATAATTTTAAACATATATTACCTCTAATATCACGATGCATCCGGTCATGTATGCCAAACCACCACGAACTTTCCAGTTCTCTACTCCATCAAGCAACTTGTTGTATGCATATTTGCACCAATTGAGATTTCCCTTCAAACCCTCTGGGCACAACAACCGTAAATGTTCCGAAGAAGGCATATTGTTCGCATTTAGACTTATAAAAACACCAACAATGAAAAGAAGAACGCGAGCTTTCAACTCGTCTCCCTCAAATTTACCACTGACTATGTCCTCCTCAAGTTCATTCACCTTGGCATCCCTCTTTATTCCGTACTTCGATGCCATTTCTTTTGCATTAACATTTTTCGTTCCAATTTCAACTTCGACTCCTTCATTCTTCAAACCCAAAACAGCCTCCACATCTTCCACCAACACTGGAATTTTATGTCCATCAAATTCCATGATCGACCTCTGGACATCAAAATTCTCTACTAAAGTGCGACATAGGTCGCGATGAATTGCTCTCGGTTTTATTTCCAGTAAAGGACCAAACCCTAACTCATGTACCACACCCTCAATATTCATCTTCCTCATCTCTTCAAACACCTCTGACAGCTTAATGAGGCTACATCTTGAAGACTTCTCCTACAACATTTCATAATTACATTATTTACTTCAGTCTTACACAAATATACCTAATGTTAGAACAATTTCATCTCTTTCTCCATAAATAATTTCAAAAATTCACTTACCTTTTTCTCTTTCTGTTCCTCAGGTACAACAATATCCTTCACATTGGAGGCTTTCCATTCAGCTAGAGCCTGCTTCTGCTCCTCGAACATTTTTTGATAAGGCTCCTTTTCATCTTCACTCATCTGCCTCCACCTCAAACCCAATGCTTTTCTTTCCTGTATCACTCTCACAATTAGTCCAATACAAATATCATGTACACTTAACAAACCATTACACAACACACTTACATTGTTGTTCATTGTCTTCTCCCCTCCAAACGTTTACATTCTGCTTTACTGTAAAACATAATTTCTCTGTTAGCTTATGCAACTCATATTTAATAATTTTTTCAGTTCTATATACATTCAACTTCAACTTACTAGAATTGGAAATATGATGTACATATCTTAGGTGCCTTTGCATCCCCTTCATGAGACTTCTTCTTATGTTTCATTGTCTGCAACGTGTACCTAAAATAATCAAAGATTGAAACCAGTTTTTTACATACAACTTCAAATCAACTATTTGATCTTAAGAAACAATCATACCTTCCAACACATTCAATACTATAGCTGTAGAGAATATACAAACCAGTTTTTAAACCAAATACAATAACCATCTCAGCCAACATTCATAACCAATACATGCATTTCAACTAAATGATTCTTACAAATCCAATCTCCTCGACAATATTTCTTTCTCCTTTTACTACAATTTCTAACATTTATCACTAACTAACCTAACTGAACCATCACTTAATAATTGAACAACCTTATTTATTTTGTTATTCAAGAACACAGTGAAAGAATTCAACACTTATTCTTTGGTTATCTTTTTTATCCACTGTTAAACACTTCTTCTAACTACTGTTATCTTTTTTTTTTCTTCCAAAAAACCTAAACAGAACACTAACCAAAAACACCCAAAATTCCTTTAAATCCAATCTCCTATACAATATTGATTATAAAGTTCAAATAAATCCACATTCGACCGATTTATACAAATACCTTCACCATTTGCAATGTGGTTTTGCTGAAATAGAAGAAAAACCCGAAAAAAAGGAAGCAAGAAGCAAGAAGCAAGAACTTACCTACAAACCGTGCTCAAACCCAACCTCCTCGACAAATTTCCTTCAGATTTTCTTCTTTGGTTTATGCAAAAACCAGCTCGTCGTTTTGTTTTTCTTTTGGGTTCGATGCCCTAAAATTTTGTTTTTCTTTTCCCGCTCGTCGTTTTTTACTCAACTTATACCATTGTTAAAAGGGTTACCGGTTCACCGGGTAACCTTATCCCCGTTTTTTTTTTCAATCCAACGGCCTATATTAAACCGGCTCCATCTAATGGTGTTTTTTCCTTGGTTTGTATTTAGTTGGCTTTTAAGCCGCCTGTTTTTAGAAAAGCCCGGAAAATACATAAATAAATGAAAAAAAGAAGAAGCGCTAATGTGACACGATGCTCTGTTGAGCAACGCCATAAAGTTGAAGGCCAAGACGCCTCTTCTTCTGCATTCCTTCTCTCTGCCCACATCCAAAAGAACTCTCGCTTTTCGAAGCTTTTTAACTAAAAGACCCGATACCCCAACCTATCTTCCCTCGCCGTTTCTCTGCTGCCGAGCAGCGATGGCAACCGCCGCATGCATCGAAGTAAAGGAGCAAATTGAGTTGACAGAGACGGAGAAGAAGATTTTCGATAGGCTTTTGAACACTCTTCGTCATTTCAATCTCCAAACTCAGCTTCGAGTTGCTGGTGGATGGGTCCGTGATAAGGTGATTCTACTCGCATTTCGAATAGTATTTTTTAAACTACGGTTGTCTTCTTTCTTCTTTATGGACTATATGAGTAGCATTCATTGTTCAATAGAAAATTTAACAAGTGAAAGAGAGACAATGGAACTTTATGGTTCGAAATCTCAACAAATGAAAGAGAGAGATGCATGGTTTAGGTGTAAATTAATTAATCGATGTTTTGTTTTATATAAAATGCGGTGGATTTTAACTTGTCTACTACTGTTTCTCTGTTTTAGAGCCTTTCGGAATTCTGTTTCAGTCGATCCTCACTGTATCACATAACTCATAACTTGCATCCTCTGTCTGTATATGAGTGCTTCATAAATGGCTTCTGAAGTTCCTATAGATTTGACTTGTGTTGGGTTTATTTCCTTGGCAGCTTCTCGGCAAAGAATGTTACGACATTGATATTGCACTTGACAACATGTTGGGTAGTGAATTTGTTGATAAGGTTCAGGAATACTTGTCTTCTACAGGGGAAGTGGCACAGGGCCTTGCTGTCATTCCAAGGTACATTGATTGTACAATAAAAATGGCATCTTTTGCTAGCCGAGCCGATAGACATCATATTGTTGTTTTATACAGTTTTAACGTGCTTCCTTTCATTTGGATAGTGCTTGAATAATATAGTTTTGCGAGAGTAATGCAATAATCCTTGAGGGTAGCAAATGGAATCCTGAACTAGCTGCAGTTTGTGAAGTATGGAAGGAGACCAAATTTGAGTTCACTGCAGTAGATACTTAAGATAAATAAAATTTGAATTTGAAGCAATTTGCAACTTTTAGGATATTATAAACTTCATCTGGATAGTGTATATACATTGTAGTTTTTAGCTTGTATTTGCATAATAAGTTCATTGTCTTTGTTGGCTCTTCCTGAAATAATTATATATTGGCTCCTAGTATTTTTTTTTTGCATTATTTCTGGCCATGATACAGTTTAATTTCATTTTTGCAGTAATCCTGAGCAATCTAAGCACTTAGAAACTGCAAGGATGCGCCTTTTTGATTTATGGATTGATTTTGTGAACTTAAGGTGTGAAGACTATAGTGAGAATAGCCGCATCCCTACGATGGTAAACAAATATTTTGATGTTTAATTTCTATATAACTGCTTTTTTCTTTCTTTTGTTCAACCTGGAGGGCAAAATCTCATGTTTAGAAATCTTAGGTTATATACTATATATGGTTCGTTTCTGACTTTTGAGGACAGATGGCCTTAACCCTTAGTTGTGGGTGTTGAGAATGAAGTATACTGGAACTTTGCAGTTTATTAAAAGTTTATTCAATGATTTGTTGTTGTAGAGAAATGTAGTATTTACTTGTCCTAGCAATGAAACCATATGTACCTGTTAAGAGACGGTTTCATTGCTTAAGACAACTTTTTGCTGTTTCTTAATTAGTTCATACATATGTTACCTAACTGACTCATGTCTTGAATTAGAAATTTGGTACTGCTGAGGAGGATGCATACAGAAGGGATTTGACCATTAATAGGTAAGTTTCTTTGCTTTTAATCATGTGCTATAGCGAGGAAATGATCAATATAGTTTTATGGGTATCATTAGCTTTTGGAAAATGAGTAATACTAATAATAATGTCTCTGTGAACATTTTTTTTTGCCTTTTTCTTGATATCATTTGTTGAGCGTACGGTTTTAATGGAGTTTTCTTTCCACTTATCAGCTTGTTCTACAATGTTAACACCAACTTAGTTGAAGACTTCACTAAAAGAGGTAATGCCTTCTGCCTATTGATTTTACTTTTTCAATGATTCTGCATAGTTTTCGGGTTGCTGTCATGTTTCATTTTTATTCCTTCTCATTTAATAAAATACAGGACTTGAAGATGAAAATTTGGAAGGATAGTGACTCCATTACCTCCGAAGGCTACATTTTTGGATGATCCTCTACGGGTTCTTCGAGCTATTCGTTTTGGTACTTGTATAAATTTTCCTCTAGTGTCCTTCACAGCTTCACTCTTTTCCCCCTTAAATGAAGTTTATTAGCATTGCATTTTTAACCATGAATGCAGCATGTAAGAATTTGGAGTCGGAGGCATGACGAGGGTTGTGGATATAATAAGTTGAGATTATATAAGAAATTCCAATTCTTAGGCAGAGAAACTACAGAAAATGTGTTGTGCTGCTGATTGAGAGCTTCTGAATTATGTTTGGATTGGCTATTTTAATTCTATCTATGACAAAATATAGAAAATAAAATAAGTAGAATGTCTGAAATTCTTGGATTCTCAGGCTTTTGCAAAGCAGGCTGAGTTTCTTATGCTTCTAGCAACTTCCTATTGATTGACCTCTGAATATACGTTCACAAAATGAGATGCATTATATATGACTTTATTTTGTTGATTAGGTGCAAGGTTTGATTTCACACTGGATGAAGAATTTAAGAAAGCTACTACTTGTGATGATGTCAAAACCGCTCTTGCAGCAAAAATTAGCAGAGAACGCATTGGAATTGAAGTATGTTATTTCGTGTCTTGCATGGCTGCTGCTCTGCAAAAATCATTTTTCTTTTGGATATTCATGGTAACCTGTTCAGGATATTCTCTACCATTCTGTGTACCATATTAAACTTACTAGTTCTTTTTCCATGTTGCTTGTCTTCCGTGTAGATTGATCTCATGATCTCTGGAAACCAACCTGTTAAAGCAATCGACTACATTTGTGATTTGACATTATTTTGGGTTGTCTTCAGTCTCCCTCCAAAGGGTGAGCCTGCTGTATCAGAAGAATGCTATAGGTTTGTTAGTAATTTAATAATGTTATTTATTATTCATTCTAGGCTTAGTTTTTTCTTAATATTATATTGAGACACAAGTCTATCTTAACTTCATAAGTCCGAGTTTAATAGCGAAATAGAATTATACCAGTTATCTTTTAATAATCAATAGGAGGGTTTATGTCTAGTGCCACAAATTGACAAGATATTAAGTTGCACTTCTTTAGAATATTGAGGAGTAGACTAAATGAATCAAGGTAACTGTGATCGGCATAATATCTTAAGTCGTATTTCTCTAAATCTAGAGAGAAAAAATGAAGTACTTGTGACAGACATAGCACGTGTCAATGACCGTGCCTTGTCCAGGCAATATTGCTCGAGTTTGGTCTTTGGCTGGTGGCTGGTGCTTGCTTTATCTGTAGTTGGTTAGGGGTAGGGGGAAGCTGGCATTTGTAGATATTATTTTTAGTGGGCCAGAAGAATGCCCGAGTGTACTGAGCATTCTTTTTGAAATTTCTGAGTTTCCTACTCAACTATTGTTCCTTTTACAATTATACAGGCTTTCCGCTGCTTATTTGGATGCTTCATGGCAACTTATTCAACTTATTGGATGCTCCAACTTTGATGTGAGTAATGGAAGTGCTAATTTTTTTTCCATGCTCTCAAATAGCTTCTATTATCCTCATTTGGCAGCAGCTTCATTTTTTTATTTGCTTTATTTTCCTGTGTATGTGTTCTGTTATGGAATGTGAATTGTAGGATGAACAGAGAAGGCTCTGTTTGTACTCTGCTTTATTTCTTCCATTGCGCAGTGCCACATACAAGGATCGTAAAGATAAAATGGTACTAATCCTGTTCCTTCCATAAGCTTCTATGCGTGAAGGCACACATAAAGTGTTGACATTTTTTATGTTATTTTTTTATTCTTTCTTTTTGGTATCACTTTATTATGTTATTTAGGTAGAGCATTGTTCTAGATTTTGATAAGGTTTGATATATATGATGAAATTGGTTATTATTGTTATTGTTATAGTTATATATTGGACACTTGCACTTACTGAAAAGTGTTGAAAATCAAACTTGATTTAAAAATAATAATAAAATAAAATAAAATAGCAAGAGGAACAATCAAGAATCATATGGGAGAAAGCATGTCGACAAGAGTGGAGAAACATTTGGAAAATTCAAGAACCAAGTAATGATCTTGGAATGCAACGTGGCAGCAGCTCCCCTTGGCAATCAAGAAGCATGCGGCAAATGAAAAGAAAAATCTAGGATAAGTATTATTTAGTTAGTTACTAGATAGTTCTTTAAGTCGGTGTAAGACACTATAAATATGGGTTAGCTATAAGTTTGTGTGTGCAAGAAACAAAAAACAAGTGAGAAACAAATCCAGTGTGTGTGAGTGAATTGCTTGAGAAAAAAAAAACAAAGTGTTGTGGTGAGTAATAAACTTGCGGCAGCAAGAAATTTGTATTCCCTTTCAATTGGAATGTATTAGTGTTTACAATATCGAGTGCCCACCTACACTTCCAACAAAAAAGTATTTCTTCAATAAGATATTCTTCATCCTGCTTGGTTATATTTTTCAAAGTTTTTTTGTTTATTTATCATCAGCTGCTGTCATGACACTAAACCTGTGTAACTGGACTTCAGATTCCTGCGGTCAGTTACATTTTTAGGGATACTCTCAAGCGAAAAGCCAGTGATGCTGACACAGTGAGGTTAGATTCCCTCCTGATTTCCTTTCGCGTTGCTTGTTTTTGTTAGGATTGATTCATTATAAGCTGAATTGACAGCCTTCTTGTAGCCGAGGAGTACTAGAGTTACGGTTGGCCGAGGTTGAGGTCGAGGCCGTGGACGAGGTCGTACCGCTGTGGATACGAGTGACGTTAATCCTCCTGAGCATTCGCCACCGCATCAGGAGGACCCACCACATGAGCAGGCTGAGGAGCAACCTGAGGTTCATACGAGTGATCAACTGACCGATCACCCTGATCAGCAGACTCAGAGCGGAGGTCCCCATGCAGTCGGTAACAGTGAGACTGCTGGAGTTGATGTTGTTGCAGTGCATTTGGAGTTACTTGAGTATCTTCGACAAGGTTCTAGGAGACCCATATTTGCTGAGTTTTTGTCTGATGGGATGTCGATGTTTGATGGTAAGACGGCTGCAGATCCGGCTGATGCAGAGTATTGGCTGAAGAAATTACAACAGTTATTTAATGAGATGGACTACCCTACTGACAGAAAATTAAGAGCGTCTATATCATTATTGAAGGGTGAAGCCCAGAACTGGTGGGAGGCTGAGGAGACTGTTATTTCTACTAGTCGGATCACATGAGATCACTTTTGTCAGGTTTTCCGAGACAGATATGTTGGGGCAGAGTATCTAGCTAAGTGTCGAGAGGACTTTATGAATTTGAAGCAAAATGACATGACCGTGAATCAGTATGAGATCGAGTTTTTGAGGCTGATACAGTACGTCCTAGGTTAGTTACTACAGAGAAAGAGAAGTGCGACTGGTTTCTGAGGGGTCTGCGACCTTCGATCAAGACTGGTGTTGCTTTGCATTTGGACAAAGAGTACAAGGATATTACCTTGCGAGCTAGGACTGCTGAACGCAATGAGGCAGAAATGAGGCAAGTTGAGTCTCAGGGTATGGATCGGGGCAAGAGGCAGTCGACCGCGTCAGTTTAGTATAGTCAGGGTAATCAGACCAGGAAGAGGGCAAGAGATGAGAGTGATTATTAGAGTTATTTCAGAGCCGAACCAGTGACCACTGCTGTTCCGACTTTTAGTGTTGGAGGATCGACTAGCACACGAGGGGTACCGCAATGTTCTTTCTGCAAGAAATGCATTCATGAGAGTGTAGGAGACAGTCTGGGGCTTGTTTTCGTTGTGGATCGTTCGACCATCTTTTCAGAGATTGTCCGCTTGCACCTCCGTTAGCTCATATGACGAGTCAGTCACAGGCATCGGTGCAGGCTCCTGCTAGGGGTAGAGGTTGAGGTAGACCTGATACTACAGTTTCTGCTGGTAGAGGTAGGCCAACTCAGAGTGGAGGATCAGCTGGATCTAGGGTGAGACAACCAGGTTTGGTTTATGCTATCAGGAGACATAAGGATCGTGATGAGCCGGATGTTATTGATGGTACCTTTTCTATTCACTCTATTTCGTATTTTGCATTATTGGATATTGATTCTACCCATTCGTATGTTGCGAGTTCGATATCTGGGGGACTTAAAATTCCGGTTGAGAATACTTTGAATGCGGTTTCAGTTTATAGTCCAATCGGAACAAGTATCCCCTTCAATTCCTTAAGCTCTTTCGGAGCTATCCTGTAAGGAGCCATAGAAACGGGGGTTGTACCCGGATAAACATCTATGTCAAACTCAACCTCATCACGTTTTGGCGGTACTCGGCAATTCCTCCGGAAAAATATCTGGAAAATCCCTAACCACCCGGATCTTATCTAAATCAGAATCTGACTGCTTCGAGTCAAGGATATAAGCAAGGTAGGCAATGGCCCCATGTCGAATCATCTTTTCTGCTTTGAGAGCCGAAACAACATTGGACATGTAACTTCTATGCTCTCCCACCAGAATCACCTCGCACCCATCTGAGGTTTTCAGAGTCGCCCTTTTCCTTTCACAATCCAAACTGACTCGATGAGCGGATAACCGGAATTTCAAGTCCCGCAGATACCGAACTCGCAACATACGAATGGGTAGAACCAATATCCAATAATGCAAAATACGAGATAGAGTGAATAGAAAAGGTACCAGCAATAACATTCGGCTCATCACGATCCTCATGTCTCCTGGTAGCATAAACCAAACCTGGCTGTCTCACCCCGGATCCAGCTGATCCTCCACTCTGAGTTGACCTACCTCTACCAGCAGAAACTGTAGTATCAGGTCTACCTCGACCTCTACCCCTAACAGGAGCCTGCACCGATGCCTGTGACTGACTCGTCATATGAGCTAACGGAGGTGCAAGCGGACAATCTCTGAAAAGTTGGTCGAACGATCTACAACGAAAGCAAGCCCCAGACTGTCTCCTACACTCTCCTGAATGCCATTTCTTGCAGAAAGAACATTGCGGTACCCCTCGTGTGCTAGTCGATCCTCCAACACTAGAAGTCGGAATAGCAGTGGTCACTGGTCTGGCTCTGAAATAACTCTGATAATCACTCTCATCTCTTGCCCTCTTCCTGGTCTGATTACCCTGACTATACTAAACAGACGCAGTCGACTGCCTCTTACCCCGATCCATGCCCTGAGACTCAACTTGCCTAATTTCTACCTCATTGGGTTCAGCAGTCTTAGCTCGCAAGGTAATATCCTTGTACTCTTTGTCCAAATGCAAAACAACACCAGTCTTGATCGAAGGTCGCAGACCCCTCAAAAACCAGTGGCACTTCTCTTTCTCTGTAGTAACTAACCCAGGGACGTACTGTATCAGCCTCAAAAACTCGATCTCATACTGATTCACGGTCATGTCATTTTGCTTAAAATTTATAAAGTCCTCTCGACACTTGGCTAGATTCTCTGCCCCAACATATCTGTCTCGGAAAGCCTGACGAAAGTGATCCCATGTGATCCGACTAGTAGAAATAACAGTCTCCTCAACCTCCCACCAGTTCTAGGCTTCACCCTTCAATAATGATACAGCCGCTTTTAATTTTCTATCAATAGGATAGTCCATCTCATCAAATAACTGCTGTAATTTCTTCAGCCAATACTCTACATTAGCCGGATCTGTAGCCGTCTTACCATCAAACATCGACATCCCATCAGACAAAAACTCAACAGATATGGGTCTCCTAGAACCCTGTCGAAGATACTCAAGTAACTCCAAATGCACTGCAGCAATATCAACTCCAGCAGTCTCACTGTTACCGACTGCATGGGGACCTCCGCTCTGAGTCTGCTGACCAGGGTGATCGGTCAATTGATCACTCGTATGAACCTCAGGTTGCTCCTCAGCCTACTCATGTGGTGGGTCCTCCTGTTGCAGTTGCGAATGCTCAGGAGGATTAACGTCGCTCGTATTCACAGCGGTACGACCTCGACCTCGGCTAACCGTAACTCTAGTACTCCTACGGGGTGTCATAGTAGTCTATCTACAAAAAGAAGAATCCTAAAGTCAGAATTGGTACTTGGAGTCTCTAATTAAAACATATATTACTTCTTTAAAATTCGGAAATTTATCTGAAAATCTCGTAGTTCCCGAAAATATTTATTATGCATGCAAAATTTTTAAAACATTAAAATTTAATTTTGCCGAGCCTCACAGGCCGAGTGGTGTAACCTAGGCTCTAATACCACTAAATGTAACCCCTATTTTGACCTAAGAGGTTTGCTTAATTTATATTTGTCGTTTTAGAAAACTTGCCCCTCAAGAAAGATCACTTAAAAGAAAACGTGTCGAAATTTATTATTCAATTGTAAAATTCCTTGAAGTTTCGTCGTAAAACAATTCATGCTAAAATTAGTTCATCAGTCCCAAAACAAAAGTCCAAAGTCCAAATTACAACCAAGTCCGAAATACATAAATAATGAAAGAAAACTTAAAATATTCCATACTGAATAATATTGTCAAATCCGTTCGAACGAGGTCCTCCAAGTACCGAACCCTAAGTCTGGTAATCTGAAACAGATACTAAGGGGAGTCAGCTATAAAACTCAGTGTGTCTCTAAAGTGCATAACAGTAGTCAATCCAACAGTCAATCAACAATTCAAGATTTAACAGATATTCCGAAGTATTACAAGCAAGGCATATAGATATCACGACATGACATGCACCCATCTACATCACCGTCCGAAGAGTGAGGTTCCCCTGAACCACTCTACACCGCAACACCATGTCCGAAGCAGAACTTATCCCGAAAGATGGAACTACTAATCCGAAGCGAAGTTCAACCCGAAGGATGAAGTCGCTGAGCTTCCTCCATACAATATCCCATCCCAAATGATATTACATGTTATCCGATTTCAGAGTCCGAATGCAATATTGTAAACAACTAAGATGCATGTACATGATAGTCCGATTCCGATATGTGTTACATAACATAATCACAACATTCGAGTCATATAATATTTATCAGATAACAGAGCAGAATAGCACACATATATATATATATATATATATCATACAGATCATGCAATCAGACAACAAAGACATGTAGCACAGACAGAGAACACACCTTAGGCAGCTAAACTATCAACGTTGATAGTGATGTCTCCCACGCTCAGCCCTAGCGGAAGGTCGAACAGAATCAACTCCTAAAACAAAGAACACTATATAAGATTTCCTACTATGCCACATTCGAAAAAACTACGCTTAACAGAAATCTTACTAGCAGATCTCGAAGACTGTGCCACCGGAGGTCTGCCTGGCGGAGGAGGAGGTAAAGTGTCGGGGTCAGAGTCCACGTCACCTGAACACAAAAATAACTAAGTTAAACTCTGATACAACACTTAACAAAATTCTGAGTTCATCATATAAACTTGATCCAAAAAGGGTATTTCGGGTTCGAATTTGAAGAAACGTGCAGCGGAAACAGAATCAGAACGTCGAAAAACATAGAGGTGAACCCGGCCGAAAAAGTCAATGCTGACATCATCATTGGCCATGATGACGTCATCACTGACGTCAGCCTGCATCAACATTACAACAGCAGATGACGTCACTGCTGACGTCATCCGTCTCGGTCAAAGCTGACCGGTTTGGTTCAGCGTTCTGGTCCGGTCCAACTCCCCAACCCAGTTCGGTTCAGCCACTCAATCCCCAAATCAATTTCAAATCCCTAATCAACCCTTCCCCAAAATTAACCCTAAACAAATGACCCATCCCGACGGCAACCAGTAATGGTTTACGACGGCCGAGCAACCGACAGCGGCGGCAACCGAAGACCCACCAGACTCGAGCACGACACTCACCCAAACCCGGGACAGAAGCGGCGCACGAAGAGGACGGCGGCGGAAGACGAGAGGTCGAAGCTTTCGGCCTCTCCGTTCCGACGATAGGAGGCGGTGAACGGGGCACTCTAAGGCGGGTTTTGGTCGGACGGCCACGGGGAACCCACTGGTGGCAACGGAACGACGAACGGCCGGCAAGAGCTCTTTGGCCGGAGCTTCAACGGACAACGGAGACAAGTGGGTGTTCGATTTGTTTTTGAGAGAAAAGGGGAGAGGGGATTCGAATGCGGCGCTCAAAAAAAAGAAATCAGACTAAAGGGTGTTTACCCTAGACAAACGGTAAAATTACAGAAGAAGGGTCCCAATTTTAACCCGCCTAACAAATTAACCACCAAACTTTAACTTTATTCAATTAGGTCCCAAATTCCAATTAGGTTAAATCTGAGATTTTCCCCAAATTCTAGGGTTTCTAATTGGGAATTTTCACAATTTAGGGTTTATAAATTGGGGCTAAATTGGGGTGTTACAGCACTTGTCAAGCAATTTGGTTGAAGAATATTTTGGACGAGTTAAATTTTGCGCAAGAATGACCAACTACAATTTATATCGACAACAAGTCCACCATATCTCTCGCAAAGAATCTTGTCTCCCATAGCCGAAGCAAGCATATCGATACAAAGTATCATTTCATACGAGAACAGGTGAAGAACAGAACCGTAGAACTAGTCTACTGCAGAACTGAAGATCAATTGGCAGACATTTTTACGAAGCCGTTGAAAGCAGACATATTCCATCAACTTAAAGAAAAGCTCGGCATGAAAAATCAAGTTTGAGGGGGAGTGCTGAAAATCAAAGTTGATTTAAAAATAATAATAAAATAAAATAAAATAGCAAGAGGAACAATCAAGAATCATATGGGAGAAAGCATGTCGACAAGAGTGGAGAAACATTTGGAAAATTCAAGAACCAAGTAATGATCTTGGAATGCAACGTGGCAGCAGCTCCCCTTGGCAATCAAGAAGCATGCGGCAAATGAAAAGAAAAATCTAGGATAAGTATTATTTAGTTAGTTACTAGATAGTTCTTTAAGTCGGTGTAAGACACTATAAATATGGGTTAGCTATAAGTTTGTGTGTGCAAGAAACAAAAAACAAGTGAGAAACAAATCCAGTGTGTGTGAGTGAATTGCTTGAGAAAAAAAAAACAAAGTGTTGTGGTGAGTAATAAACTTGCGGCAGCAAGAAATTTGTATTCCCTTTCAATTGGAATGTATTAGTGTTTACAATATCGAGTGCCCACCTACACTTCCAACAAAAAAGTATTTCTTCAATAAGATATTCTTCATCCTGCTTGGTTATATTTTTCAAAGTTTTTTTGTTTATTTATCATCAGCTGCTGTCATGACACTAAACCTGTGTAACTGGACTTCAGATTCCTGCGGTCAGTTACATTTTTAGGGATTCTCTCAAGCGAAAAGCCAGTGATGCTGACACAGTGAGGTTAGATTCCCTCCTGATTTCCTTTCGCGTTGCTTGTTTTTGTTAGGATTGATTCATTATAAGCTGAATTGACAGCCTTCTTGTAGCATTCATTACAATTCTATTTGCTTTGTAGGTCATAAACATCCACAAGTCACTGGAGAAATTCTTGTCCTTGATTCCTTCACTTTTATCAAATGAGGATGTCCAAATCACTGAGGCTGACTGGGGAAAAGAATTTGTTGATGTCCCTGTTACTTCAAAATTGAGGGTATTGACAGATATCTATTTTAAGATTTTCTATGTATAAATGTCTTCTCTTCAAATATTTGCCAGAATAGTTCATTATAAGTTGGTTCTTCAGAAAGCTGACTTTTCATTAAATAACCTATCAGTGAGAATTGATATATTTTATTATATGTACAATTTTAATTATGAATAGCGAGCATCTGATTTTCAATTTTTGCATGAATGATGGTCAATTAATATGTTCAATTAATATTTTCTGATGTATGATGGTCAATTAATATGTTCAAGCTGGATAGCGAGCATCTGATTTTCAATTTTTGCATGAATGCAGGTCTCGAGAAAGTTTGGGATTTAAAACCATTGGTTAATGGGAAGGATATCATGAATGTTTTGCAGCTTAAAGTTGGAGGGCCACTTGTTAGGGAATGGGTAGGGCATAGTCAGCTGTCCTATATATATATTACATGCAATACATAATCTAGAACTTGAAATGCTAATATGTTCTTTCATTGGCAGCAACAAAAGGCTATCTCATGGCAGCTGGCACACCCTTCTGGGTCTGCAGAGGAGTTTCTTGATTGGATGAAGGAAACACATTCGAAGCGCATAAAGATGGAGTAACTGACAGATGGTTTGCTATTTTCTTCAGTGCAAGACTGGCTGGTAAATTTTTTCTGATCGTGCACTGTTCTGGATCTTTTAGGACCCTGATTACTGTCCAAGCAAAACTGTCTTCAAGTTTTGGTTGTCATCTGGACATTAAAATCAATATACCACACACAAAAAGGAATAGTTGGACATGAAAAGTTATGTTGCTTCAAAATGATGCATGTGTCTGTCAAGGATGATTTTGCATCTTTAGTCTGTGCATAAATCTCAAGGTTTGAACTCTCCATTTTTGTTTCCTAAATTACTAGTTTTAGAAGTATCTAGGATATGCAGTCTTGATTACAGGCTAATGGCTATGCTCATATCATAAAACTAGTATAGGAAAATGGAGTTGGTTTGATGAGTGTAGCAGGCGTAGGCGTCGTGTAGTTGATTGCCTTCTCTGGACTCTGCTCGTTGGCTTGGCTTTGCCATCTTAACCTTCCCTTACTTCATCAGTTTCCTTTGAATTTATATCTTCTTTCATTTTAATGTTTTTTTAATAAAAAAAGTAATTTTCTAATATTTTTTGAATGGTATATTTCTTTACCACTCGTTGATCTAAATTGAAAAAAATCATTATTGTTTATGTTAAAGTGATTATTTGAATCTTCTATTGTTATTCGGTAACACAATCAAAATCACATAAAAATCCAATCAAGCTTATTCAATAGAATATTTAAAGTTGTTTTTATAAACCATCAACTAATAATGTTATTGATTATAACCAATTAGTAACATTATTAGGGGACTAAATCATATAAAATATAAAGAGAATAAATTCTAAATTTCAAACTATAACTAGATTAAAACAACTATTCAATTATATAAAATTATTTTTGAGCTTGAAGTGAAAGAAGTGGGACTAATATAAATGGAAAACCTATATCAAGTTCAATCCGCTATTTTTTTTTTTGTAAGTTACTCTTAATTTTCAAAGTATAAAATTTAGTACTTAGTCTTTCTTACCCGTCCCTCAACGAGAGCTTCTCGAAGGACGTAAACGAACTTGAACCAAACTATCAAGGACATTTTCGTCAATGCCCATATAAACCCAGAACAGCCGCAACCCTTCTTTCTTCTTAGAATTCAAATGACGATGATATAAACGCAAACACTGCCAATCTCATCGTCATTTGCTCACTGTTTGATCTTCTTCTTTTCAATTTTGAGATCTGAATTTGTTCAAAATAAAAGAAGAGCAATGGAAGAGCTGAGATCAGCTATGGGGGAGCACATGGATTTAATGGCGGATCTAGTTCAGAAGCTATCCTCGGAGCTTCGTTCGGGCCTACGACCCGCCTATGACAACTTTATGGGATTCTTCCATGCTATCGACTGGAAGGTTCGCCTCCTCTCTTTTCTCTTTATTTATTAGTTTCCGATTCGTTCCCTAGAATTTTGGATGAAGTTCAGCTCCAGGGGATGGGGGAAGAGAGATTTAGAGAATTCGAATGTTTGATTGTTTTATCTTCAGCGTTTTCTCAGTATCCAAAGTGAAGGTTAATAAATGTTAGTGTATTTGAGATTCACGAACTGTCATTTTAATTGGTGATTGGAACAATGCTAAATCCAAGTTTAAACTTGGAATCATGTCTGTGTAGTTCTTTATCTGATCTTCAAGGCTCTATGTTGACGATGAGGTTTACAGCAACTAAAGATGTCATGCCTGAGTTATGAATTCAACTTGTGTTACTTGAGCATTCTTAATTTTTCACTTACATGTTTGCTTTCGAACAGCTTTGTAGCTTTCATTATATGCACGATTGTCAGTAAAGTAAAGTTCAAAACTTTAGGTCATTAATATCTTCTTAGACGACTTGCTGTTTAGCATCGAGTCTTAGGAATAGCTGAAACATCGCCACCCTTTCTATTGTGCTGCTAGAGAGAGGGGGTCTCGAATTTTGACTTGATCCTACTTGAGCTCTTGATCCATCATATATTGATAACAATTCCCTAATCTCCCCCCCCCCCCCCCCTTGCAGGAACCATGGTTAATGTGCTTGCTTGGATTCCATATTTTCTTACTGATAGTAACAATCTTCTCCAGGAGGAATACTAACTTCCAGATGTCTTTGTTCCTTCTAGCATGTAAGTTTCTTGTTTCTGAGTTATCTTCAATCATCATCAATATATGAGTGTTTTGAACTCTCCCCTTAATTATAGTAGACTGTTACCGATCCTTCTTTTTACTTGCTTTATTTTAACGTGAAGCTTCTCAAATGAATTCTCTCTTGTGGTTCAATGATTGAGGACATAGGTACAATGCCTGTTAATATATCATACTGTCCTTGCGGCCTGATTATAATTAGCCCAATAGCTTGGTTGTTAATCTTGGACCAGGTGATAGAGTTTCCAAGATATTGAATAGAACTTAGCAGCTTCACAATATTTAGAAGTACCAGCTTCTTTCGGTGAACAATTTTTCCTTAAGCTCAACTCGCCCTTGAATTAGTAATGCAAGGCTATTTAAGAACGTTTACACTTTTGTCTTACTTGAAAAGGTGATTTGGTTTCTTGCAATCTTAAACTCCAAAAGTGAGAAGGATATATTGTATTTTGTTCATATACTTCATATTAGAGGGAGAATGTGATAAGTCGCTGATCTTACTAGTCCAAGCAGTAGTCAGTGCTTGGGATGCATAAATGCTGAAAGAATAGGCAGAAACAAATTAACTATGCAGCAAAAAGTGGTTGTTTCATTCTACAGCTGGCTTAAATATATTGGACTTCCTGTTTTACATCTTAGGAATTTTGGCAATATTGCATTCCAAGTTGGCGATTTGGAAATAGAAGCCTAGTCTTCAAGAAGACATCAATGGAATGGATGATATATTGATATTTACCTGACAGAACTTTGAATAGATTTTGAATAATGATAGTAGATGACTTGATTAGTGAAATAACATGTTCATTTCCATGTGCTAGGTTACACATGACACACCTCCTTCCATGTTTTTCCTAGCCCCTAGACTTCTAGCCTCGATAGTCAACTATGTAGGGGGACATAAAGTAGGGGATCCAAGATAGGACTTCCCAGAATGCAGCGTGATCAAGGATATATATGGATAAGTCTATAAAGCTTTAGTGCTGCCATGCTTGGAGTTTGTGAAGTAGAAACACAGCTGAAACTTTGGGACGAAGGTCATCTTGCCATTGAAGGGGTTACAAGAGAAAATAGTTGAACTCATTATATTTATACCTTTTCTGCTTTGTAGGTTACGTCTTGTATATGTATTTACTTTTTGTATGGTTCTTGGGAATTTTGATTAACAACTCTTACTAAATAGGACTCACCTGAGTAACCCAGCTGTAACTCAATATTGAAGCGTTTCAATGTTATCAAGCATTCCAAAACAGTGAGCAGGATTCTAATGCACATCTGGACAATAAATAAGACATAAGTATTGCTTTCATTGTAACATATAAACACTGCTGTGTTACATGCATCACCAAACATATCTGCAATGTAAAATTAATATTGAAGCTCAATTTGTTTTGAATATTCTTTGCAATTCTAGCTTATTTGTTTGATGATGTCTTGTAGTGCTTGGTGTTTATTTTGCGGAGTCGCTGAATAGATTCCTTGGTGATAATTGGAAGGAATTTGCCACACAAAACTATTTTGATCCGAGTGGAGTTTTTTTGTCTGTACTCTGGTCTGGTCCTCTTCTCATCATTGCAATCATCATCTTGGTTAGTGTTCAGGAGCTCTGTGCCCTCTTTTTCAAAACTTATTATTATTTTTATATATTTTCTAAACATGGACATCTGCTATTTTCTGCAGATAAATACTCTGTTTTCCATGTGTTACCTAATAGTTAGGTGGAAAAAGGCCGAGCTTAGACACCGTGCAAGGCTTGCTAGTAACAAGCAGGATTGAAATTCTCAGGTGCTGCTTTTGGTGCGATAAGCAAGTGCAATACATTATACATGCATTTAGAATGTTTCTTCTTGTTGCTTTCTATTTCTTATATTTGAAGGTGTTATTTACTTCTTTTCTTCTCCTTTGCATGTGCAATGTAAAGCCTTTACATTGGAAACATACCCAGAACTGTGAACAATGACACGTTAATCTCATATTTTTGAATTTGACTTTTTCAAATGTGCATCTAGTTCTCATTTAATATATTTGTAAAGCCTCATGTATTGATTAAAATGAATATAAACATGTCTTTGTATATTATTTGGCACTTGAATTTGTCATTTTTACAAATGTGATACTTGTTTTTCTTGAACGAATTTGATTCCTATATTTATCATTTATTTTCATTAGTTGATTTAATTTGATAAAAATAAAAACCGAAAATGTACAAAGTTTTTTTTTGTTGAAAAGTTCAAAAAATCACCTAAATAATATAAATCTAAGTTTTCAGTGTATTAATAGATTTTTTTTCTGCATCCAACAACAAAATAAATCGAACACAATTATTAATATATATTTGTATAAATAAAATAATTATAACAGAAATCGAACTCAAAATTAATGAATAAAACTATTTTCTGCACCCCAACAAACAATAAAAGAACATACCGGATCTTAAACCCAATTTGAAGCCAGGGTATATAGTTACCCGCTTGTGAGTCACAGCCAAACCCCTTCAGTGGATAATGAGATAAAACCCGCTCTTACATCCTTTTTTCCTTCCACAGTATCTTATCCCGGTCGGAGAAAATGGCTTCAATTTCATCTCCATTATCACCGCCAAATCTCACGAAACTCTCCTTCAAACCCCAATTAAAACAACCCTTTCTCCAAATTCTCCAACCTACTCTGCCCAAAAATCTCATATCGACTTCCCGTCCGAGGAAACTAAGGTTGTCTGTTGCGGCTGAAGAGCGAACCTCAACGGTGGCCTCCCCTTCTTCTGAGGCCGACAGGAGGCTTTACATTGGCAACATACCCAGAACTGTGAGCAATGACCAGTTGAAAAAGATTGTCGAAGAACATGGTGCTGTTGAAAAAGCAGAGGTATTTCCTTTTCTATCTAGAATATCACTTAATAATTATGTGTGGAAAGTGAAAATGTTTTTTGTATGATGTAAAAATTGCCCCTTTTCAGGTGATGTATGATAAGTACTCTGGAAGAAGCCGCCGATTTGCTTTTGTTACAATGAAAACCGTGGAGGATGCAAATGCGGCAATAGAGAAACTAAACGGAACTGTAAGCCCAAACCATATACTTGTTTTAAAAGTTATGTAATAATCAAGCTTTTTCCTTGTAATGTGGTTTTATTGTTCCAAAATTATGATGAGACAAAACACATGTAATGTTGGTATCTGGTTTTCATGGTGGTTTTCTTTTCGTTGCAGGAGATTGGAGGGCGGGAGATAAAGGTAAACATTACTGAAAAGCCTATTGCGCAAGTGGATTTGTCTGTCCTTCAGGCAGAGGATTCCCGGTATGTTGATAGTCCGCACAAAGTTTATGTTGGAAACCTTGCCAAGACGGTAACTTCGGATACACTGAAGAATTTCTTTTCGGAGAAAGGGAAGGTGATGAGCGCCAAGGTTTCGCGAGTCCCGGGGACCTCCAAATCAGGGGGATTTGGGTTTGTATCATTCTCTTCAGAAGAGGAAGTCGAAGCTGCTATCTCGTCTTTTAACAATGCTGTAAGTTGTTCTCCACTTTTGCCTTGTTGTATGCAATGGTAACACATTTATTTTTATGTTCTTGAGTTCCTATTCTTGCTCCTTATTTGTATTAGGATTGATGAGATATGTATTTGCCATTTGTTGACAACCTTTAAAATAAGATGCCTCTTACTTTTGTATATACATTCTGTTGTGAAATGTGTTTGCAGCTCTTACTTTGTCTGGTAGTTGGAATCTATGTTGCTCCGACTTGGCATTTTCATTTAAGTACCCTTTGTCCAACACCTGTGTCCAGCAGTTATCCGGACGTTTTCAAATATATGAAAATCCAGGAAAATTGAACATATATGTGTTAGATTTGTGATTCGAGTCAAGTAGCATAGATTGTGAATTCCTTTTAATGATCCAACGTTTTTGTTTTGTTTGATAGTTCCAATCTGTTAAAATATTTCTCTGCTGTTGCATTTTTGGAAATCTGCTTGCATGCATGTGTGTTCATTTAGTTCAACTTATGGCCCCAAGAGATGCATGTAACCATTGGATGTTATATTCATGTATGCTACGGGATCTTTAGTTGGTACAATCTCTACTTGTGAGTTTCCTTGCTCTGATTCTTTACTTTTCTTGAATTACCCGTGGTTTTGCGGATATGACTTCAAAGATCTTCCAAAATATATGATCACACTCGGTGTTTGTATCTGATACTCATGCATGAGTGTGAGTAACATAGGCTTATGGGGAAATGAGCAATGTAAAGATGTAAGTATTACTGATGTAAAACGGTTGCTTATTGCAGATGTTGGAGGGGCAACAAATTCGTGTAAACAAGGCATAAAATGGGCTGCAACATCTCATCCTCTATCCATTGCAGAGTAGGGTAGTTGTTTGTTTGTGTTGAATGGACAAATGTCAATTTGTTAATGCCCCATGAGGTTCTTGTAATTATACGAGGCTGCAGCTTAGTTGTGGAACACATTTCATTTGGGAGGCTGATGCATCTTATTATATTATGACATTTCCCCCTAAACCTTGTGTTCTTCTGGGCTTTAGCAAAATGAATTTGAAATGTTTCTAAGAGAAAAATAACTACTATTTTCTAAAACCATATTTTCTTATTAAAAGAAATTTTAAATTAATATTATTAATTATTATTATGAAATATATTTTATTTTGTAAGGTAATAACTTATGTAATGCTTTTTTTCTTAACTATATGTGCTTTACCATTAATGAAAGCTTAGTCTATAGAAATCTATTAATTGACCGGGTAACTAAAGATGCATATGTTGTCTCATTTTTTATGGGTCTTGATATTTGTCTTTGAAATGTAAAAGTTCTATACTTAGTCAGAGATTTACATACCCATTTGAGAATTTTTTTTTAACCCCACTACTACCATAGAGTTGTTTTTTTTTAATATTTTTAATTACAGTTAAGAAAAATAATATTAGAAAATCATTCCAAGTTTGAAAATCGGGATTTAAATAATTTATAATTAAAATTAATTCAGATAAAACTATCAAATTAGAAAATTCTATCCGATCCATTTGAAATAATGAGAAGCCTTTAAAATTAGTATCCGGATAAATTGAAGGAATTGGAAGACAAGGACGGAGAAGATGAAGAAAGTAAATGAAGAAACACCAAAATTACAAGTAGAAACACACGCGAGTGGTTAAGTTGTAGTTGAGAATCCTCCGCCCACTCTGTCTTTGTTTCTTTCGATGCTTTCGAGGAAATTTTATTAGTCTTTAATCTAAAGCTAACATTAACAACCAGAAAACTCCCTTCATATTTGATATTTCTCTATTTCCCTCTCATTTCCTTCCCTTCCCTTCTTTCATTCACCAATGGCTAATATTCTACAAACTTCTTTCCTTCCCTCCACTTCCTCCCTCCGCCGGACCCCCATTTCGGGTTCTAAAGGGAAGTCCCAAGTCCTTCAAGTTAAGGCCAAGATACGAGAAATTTTCATGCCGGCTCTCAGCTCAACAATGACGGAAGGTAAGATCGTGTCTTGGATGAAGTCGGAAGGAGACAAGTTATCGAAAGGGGAGAGTGTCGTTGTTGTGGAATCCGACAAGGCTGACATGGACGTCGAGAGTTTCCACGAGGGATTCCTCGCCGCCATCATGGTGGAGGAAGGCGGCGTCGCCCCCATCGGTTCTGCCATCGCGCTCCTCGCTGAGACCGAAGACGAGATCGCTGAAGCCAAAGCCAAATCACAGTCTTCTTCTTCTTCTTCTTCTAGTAGCAGTCATAAATCAGTAGAAGAACAACCAAAGCAAATTGAAGAGGCAGCTTCATCTGTTGCTGCTTCTCCCACGGTTTTGGCCTCGAAGACTGTGGCTTTGGGTTCTGATGTGCATCCGGCATCGGAGGGAGGGAAGAGGATAGTGGCCTCGCCATATGCCAAGAAACTGGCAAAGGAGTTGAAGGTGGATTTGGGGACAGTGGTGGGGACTGGACCCATGGGGAGGATTGTGGCCAAGGATGTTGAGGCGGCGGCGGCAGCCGGTACAGTTGCTGCTTCTCCGGCGAAGCCGGCTCCAGTGGCTCCTGGGATTGAATTGGGAACAGTGGTTCCTTTTACTACAATGCAGGGTGCTGTGAGTAGGAATATGGTTGAGAGCTTGTCAGTGCCTACTTTCAGAGTAGGGTACACCATCACCACAAATGCACTTGATGCCTTGTACAAAAAGGTAAAGCTGGTTTTGTTCTTTTAAGGTGTTTTACAATGATATACTTTCAGGGTGTTTTACTGTTCTGTTATATTGTATTGTACTGTATTTGTTGAGTTTCTTTTTGTTAATTTGTGAATATTGGTTGACATAAGTTGTATTTATTTTGTTTAGATCAAGTCCAAGGGTGTAACAATGACAGCATTGCTTGCGAAGGCAACCGCACTTGCATTGGCTCAACATCCGGTAGTTAATTCCTGCTGTAGGGATGGCAACAGCTTTACATATAATAGTAGCATCAATATTGCTGTTGCTGTAGCTATAGATGGAGGGTTGATTACACCGGTTCTACAAGATGCTGATAAGGTTCTTGTTATTCTACTTTTGGCTGCTGACATTATATAGTTGTACTTGTAACAATGTTCTAAGGGATCTATTTGATTGCATTTTAGGTCGACATTTATACATTGTCAAGAAAGTGGAAAGAGTTGGTTGATAAGGCACGGGCCAAGCAACTGCAACCTCATGAATATAATACAGGTATGTTATTTCGTGCCAGTGCTCCCCTCGCTAATTGAGGGAGGAAAGCCTGATGATGCGCATGCTAATCTTCATGTACTCATGCTAGAATTCTTTTTGGTGCCAAGCTCTTTCTATCCCATGTGTTGATTTGAAATGCTTATAAATTTTCAAGGAAGGTTTTTTTTTTTTTTCTGGTTATTTGCCTCGGTAGAAAAATTGGATAAGAAGTTAGAAAAATAACCAAAAACATTGGTGGACAATCCTGACATTCGAGTTTGTTTATGTGTTGCAGTATAATTGATTGATCTAGAGCTCCCATTTTCATTCTATTTTTCTCCATCTTCGTTGCCACATATGAACTTGCCTTCGAACACTTGCAATTTTGACTATATGCTTGATGAGAAAAGAAAGGAACCCTTGTGTTGTTAACTTCCTTTGTCCTTTGATTTATTGATGCATAGTTGATTTATTTTCTTGTTGCTCTGTATATTTTGCCTGGTTGCATCGCTTAGCTGCTTGCTTATTTTGACTTTACCCTATTAGTTAGGACTTGGATCCAAGCTAATATAAATACCAAATATGATCCTAAATTCTAGAAACTACTACTGAATCCTTTAAAATATAACTTTTGGTACCTAACTTTGGCATTTATGTGCAATGTGGTTCCCAACCTTTTTTTGGTGCAATTAAGTACCTAACATTTTTTTTAATTACACATGTTCAATTCTGATTTGTTCATACATATAATTTTAATGCCCCTTAGTTAAAGTGATAATATGTGTTGCAAATTAAAAAATTAGGTGTTAAAATTATAAGTATGAACAAGTGTAATTTTTTTTAAAAGGCACCTAACTGCACCAAAATAAAAGTTGGGTAACTAATTGTACCCAAAAAAGTTAGGTACCTAATTGCACATAAAAATGTTGGGTACCGCATTACACATAAATGCCAAAGTGAGGTACCGAAAGTTATATTTACCCCATGTAAAACAGTGAAATCATTTTTTCCTACATTATTTCATAAGTGTGGGCTTTACACAGTGTTTTGATTGATCTTATACAGTCTTGAATTATATTGGTTCAATGTAATGCAATAATTGCAAGTAGTATGCGTGTTTGATGCATAATAACTCGAATATAGAGTCTAAGTATGCTCGAACCATCTAGGAGTTTGACCTGTATGCATAACTCTGGTGTGGTGTTTGCTCTAATATCCTAGTTATTATAAAAGCATCGTTAATATATAGTTCTTGCTGTAGTTTCCTTTCAACATAGCTGAAGCCTTTACTTAAATCTTTTTTTTCTTTGCTGATGCTTATTCCTTTTTAGGTACTTTCACCCTGTCTAACCTTGGGATGTTTGGTGTGGATCGGTTTGATGCCATTCTGCCACCTGGAACTGTAAGTTTGTTTCTTAATTACTAATATTTTCTCCTCTGTAGTATGTCGCACCCGAGAACAAGATATGCTGGTTTGAGTTGTATTCTGCTAGCGAATCTGTGAATATTTAATCAATGTGGGTGTGCAGGGAGCAATTATGGCAGTTGGAGCTTCTCAGCCTTCCGTCGTGGCTAGCAAGGATTGTCGTATTGGCATGAAGAACCAGATGCAGGTAATGGAAATTTTGCATCTGTAATGATGAGCTGCCTTGATGTATTTATTCCTAACGAAAATAGATAAAAACATATCCTTGTCCTGGTCTCCTATAGAACGATTATGTTTTGAATAGTAGCCCTTACTGTTGAACTTTGGAATTTTGCAGGTAAATGTTACAGCAGATCACCGAGTCATCTACGGCGCTGATCTAGCTGCATTCTTGCAAACCCTGGCTAAGATTGTTGAGGATCCTAAAGACCTTACCTTCTAGTCCGATGTTCCTTTTGCACGGTGATGTCGTCATCGCCATATTATTGTCGGACAATTTTCTTGTATATTGCTCCCGAGGTTCATGTTCTTCAAATCACTTGTACTCGATGTTGAAATACACTTTAGATGCATAATGTAGGTGTTTTTCAGTTGAGAATTTACCCAGATCAATGGTTATTCGACTTCATCGGGTTTCATTTTTTTAGTTGAGCCTTACTATTATTACCCTTTTATGTTAATTTGACCGTTGCATCAATAAAGTTTATGTTTGTTCTCTGATTAGACTTGAACCTCAGTGTATAAGCATACTCTGCAAACCACCAAATATTAAAATGAAAAGATTTCAGAGTTCATGTTTATGTAAGTTTAAAGATAGGGAATGAACAAATTCTGCATTTTTTTCCGACTTTTCTTTTTGGTAAATGTATTTAATATTCATATCCAATACATTGTATGTATGATATGGCTATAATATTCGTGTTAGATACATCCGAAATGTATATCCGAATCTATGTTCATATGCAGGTTTAAAGCTGCTAGTGCTCTGTGGCTTTCTTTTCTTCTTCTTTTTTTTTTTTTTGAACGGAGCTCTGTGGCTTTCTTGTATTTAATATTTTTAGACTGGATTATATCATACATGAAATAATTACATAGTATGACAAAAATATAATTAAAGCATATGATATGATTTTTAAATATAAATCATTAACCTATTAAAACATATGTAAATGTAAAATAATTTAAATATTGATACCATAAATATGATAAAAATATATGGAATATTTACCAGAATATTATATTTTAATTTTTTTTTTCAAAAATAGGGATGGCCTCAGATTATTTACACAAATAGGGATGTTTACTGTTCAAAAGTTGAAGACCTTCAGCCCACCATCCGACTTTGAACAATGTTTTTCAAGCTTTGGTACTGTTCAAAGTCGGATTGCTTTCCAACCCATTTTGAAGAGGCCACGTGGCGAACGATGGGAGGGTCGGGCACTGTTGAAAGTCGGACTGCCCACCCCCCGACTTCAAACAGTGCACCGAATAAATGGTGGGGTGGCAGGCGGGTCACGGGTCACGGGTAGGCAGCCACGATGCCACGTGGCGAGCTCTGGGAGGGTCGGGCACTGTTCAAAGTCGGACTGCCCACCCCCCGACTTCAAACAGTGCACCGAATAAATGGTGGGGTGGCAGGCGGGTGGCAGGTCACGGGTAGGCAGCTTTAATATTTGTTTTTTTTATTGGTTGATTGGGAGGTGTAATTTATGTGGTTGAAATTGAAATGAGGTGAAGATAAATAAGAGTTGTGTTGAAGGTTGAAGGTTGAAGAAAGAAGAGAAAGATTTTGAAGAAAATTTGTGAGTATTAATATTTTATTTGAGAAAATTATGTTAAATTTATATTTGTAATGTATGTATTTTTTTGTAGTTATATTTTTTTTATTTTTTTAGATTAGTTTTTTTAATTTTTTAGATGTTAGAATTTTGAAGTTGATGTTTAAAATATTGAAATTTTTGTGTTAAATAGGTTGTTGAAGAGGAGAAGAAGATATTTTGTGAAGAGTTTGAGAAATAGAGATTTGAAGAAATATAGTAAGTATAATGTAATTTTAATTTGGTGGTTAAATTTTATAAATGTATGAAGAGACTAATTTGTTGTTTTTTATAATTTTGGAGTTGATATTTGGAAATTTTAATTTTTGAATATTTCTATTGTTGTTAATTTTATGTTAGAATTTATAACAATAATTTTATGTTAGAATTTATAAAAACAGTGTTTAATACTTTACAAAATGGTCACTAAATAGTGAAAAACGTAGTAAATGAATTTGAAACGTTCTAAAATTTTGTATTCTATTAGAAATATTGTTTATAAGGTTTATGTTAAAATTTGGTAATTTTTGTAAATCGTTTGGTACATGAATTCGAATAAAAACAGTTTTTAATACTTTAGGAAATGGTCACTAAATAGTTAAAAACGTAGTAAATGAATTTAAACGTTCTAAAATTTTGTATGCTATTAGAAATATTGTTTTTAAGGTTTCTGTTAAAATTTGGTAATTTTTGGAAATCGTTTGGTACATGAATTCGAATAAGAACTGTTTTTAATACTTTACGAAATGGTCACTAAATAGTGAAAACGTAGTAAATGAATTTGAAACGTTTTAAAATTTTGTATTCTATTATAAATATTATTTTTAAGATTTATGTTAAAATTTGGTAATTTTTGGAAATCGTTTGGTACATGAATTCGAATAAAAACTGTATTTAATACTTTACGAAATGGTCACTAAATAGTGAAAACGTAGTAAATGAATTTTAAACATTCTAAAATTTTGTATGCTATTAGAAATATTATTTTTAAGGTTTCTTTTAAAATTTAGTAAATTTTTGGAAATCGTTTGGTACATGAATTAGAATAAAAACTATTTTTAATACTTTACGAAATGGTCACTAAATAGTGAAAAACGTAGTCAAGGAATTTGAAACGTTCTAAAATTTTGTATTCTATTAGAAATATTATTTTTAAGGTTTCTGTTAAAATTTGGTAATTTTTTGAAATCGTTTGGTACATGAATTCGAATAAAAACTGTTTTTTATACTTTACGAAATGGTCACTAAACAGTTATTAATTTATAATATCTAGTATTATTTTTAATTCGGTAAAATTCAACGAAATTCAAATTCTAAGCATTTATTTAGTTATTTAGTAGTAGTAGTGTAATAAATGTATTAGAATGAAAATTTTAATTGCGTAGAATTTTACAAAATTGAGTGTCGGGTTATAATATATTCATACTTATCATGTAGGATGGCTGAGCAAGCTCCTCTGTTGAGATTTCAGGATGAACACATTAGTAGTTTGCCGGTTCCTGAGATGGTACAATTTTGTTAATAATTGATTTATTAGAAATTCAATTCAATTATGTTAATAATGTTTTGTTTGGTTTATCCCTTTATTTATTGATGTGTTAATTACAGGATTTCGAGGATACATTTAAACATCACCTGACCATGGCAAAAAATAATTCGCACGATCGAATCACTGAATGGTTGCAACAATCTAGATTTTATTATGCGACATTCCTTCGAGGGTACAAGTTGGTGCCCGGGTTGATTGCTACTCTGATTGAGCGTTGGAGGCCGGAAACCCATACGTTCCATATGCCGTGTGGGGAATGCACGATCACACTTGAAGACGTGGTCATGCTTATTGGGGTGTCGGTAAACGGGGCACTATTGATCGGGGCACCATTGACCGGGGAACCTTCGATCGACCAGACTGAAGTTAGACCTGAAGCACTTTGCGGTTACTTTCTCGGGAAGGTGCCGGACAAATCAAATTTGTCAGGAAGTCGCGTGAACTGAGTTGGTTGCAAAAAGAATTCAATCTCAATGAATATAGTTCAATTGATGCGGTTTATAATGCCAGTCTAGCTTATATTCTGCAGCTCATTGGCGGTATATTGATGCCAGATAAATCTGGCAATCTTGTACATACACGGTATCTACGCTTTTTGAGGTACCCGTGGGAAGCTGCTCAATATAGTTGGGGATCGGCCATACTAGCGTTCTTGTATCGTGAGTTGTGCAAGGGCGCTAAAATAGATAATGGTCGTAAGGTTCGAGGTATTGGTGGATGTTTGTTGTTGCTGCAAGCATGGGCTTGGCAGCGACTTCCGTTTTGGACACCGATTACTCGAACACCGGTACAGTTCCCTCTTGTTGCCAGGTAATTATTTTGATTGTAAGTTTAATTTTTTGTTAATATTAAATTATTTTTTATTAATTGAATAATTAATTGTGAATTGTATGCAGATGGTGCGAGAAAAAAGCGCACACGGGATTGGCGAACAACAACTTGAAGGTGTTTAGAGCGGAAATTGATTTGTATTGTCAGGAGCGGGTATGTGGTTAACTATATTTTTAACAATTTAGTAAGATAGATATAAATTAATAATTTTTTTTACATTATAGTTAGGTCTGATAATAATAATCATTATTTTTTGCAGTTTATTTGGATGGCGTACTACGATGATCGCATATTTGTACCAGATGAACTGTTGAAGGATTCTGACATGTGGTGTACGGTTACACCGTTGATCCACTTTGCGATTGTTGAGTTCCACTTTGCCGACATGGTGCTTAGGCAATTTGGCTTCCACCAGCCTATTCCGTTTCCACACACTCAACATGATTATTTGCACAATTATGATGGACGCGGCAGGGCAGATGTTCCGTGGGAAGTCATACACGCTGAGTACGTTACGATGTGGAACAACAGAAACTCAACGATACCATTTCGCGTCGAAATCGAAGAGGACGATTTTGATTTTCAGAGGTCAGAGTACCTGATTTATTTTTTTAATAATGGAAAGCCTTATCTAACTTCGATCGAAGAACGGGAACAATGTAAAACATTTAAAAAAAATATGGCGGTAAAGCTGAGTCTTCCAAGACAGCAGCAGGGGCCGCATCTCAAAATCCCGTTTGGTCTCAAAATTCTGAAGGTTGGCCAACAACTTGGGAACATCCAATGCGCTCGTCAGTTCTTTGGGAAAAAGAACCGACCCAAACACATCATGCAGGAGAAGTGGGACAGAGCTCCTCCGATACTCACGAGTTTGCTGATGTTGATTTATACACACCCGAGTTTATTCCTCAACAGTTACCTCGCCACTCAAACTTTGAACGGAGCATGGATTTTCAGGAAATACAAGATTTCCTGAATTTACCAGAGTTTTTACCTCGTTACTCCACGGGTTGCGTGGACACTTACAGAACACCGCCTCCTATGCCCTCGGTGAATGAGGAGGATGCTGGAGAGGTGGATACTGGAGAGGTGGATGGTGAAGAGGTTCTTAAGGAAGAATTGAGGCCACAACGTAAGAAGACCAAAAAACACACATATTTTTCGACCATATCCGCTCATTGTCAAAAATTACGTAAGCGGATGCAGAAGAAAAAATGATGTTATCTTTATTTGTGTAATAACTTAGAGTACTGATTGAATTTGAATATAAATGATATATTTTCGGTAAAATAGTGAAAACGTAGTAAATGAATTTGAAACGTTCTAAAATTTTGTATGCTATTAGAAATATTGTTTTTAAGGTTTCTGTTAAAATTTGATAATTTTTGGAAATCATTTGGTACATGAATTCGAATAAAAACAGTGTTTAATACTTTACGAAATGGTCACTAAATAGTGAAAAACGTAGTAAATGAATTTGAAATGTTCTAAAATTTTGTATGCTATTAGAAATATTGTTTTTAAGGTTTCTGTTAAAATTTGGAAATTTTTGGAAATCGTTTGGTACATGAATTCGAATAAAAACGGTTTTTAATACTTTACGAAATGGTCACTAAATAGTGAAAAGCGTAGTAAATCAATTCAGACAATATTTTAAATGCAAACATTATATTTCCTGAATTCAAGTACAATCCGCAAATAATCATTGAGGCATGGCCACATATCTTGGTTCATTGGGACATGTTGTTTTCGAATGACCTTCACCCCTACATATGCTGCATCTCTTGCGTTGGCCTTTCTCTCTGTCAGGAAGATCCATACTCGTGTAGATCCGAGTCGATCTAGGTCGCCCAGTTGGCTTTCTACGTAGTGTCGGATCCGGTAACCATTTATCATGCTCCACTGGCGGCCAATACATAGAATTCGGGATAGGTGGGAACTCAATTTTGTAAATTTCTAATATCTGGCTGAGTTTGAAGCATGGGTCAACAAATGTGTACGGGTCAACGTTGACGAACAAACATGCTGCAACTGCATGAGCACATGGATATCGCCACGCTTGGAACTCGCCACAGTCACACCAGTTACGTGTGAAATCTACTCGAAATACGTTCGAGTGGGGGGCTTCGTGTCGAGATCTGGAAGCAACAACATCGAAAGTCTGATAATGGCGGTCGAATGCGTGAACCACCAACGCCGTTGCCCTCGTCACATTTGCATCCATTTTTTCAACCATTTTCACCGGAAATAGTTGTCCACTATTTAAAGCTGCCTGCACCTTCTTCCCTTTGACGGCTCAAACCTTAGCCAAACGATAGTATGTCTCGGTTACCAAGCTGGCTATTGGAAGATGACGCGACTCTTTGAGTACTCCATTAATGCACTCCACAAGGTTGGTAGTCATTTGCCCGTATCGTCTACCACCTTCATCATATGATTGGGCCCATCTCTCTCTCTCGATGCTGTTGGCCCAACTCCAAACACGCTCGCCATATTTCATTAACCCCGCCATCTTCCTTTCAAATTCTGGTCGTAGTAATTGAAACCCTGTGCCATAATTATTGTTTGACTTAGCATCGACATAAATCAAAACACATCACTGCATACACATATATAACTTAATTTGAAAGAATGATACTTACCCATGCTCATAATCTCACTGCGAAGGTACTGATTTTTGAATTTTTCAATGGCATTCTTTCCGATGTGACGAACACAATATGCAGGGTATGCATAGGGAGGTGTCCAACGACTTCCCTCTCGATTAATTGCTGCTTTGATACCCGTCCCTCGATCAGAGATAATACAAACCCCGTCTTGGCGGACCACATGCTCACGCAAATTTGTCAAAAAGAAATCCCAAGCTTCAGCAGTTTCCCCTTCAACAATTGCGAATGCAATCGGAATGACATTGTTCTCACCATCTTGCATAACGGCAACCAGTAGTATGTGAGCGTATTTCCCGTAAAGCCACGTTCCATCCACTTGGATCATACGCTTACAATACGGAAAGCCGTCAATGCATGGCTTGAAAGCCCAGAACAGTCGATGGAAAAATTTATACCCTTGTAGCAATTGCCCTTGTCGGTCGTACGCATCTTTTGTTTGATACCTGACTATGGTGCCTGGGATGAACTGTGTCATTGCCATCAACAACGCTGGTAACTCATTATACGATATGTCATAATCACCGTACACTGAATTCAATGCCTTTTCCCTTGCACGCCACCCCTTCATGTATTGTATTTGATATTGAAATAGTTGTGCAACGGTTGCTTGAATGGTTGAAACTGGAACCCTTGGATTTGCTTCGACCAACTTCATCACGTGATGACTTATTACGCTGGAGTCCAATTTCTTGTGGTCCTGGTCGATGGCTGTTCGTAAACATGTGTGACCGCCATTGTACTTCGTGACCTCCCAACGACCACTCTTCTTAAGCTTCGTTACACGAATCTTCCAGTTGCACCCTTCTCCGTACTTCACACACTTCGCAAGGAAAGTTTTTGTGTTGGATTCAGCAACCGCATAATCTACATGTTGTCTGATATTATACTCTTTAATTGCCAATATAGCTTCGTCCTTTGCCTTAAATTCCAGCCCCTCAGCCAAGTCGCCATTCTGACTATAACTTATTTGGGGCATATCTGGAAATTGTGGCGCCCTCATCGCATCAAAATCCACCGAGTGCATATGAGCAAGAGCTTCGTATAATGTAATGTCGCCCCCGGTCGGAACAAATTCTCCAACACCGAAGTCAGGGGCTTGACCATCGTTATTCGAGAACAAATCAGGATCCCCAATATCTTCATCTTCGCTGGAATCTTCTAATGATTCTCCCCACCGGCCACGTCCAAGTGCAATATTAGCATCGACATCAACAGTCGGCCCGTACGATAGATCATATGTTGACGACCCACCTTCATGAAATCCACTAGATGTCCCAGTTGCCAACATTGCAATAAAACTGCCTCCGGACATATCAATTTCGTTACCGACACCCATTTGACTAGATTCCCCGGTTGCATTTCTAGAGGGGCCGGGAA
Source organism: Hibiscus trionum (assembly GCA_030270665.1). NCBI lineage: Eukaryota > Viridiplantae > Streptophyta > Magnoliopsida > Malvales > Malvaceae > Hibiscus > Hibiscus trionum. Next base: position 19,190,739 of record BSYR01000019.1, read on the forward strand.
TATCAAGCATCGTTGCAAACATCTCGACATTTCGAATTCCCATTGACTCATGCTCTGCGATCATAACTTCCACATCTTCATTATCTTCGAGATCAATCGCGGAATATATGACTGGATTCGAACATGTCATCCACCGGTACTGCAAACTATGAATCGGAGCTCCAATTTTCCCCGATATCTCCTCTTTCAATACTCGAAGTGTGATTTCTTTGTTAATTCTCATCTTCGTAGGCCTCTCCGAATGAAATACGACACCAACATCAGATTTTACCTTTTGTCCGTTGTAATGGACAGTTACAAAACAACTATTGTTGCTCATTTTCTCTGCATATTCGAAAAAATATTTTACAATTAATTTTCAAATAACATAAAAAATATACAGATAAAAAAATAATTCAAAACAACTTACATTTTTTCCTTCCAACTTTCTTCTTCTTCTTCTTCTCTCTCTTTACTCAAATATAACTTAAACGGTTTTCTATCAAACTACATTCTTCAACACTAAATGAACCTATTTAAAATAAAATCCAACTTGAATATTTTCCTATAATACCCCTACACGAAATTTAATATTCACTAACAGATTTACAATAAAAAAACTACACTACCCCTACATAATTTAAAATTATTTAACAATTAATTTTTTTACTAACCTACACATGCACCTACACCACTATTATTTCACATCACTGAAACTTACACCTGCACCTATATCACATCATTGAAACCCTACACCTGCACCTACATCACATCACTGAAACCCTACACCTGCACCTACATCACTATTATTTCACATCACTGAAACCTACATCTGCACCTATATCACATCACTGAAACCCTACACCTGCACCTACACCACTATTATTTCACATCACTGAAACCCTACATCTGCACCTACACCACTATTATTTCACATCACTGAAACCCTACACATTCACCTATATCAATTAAAAATATTTTAAATCATATTAAAAAATATTAAATAAAATAATTATTCGAATATTTTTTTCAGTCTGAAAAGATTGATCACTGGATTAAAAATTAAGTTATATTTTAGTACATAATTAGTGTAAAATATTTTTTCAAATATAAATAAAAATTATGATCTCATATTTATAATATTTAATATTCAAATAATAATTACTTATTATTTTATATTCGATCCAAAATTAAAATAAAAAAATAAATATCACCTCTTATTTATCCAATCAAACCCCCAAATTCAGTCAACCCATACACCTACACCTATACCTAAACCTCTCATTCACCCAATTAAAAAAAATCAGATTCAAACTTAAAAGCCAGCACACCCAATTAAAAAAAAATCAGATTTAATGTAGTAAATGTAGTAAATGAACCAATAAAAATAAATAAATAAGAGGTGATATTTAATTGGGTACACTGTTTGAAGCTGCCAACCCGTCTGCCACCCAATTAAAAATAATGAACCAATAAAAAAGCCTGCACACCTCTCATTCACCGAAGAATGGCTTCAAAAAATGTAGTAAATGAACCAATAAAAAAAATATTAAAGCTGCCAACCCGTGACCTGCCACCCGCCTGCCACCCCACCATTTAATCGGTGCACTGTTTGAAGTCGGGGGGTGGGCAGTCCGACTTTGAACAGTGCACGACCCTCCCAGCGCTCGCCACGTGGCATCATGCCCTCTTCAAAACCAGTAGGAAAACAATCCGAATTTGAACAGTTCACCAGCTTGAAAAACACTGTTCAAAGTCGGGGGTGGGCTGAAGGTATTCCACTTTTGAACAGTAAAGATCCTTAGTTGGGTAAATAATTTTGGGTTTTGCTATACATAACTTAAGGTTGCGTATAAAAACTACTAGATTTCTGTCATTAATTGTTATTTTACTTTTTAATGAAATCTATTAGAATATAATTAATTATCTTTTTAAAATTTTAAACATCATTGATTCAGGGCATTTAATGTAATTAATAATCATGTAAAGGGGTTTAGGTGTTTTTGGTTTATTATTTATAATTTTAGAGTTTATGGTTTATTGTTTTAGGCTTGTTGTATTTTTTTATAATTTTAGGGTTTATGATTTAGTTTTTAGGGTTAAAGTTTAATGTTTAGGGTTATAGTTTAGAGTTAATGTATGGTTTTAGAGTTTAGGGTTTTAGGGGTTTGTGTTTAGGATTTAATGTTAAGGTTTAAGGGTTATGGGTTAAGGTTTAGAGTTTAGGGTTATTGTTTGAGTTTAGAGTTTAATTCTATTAAACATACTAAATGAATGATATTTAATTTTTGGATAAATATTCTATACACTGGCGGTGAAAACTGAAAGTTTCCACAAGTGCCTTAATTTTAGGGTATAGGGAGTTAGTTTAGGGTATAGGGTTTAGGGGTTTAGGTGTATGGGGTTAGAATTTAGGAATAATTGTTTCAATTTAAGGTTTATGCTTATATTTTAGGGTTTATAGGTTAAAACCTAAATCTTCACCATATTACCCTAAAAACTAAACCCTAACCTATAAACCCTAAATTATAACCCTAAACCTTAAATTGAAACAACTATTCTTAAATTCTAAACCCCTGCACTTAAACTCTTAAACACTATACCCTAAACTAACTCCCTAAACCCTAAAACTAAGGCGCTTGTAGAAAGTTTTAGTTTCCACCGCCAGTGTATATGATATTAATCCTTTTTTAGGAATGTAATTAAATACATTCTAATAGATTATATTGAAAAATAAAATAATCATTAAATGATATGAATATAGTAGTTAAAAAACCCATTAATCTTTTATTTTAAAACATTTCAACCACCACATGTGTGGTTGTGGAATCTCGTAAGGTTGACAGACAGAGCAGTGAAAATAGTTGATAATTTGTTAATTGTAATTGAAACTCCCTCAATTTGAATAATTATTTTTATCAAACAATTTGCATAAATTATAAGTGAACCACTTCAATAAATGTAAAACTAATGTTTGATTTTTTTTAAAATAGATTTGCTCAATTTAATAAAAACAGATTCGGTATTTCTATAATATTATTTTTTAATATATACTGTATTTGTTTTTATCAAAAAAAATTATACGTAGATCGTGTAAATAGAATGTGGAATATAACATATCATTAGAACATATATATGTTTATTTATCTGTGTAAATAGTAAGATTTGATGTTAATTGGTTGGTTCTGAATCAGACCTTGTCATTCAATTCAATGAGAAGAAACATATATGGATTTCGTTGGTTGAAGGAAGTTGTTCGGCTTTGCTGCGGCCATTTCGATTTTAGTCCATCTCTGTTGCCGCTTGGTTTGTTCCCGGCGAGCTTCGGATTCCCGGCGGTCGATTTCTCGGACACACTTTTCGTATAGAGCTGGATCCATTTCTTCCAACATGGTCTTCACATCCTCTGTTAATTGCTTTACACTTTTGCTCCAATGCTCCTTTAGGTTCCTCTCCATGCCTTCAACTACCACCGGAAACACTTCTTCCATGGCTGCGGACGCCATCTTCATGAACTGCTCGTTGTTCCACACGCACAGTGCTCGTTCGGCTACCTGAAATCAGTGATTTTCGATGTGACACATACGAACAGATATCATCCAAGTGTAATTTGAAACAAAGGGCAAACTTTTTTCAGACTTGATTCTATAAATTTTCCTTGCTTTGCAAGCAATTGCATATATATCATGATGGAGCTCACCTGTGAGTTGCAGCTATTCAAGCATCTTGTGATTCGGGAGCATAAAGGCACTGCCAACATCCGGTACTGATCGGGATCGATATTCTCGACGATCTCTTCCAGTTCCCCGATAAGCAGAAATTCTTTGTGACAATTGGTGATTGGCCAGTACCTTAGAATCCCCTTGACAACAATTCCTCCGAGTGCAGGCTCTTTCTGCACGAACTGCGTTACGCAATAGGCCAGTTGCCTGTGGTAAACCTGCAAGTCCTTGACCTTGTGCAACGGAAGAAGCACTCTCATCAAGAAAAGCTTGTGCTCCTCTTTTAACGGGACCCCAAAGCCGTTGATGATGCTTCCCCATATCTCGAGCAGCTCCCCGATCCCGCAATGCCTTTCGGTCTCAAAAACATAATGCAGAAACACATCGTTCATAGCCTTCCGCATAAAAGATCTATAGGAAGTGAATCTCGAATATATACGATGGAAAACGTTCTTCAACCCTTCTCTTTCTCTGGGGTCTTCGGATTGAAAGAGGAAGAGAAGATTGAGAATGAATCGGCAATCGATGTAATCCTTAAGTTTCTTGGGATCCACGTTAATAACAAGCCTAAAGAGAATATCGTAAACATGCTGCAAGTGAGGCCATAGAGGTGTGAAAGTGGAGAGCTCGTCGTCATCGGGGAGTGCGGAGATCACGGAAGTAGTATTGGAAGGCGGAGGGAGTGGCCTGAAGAGGTTGACAGATACCATTGATATGAGACGCGAGAGGAGGTGTCCGTGCAATGATTTCCTAGAAGATTTGAGCAAAGACACAACTTGGATGAGCTTGAGGCGCTTGTGATCATGCTCCGAAGGCAGCTCCCGAGGATCAGTAAAAGTGTAAGCCAAGCTGCAATCAGAGATTGCTGATAGTATTTCGTCGTGTTCGGAGTCGATAAGACCACGGCCGGGACTCGAAAGGGGGCTTCCGGTATAAGGCTTCGAATCGAGATCGAAGAGGTACTTGAGAGTAGTCTTCTTCTTGGGAGAATCCCTTGGAATTCCCATTGTGTCCTTCCTCTGGACCTTTTCCTTGTTATGATGTCCTCGGCTGGCTTTTGTGTTCTTCACCTGCTTTCTAGATAAGCAACAAAACAAGCAACAGGACAGTGATATGTTTTAGGGACAAGAAACCAAGGTTGTAAAATTCGATGAATGGGAAATGTCGCCCAACGGCCAAAGCTAAGTAGAATGAGATGAGATTGGAATCTTATTGGCCATCCATTCAACTCTCATGTGTACAGGGGCTGGGAGAAGAGGACAACGTCCAGAGTTTAAATGTATAGAATGCGAGTCATGTGGCTCACTCACCAAAGCAGTTTGGGACCAGACTTCACAAAAAAATCAAACCATTTTTTGTCCTAACTGCTCTTTGCTGTTTGAGTAACAACTCCACACACATCATGTCTTCACGTGTCTTAAGCTTCTTGTGTTATTTAAATGGATTAAAAAGCAATTACCAAATATTTGTACACACACCAAATTTGTTATTATATCATAAATGTCACGTCCATACATAATTAATTATTTATTTATACAGAATTCAACAAGTGGTCTCAGTAAAAAAATAGATGATGTTCATCCTAGAAAACTCGAAATCAATTATTTTGTTTCAAAGAATATGTTCATTGTCAAATGGTTAAAAATGTCTATGAACAGATATTATATTGTAATCGCTTTTAGATTATTCAAAAAAAATTATTTATCCGTGTAGTACATCTGTGTGTATGACAACCAATGAATCCAAAATACGTCAGAAGTATAGCAGACCTATTGGTATTGGTGAAAATAATTTCATTTCTCGAAAGAGAAGAGAAATGAAAAACTTTCATATATAATTACTTCAAATATTTACAATGTCTTTATATTATTTACAAAAGTGGATAGCAAAGCAAGCATGCAACTGAAGCAAGAAGTCAAGAGAACCAAAGATGCCAAAAATGGTGACAAGATTTTTAAAAATAGTGGCAAAATTTTCAAAGAAAAATAGATGACAAAACTTTGTGGCATTCACAAATAGTGATATTGTAATAGTAAAAAGTTTTACTGTTTTCAATAATGTATCAAATGGTGAGAAAAATATAATTGTAAAAGAAAACGAAGCCCTCTATAAAAAGGCACGATTAAAATTTCCCAAATTTAATATCAAAGCTCAGATAGCTCAAATTGATCTTCATATTTATTTTCTTGTTTTCAATTTAAAATTAAATTTTATCTTCGAATTAAAAAAAAAAGTATCCATCCGTCTTCAGATCCACGAGCTTTATTGGTTTCTTTCTCCTTTACAACAAGATTTTAATATATCCATATTGTGTTTAAAGCTATCCATGGATTAAACTGAGCTTGCGAAAATATTTTGTTTTCTTGCCCAAACCCATCTTCAACGCGACTTAACTTGTACCATAGTGTTGTGTTATGTATTAAAAATAAAATAATTATGTAAAGACATGTGTCGATGTTATGTATTAAAATTAAAATATGGGTAAACTATATCGATGATCATCGAATTATTAGAGCGTACCTATTTTGACCATCGAAGTATTGAACTCGTCAATAAGACCATCAAACTTATTAAATTGACCTATTTTGACCACCGCCATTAAAAACTAACTGAGGGGTAACGGAGGGTGACATGGAAAATTCCGGAAATTTGTAAAATTACACATTTAATTCTTATTATTTACTTATTATATCAATTTAGTAAACCCAACAACAACAAGCAGTGTTTTGCCTTCCTTGCTTCCTGCCGACAGTACTCTTCCTCAGATACGAGTTCAGAACAAAAATCGAATAGTTCAAGTCTCATAATTTGGTACCAAAATTCCCCAAAATCAGAGACTTGGCATTCTCTCTCTTTATTCCTTTCAATTTTCTTTCAAATGTAAACCAATCATTCAGTGTTTTCTTTTTTTGTTTCCTCATTAAATATGTTGTTTGTGTAGAGTTTCGATTGAGGTGAATTTAACAGGAGGGGCAGTGGCTCAGATTATAAAAGGAGAGCTACGTGCTTCAAGTGACTTGCAACTGGTGCTTCAAGTGATAGAGCTGGAAGAGATTCAAACGACGTCGCAACAACAACATCAAGAACCGAGAAAGAGTGAGAGAAGGTCCGTGCTTTCGCTATCGAACGGGTTGTTGTCGCGAAAATGTATGCTTGCAGGTAATAAGAACCGGTTCGTGAAATCCTCAAAGTTGCAAACCGGCTCCATTGTTCGATTGACTCGGTTCGTTCGCAGTTTCATCTAAGAACGCCCGTAAAACTTTCTCCTTCCCTCTTTCTCTCTTTGGGTTTTTTGCCAAATGAAAAAAAAAAAGTTTTTTTTTATACAAATTTTGATATAGCTTGGTTTTTACTATACAGTGGAGAACTCCTAACTTGTTTGTTTAATATTTGATCATCATCTCTTGTTCTTTGTCGAACTTAAAATTAATACGTTCTAATTAATTGATTATGATTATTTTCCATTCTTCAAATGTTATACTGGGATCTGGGTTGAGTCCTCTTAAGCTTTTCTATTCAAGTTGTGTGCTTTAGTTTAATTTATGTGCGTGAGTGTTAACACGGACCAAATTGATATAATATGTAAATAACAAGGATTAAATGTATAATTTTACAAATTTTTATTGCATGCCACGTCACTCCTCTGTTAGTTTTTTAACGGTGACAGTCAAAATAGGTCAATTTAATAAGTTTGGTAGTCTGTTTGGTGAACACCGGTGTAGTTTACCCTTAAAATAATTATGCAAAGACATGTGTCGATATGTAATGTAATTGGAGAGTATCACTTCGAACTTGATCGTGCTAATAATAGGTATTGAAATAATAAACAGATTGAACTATCTTCAAACCATCCTAATCCATAAGTCCTAATTCATTTCAAATTTAATAAAAAAACATAATTAAATTTAAATATTTTTAATTTTAAATAATAATATAGACTTGGCTAGACATTTTGGATACTAATTTCTCTCTGTCGAATTCAAATGTCAGCACTTGCTGGAACTGGAATGGCAATGAAGTAAACATCAAAGCAATGAAGCAACTTAAGCACACATTACAGCCTTTTTGATTTAAAAGCTATAAATAGCCATTTTGGCTATTGATGCATTTCGCAGTACCTTGGCATAATGAACAGAACTACAATGCCAATTAACCATACACTTGCATCTTTTTTACTTTAAAACTAAAAAATGGCCATTTTGGTTATTATTATTCATACATTTTTAACACCAAAACAGCCATTTGAGCTAGCCTCGGCACTTCTTCTAATAAAAAAAGAGTGCCGGTTAGGGTTCTATGTTCGGTGCTTTATATAATAACAAAAGAAGGGTAATATCCAGACCCAGTACTGTTAATGGAAGCCGGCAGTTACAGCCTTGGCAGCAGGGACATCAGGGGGTGGAGAGGGGAGCAAGGTTAGGGCAAATATTCCACTAGCGGCGGCTGCAACCGCTCCGAGTACAAAAGCTGGAAGGTTTCCGCCTCCGAATATTGCATCAAATGGTCCACTCCCCAAAGAAACCAATATCTGTAAATTCATTTCACACCAGAATCAATCCCAATGTTCTTTTTTATATGTACATATAATATGTATTGAAGTTTATTATAGTCCAAGGTTCAAGCTCAAGCTCCATCATTGGTGATCATATCTGCATGCTCATACTCTTATTTGTGCTGGACATGACTATAGAACTAAAGCAACATAGCTCTAATCTAAAATCATTAACCATATAACATTTTAGTATAATTACATCCAGAATGCAATATGTACCTGCGGTATTACTATCGCGAGATTCAGCACTCCCAGAGATAGTCCTGTTTCAGAGCAAATGAAAATCAGTTTTAGTTTTAAAGGATGATTCAGCCATACCAACTTATTTTCAGTGTGCCAGGAATAATACTATTGAAAAATTTACCTTGGCCTGCACCAGAGGAACTGGAAAATATGGATGCCAATGCAAAAGGAATGCTGCAAGTTATCTGCAAAATTAAAATACAAAATTATCCTTAGGTTTGTGGAAATCTAACAAAAACTTTCCCTTATGGAATTCACAATGAATTTCAAATGAACTCAAAAATATTTCCATTGTCCTTATTCTGAAAGGTGGTTTATTTTCTTAGACTTACCTACAGTGAATAAAAACCAGATGTACCAGTGATCTATCTGGTCCAGACACTTTTTATGAACCAGAGGATACTCAAATGAGTCAAAAACCAGATTGAATCTGTAAAACACCAATTGTATGCAACTCTTTTCGGTTTTTCAATTTTATTTATAATTAAATTAAATTTGAATTTATACTAAATGTATCATTTGTTAAGTATCAAGTATATTTAATTTTTATATTAAATTAATATTTTAACACAAAAAATATTTATAAAAAATCATCAAACCAGCTGTTTCAGCTGGCCAGCCTCCACTGGTCACTTGCTTAACAAAAGAGTAAAAAGAAGTAATGTGCAAAATTAAGAAGAAAACAGATATGGACAAGGGAATCGAAATCCCTTGCATTAAAATGCAATAAATGTCATTGAAAGTATAAAAAAATAGTATGCCTCTATACTCCAAAACATATATATTAACACCTTGTGAGGTATTTTACAAACAAAAATGTAGAAAAATATGTATATGAAGACCTAACAAGTGGTCCAGTAAAAAAGCGGATGATATTCTTCGCTAGGAGAACCGGGTTCAATTGCTTTATCTGCAATGTGTATGTACATTGTTAAATAATTAAGAATATGTATAAATAAATATTATATTATAATTACTTTTAAACTATTAAAAAAAATTCGATGACCAATGCAAGGGGGACAACCGCATATAAGGTCGCCTTCGTGTTCTTCATTTGGATGCGTGGGCCGTGGCCCGTGGGGCAAACCTACTGTGTCATAGCTCTGCATTTTTAGACTGGATTCCTAAGAATCTAGTCGTAAAACGACAGCAGGGGACCATACCATAGCAGCACGCATTCAAATCAAGCATTCGAAAGCAGTGCCCTAACTACTAATAGCAAGTTTATCACTTCTTCAAGCTCCATAATATGGAAAACACACACACACACAGGAAAATCAAGAGGTTAAAACAAGTTTCTAAACAAAATCAGCAAAATAGAGAGTTGCAAGTGATTCAACAGCACGAGGGTATAATCAATAATGAGAAAGAGAATACCCCCAGGAAAAAAAACTCTAAAAAATCTATTTGAAGAAGTTGTCTTGAGCATTTAATCAAACAGATGGTTTGTAAACTCCCGCGAAACGTATGAGATGATTAATATTTGTAACTAAAAAGAGGTGATTAGAGAAAAGAATGAACTTACAGCTAAGGGTATCCCCAGTGCAGCGAATAGAGATAATGCCCCGGCCTTGATTCCAGCTGGTGGCGGCAAAGGGACTGTGACACCGTCCACGGTGATAAACCGGCGGCTTGAGTTCGCCAATTTGGTTACCAAAACCGTCATGGCCAAGCAAAATGCAAGCAAAAAATTGACAATCCCCCAAAGCTTATTGACGCCTCCAACCCCACGCGCCAAGAGCTCCACCCCGAGGGATGTGAACCCCAGCACCACAGAGTTCAACATGAGCCCCAACGCGCCTGCATGTACGCCGGTATTGTAGAGCTTCAATACGAGGTTGTTTCCCACTGAATCACCACCGTACACCTCTCTCCCCATCCAATCGGTGTCGAACAACAAGAAAGGGAACCATGCAATCCAATTGAGACACGTCACCGCCAGGAGAATCCGCATGGGTCTTTTCAATTCCTTAAGCGCACCGAATAGTTCCCCAAAGAAGGGCACCGGGGTTGCCTCCGCTGCTGTTGCTTCCGCAATCTCACGGCCGCCTACGTTACCGTAATTTCCAGGCTCCGGTGACCAGGGGTTTTCATGCACGTATGTGAGAGCGATGGAAGTGAGGGTTAACAAAAGCAGAATTGAGAAGAAGAAACAGCTTTTGAGATTTGCGCAGTAAACGTCACAAGCTTTCGTGGTTGTGAAGGGGAAGATTTTGTGGAGGTGAGTGTAGGAACCTGCGGCGAAGCCAAGGACGTTGCCGACCGCCATGAAAAACGAAAAGAAGGCGTTTGCGGTCTGCGTTTTCTTCTGGTTATCACCCGAGATATCCGCCAGTAAAGCTCTGCATGGACCCTGCAACATGTTGTTGGCCACGTCCAGGATCCAAAACCCAATCACGAACACCACAATGGCACGCGGCTTCGACTGGGTAGACAAGGAATCCCCAAACAGATGACCTAAGTCAGCCGCGAAGCCTATGAGGACCACCGCGGCGGCCACCAGCGCGGCTCCCGCAGCTATAAACGGCCGGCGACGGCCGAAACGGGAGGTGCAACGGTCACTGTGGTAACCGACGATGGGTTGCACCAGCATCCCAGAGATGGGTCCACATAACCAAATGAGAGAAGCCCATTTGTGAGGGATTCCGAGGAGTTGAACGTATGGGGTTAGGAGCGATAACTGCAAGGCCCACCCGAACTGGATACCGGCGGCAATGGAAGCCACGAGAATGATATTTTTTATGGAGAAAGGGTGTGGTGGAGGAGACGAAGGGGGCTGATTTTGAAGCTGGAAAGAAGATTTCTTGCTGGGCTCACCTCTCTCCATAGCTTTACCAAAAAGGGACTGGGAGTTTAGGTGTGGAAAACAAGTGAAAATGCATGGGGGAATTTATAAAGAAAGAAAAAGGTTGAAGATGAAAACATAATCCACTAATAATGAAGCTCTGGGTATGTAGTCAACGTGTAAAACTGCCTTAAATTCTGTTTTGCATCTTTAGGACAGGGAATTGAATTCCTTTTGTCTTTTACTCATTCTGTATTTATTAAGCCACGTACTACATGAAACCAAGTCTTATCTTCATTTTTTACAAAGTGAGACTATCACTATTCACTGCAATGCATAGACGAGTTACTCAAATTTACTCTTCACTTGCAAACCAGGTTTATATATAATCTACCTGCATATATTTTATAGATTAATATCCTATATACTGGCGGTAGAAACTTTCAGTTTCCACAAGCGCCTTAGTTTAAGAGTATAAAGAGTAGTTTAGGGTATAGAGTTTAGAGGTTTAGGTGTAAGGGTTTAGAATTTAAGGATATTTGTTTTAATTTAAGGTTTAGGGTTATAATTTAGGGTTTATAGGTTAGGGTTTAGTTTTTAGGTTAATATGGTGGGGATTTAGGTTTTAACCTATAAACCCTAAATTATAACCCTAAGCCTTAAATTAAAACAACTATCCCTAAATTCTAACCCCCTACACCTAAACCCCTAAACTCTATACCTTAAAATAACTCCTTATACCCTAAAACTAAGACGCTTGTGGAAACTTTCAGTTTCCACCGCCTGTGTATAGAATATTTATCAATATTTTATTGGACAACTATTAAAAACATTTATTATGAAAAATAATTGTTAATGCAGGAGAAATAAGAGGAAAGAAAATGTAGTTTTAGAAAAATAGAATATAAAATATTTAACCGAATATAATTTTAATTTATTTAATTAAATTTTAATTTATTTAATTGGGTTAAATATTTTATGTTCGATTTAACCCAATATTTTCTTTCCTTTTATTTTTCTAGAAAAATATATGTCTTAAATAAATCAAAATTATATTGGGTTAAATATTTAACCCAATTAAATAAATAAAAGTTTAATTAAATAAATCAAAATTATATTAGGTTAAATATTTTATGTTCGATTTTTTTAAAATCACATTTTCTTTACTTTTATTTTTTCGGACATTAACAATTATTTAAGACATATATTAAATATTGTACCTTATATTTTAAAAAAATATGTTTGGCCTAGTGGCAAACACACTCTACTTTTACTCCAAGTGCATTGGTTGAAATTCACCCAAGGTCATTTTCCTTGTTTTCATTTTTTTCGCAAAAATGTGCTTGGCAAGTGGCAAGCACACTTGACCATCATCTTTAAGAGTAAGGGTACGAGTTCAATTCTTGCTAGGGCCATTTTCATTGCTTTCACTTTTTCTTCTCTAATAGGGGAAAATTAATTAATCAAATTAAATAAAAAATAATTAAAATCCTCCAATAAGGTGGTGGTCACCTAATTAAATAATTAATTTATTTTATTAGAATTAAATTGATAACTTTTTAAATATATCAGACCAAATGTGTAATTATACCAATTTTATTTAAAAACCCTGTCAACTTTTCTGTTATTTTTAACGGCTGGTGATCACATTGATACCATTTAAATAATTTGAGGTTTAATTGCTTCAAAAAAGATAATTAAACTATAATTTTTCTAATAATATAGTAGTCAATGAAGTAGTTTACCCTTTAATAAAATGGATTCCCTCTCCACCTTTAATAAACGTTACACTCTCGGATAAAGAATTAGTGGACCCATATATATTAATTCCATGAGATTGCTTAAATAAATGATGTGATATTAATTAAGAATAAAAAAATTTGCTCGTAATTATGTCTTCTTTTATGTCTCACATTAAAAAAATTTAAAAATTAAATTTTAAACTCTAACCCTAATTTTCACGTTTTAAACCTTAAACTCTAAAAAATACACCTACTCTAATTCTCTAAACCCTAAACCCTAAACCTACTTTTTTAAAGTGGGTGCACCAAAGGAGGCATAGTTTGGGGCAGGCGATTTCCATCCATTAATTAAAATTGTGATACGATGGATAAAAATCATCTGCCCCTTTTCGGTGCCCCTATATATGCCCCTACACTAAAAATTTAAATTCCAAACCCTAACCCTAAATTCTAAATCCTAAACCCTACACCCTAAAATTCTACCATACCCTGAATTCCATAAACACTACCCTTAAATCCTAAACTTAATTTTGAGTGTGAGGGCATAAATAGGGGCATCGAAAAGGGGCAGAAGATTTCCATCCGTGATATGATACTCCCTTTGTCTCACTAAATTTATCTCTTATTGACTTTTTAGTTAATTTTTTAATTTTGATTCATTATTATTTAAAATTATTATTAATAAAAATATAAAAAAATATATTTTATAAACTATTAGTTTTAAAATATAATTGTTTAAACTATTTAAAATAATCATAGTTAGAATTAAAATAATATGACTTTTAAAAAGTCAATAAGAGACAAAATTAATGGGACGAAAGGGAGTATAATATATTCATTCAACTAATGTCATATTATTTTTAGGAGACTTCGGTTCAAGCAGTTTGTCTAAGCGGTTTGTATGTATTTTTAAATGGTTAAAAGTAAAGAACATACGTTGTATTGTAATCATACAATAATATTAGAAAAACTAATGTTATATTATTTAGGGTAAACTACATAAATGACCACCATACTATTGGAAAAGTCGCGATTTGACCACCTTACTTTTTTCGAAGCAATTAAACCATCATACTATTAAATTGGGTGCAATTTGACCACTAGCCGTTAGAGGTTAACGACAGGGTGACGTGGCAGTTAAAAAAATAGGGGTATAATTACACATTTAATCCTTATTATTTACACATTCTTTCAATTTAATCTTAATTTTAATTTAATAAAATAAATTAATTATTTAATTAGGTAGTGACACGTGTTACTGCCTTATTGAAGGGATTTAATTATTTATATTTGATTAAATAAATTTATTTTATTAAATTAAAATTATAACTAAATTGAAAGAATGTGTAAATAATAAGGACCAAATGTGTAATTATACCCCTATTTTTATAACTGCCACGTCACCCTGCCGTTAACCTTCAACGGCTAGTGGTCAAATTGCACCCAATTTAATAATATGATGGTTTAATTGCTTCGAAAAAAAGTAAGGTGGTCAAATCGTGACTTTTTCAATAGTATGGTGGTCATTTATGTAGTTTACCCTATTATTTAATTAAGTACACCTCATATAATTAATAAATTTTTTATATTTCATATTTATTTAACGGGTCCATATATGATGTTTATGATTTTTCATTCCAATAAATGTGGTCTTTAAGATTTAAACATAAATTATCTTCTTAAAAAATAAAATATTTCTTAGCATTGAACTACATTGGAGATTGTTCGAATAACACACAACTAACTCCTTCATCCACCGAAGTTCTCGATGTGTAAGATATATATAGACAAGTGTATATTTGGCCATCTTACCTCAGGATTCTAGTAAGTGTATTAGAAAAACGGCCCAACGTTTTTCATAGAAGGTGGATAATCTTTCTCACTTACATAGGTTATTTCATCAAGTTTATCTCGACATAAACCACCCTGAAATCGGGCTATGAAATAATTAAGAACCATTTGTAATGGCTCAACCTCTTAGAAATATGGTGATTTCTTCAAGTTCATTTGAAATGAACCACCCAACCTTGGGATAAGAAATCATTTAGAATAAATATTTAACCTCATTATCGGTGAATTCAATATGTCCTTCTCAATAGGACCATTCAAACTTTGAATTTATTAAGAGTTTCTTGAAACTCAACCTTTTCTGGCGGTAACTTCATCTTGTCCTTCTCAATAGGACAACACATTCAGACTTGTGTTATGAACTTATTAAGAATAAGTATTCAACCATGATTCGGTAAATTCATCAAGTCTTTCTCACAAAGACCACCCAAAACCTAGGCTATGAATTTATTAAGAGTAATAGTACTCAACTTGGGCATGTACATTATTCGTCATAGGGATAGGTGGTGAGAAATGTACACTATGAGTCTTTCAATGGTTTCGTTAGACCACATTAAACTTAGATAACTAAGTTGGGTATCCACCATGAATTCCTCAACCAATGGGCTTTAAACCTATCCCCCTCGACGAATCTAGGACCAACTTCCGGCTTAACCCTTTGGTAAGCGGATATGCTAGGTTTCTTTCTAACTTCACATACTCTAAAGAGAGTACTCCATTCCTTATTAAGTGTCTAACAGATTCATGTCTTATGCAAATGTGCCTCTTTTTACCATTGTAAACTTGACTCTTGGCAACACAAATTGCAGCTTATGAATCACACAACAAGGAAACAGGAGGAGTCACACTTCCTCACTACGAAATATCGGCTAACAAACTCTTTAGCCACTCAGCTTCTTGCCCAGCTAGGTCAAGAGCTATAAACTCTGACTCCGTAGTAGAGCGAGCAATACAAGTCTGTTTTGAAGACTTCCAAGAAAGTGCTGCTCCTCCCAAAGTAAAAACTTATCCACTCGTAGAGCTTACTTCATCACTATCAGAGACCCAGTTGGCGTCACAATATCCTTCTAAAGTAGCAGGAAAGCCAACAAACTCAAGTCTCCAGTCCATCGTACCCTTAAGGTACTTAAGTAAACGTCTAAGAGCAACCCAATGCTCACCACTAGGGTTGTGAGTATATCACTAAGTCTGTTTACAACATAGGCAATATCTGGCCGAGTATAGTTCATTAAGAACACCAGACTTCCAATTATCTTGGCATATTCCGTTTGAGAAACGCTACTTCCTTTATTCTTAAAGAGATGTATGTTAGGGTCGAAAGGAGTTCGAATAGGGATGACATCAAAACTGTCAAATTTCTTTAACACTTTCACAATATAGTGTGTCTGACTTTAAGAAAATCCATTTTCAGTTTTGGTTACTTTGACTCCTAAGATTACATCGACTTCTCCCAAGTCAGTCATCTCAAACTTAGTGGACAAGAAACTCTTTGTTTTGTTAATGGACTCAATGTTAGTACTGAAAATCAACATGTCGTCAACATACAGGCTTATGATGACACAATTAGTACCAAACATTCTCGAATACACGTATGCATCCGAACCATTGACAACAAAACCAAAACTAAGGATAATTTTATGAAATTTCTCATACCACTGTTTAGGAGCTTGTTTAAGGCCATATAGATCTCCTCATCTAGATCCCCATTCAAAAATGCAGTATTTACATCCATTTGATGTGCTTGCAACTTGTGAATGGAGGCTAGTGCAAATAATGCACGGATCATTGAGATTTTAGTGACGGGAGAATAAGTATCAAAGAAGTCTTGACCAAATCTTTGAGTGAACCCTTTGACTACTAGCCTTGCCTTGTACCTCTGGATAGAACCATCTGGTCTAAGTTTCTTTCGAAAGACCCATTTACTGCTGATGGTTTTAAATCCTCTAGGCAAGTCAACTAATTCCCAAGTATGATTAGACATTATTGATTCTAGTTCATCTTTTATAGCGCGTTTCCATAAACTAGCATCAATAGATCGTATAGCTTCTTCGTAAGTTTTAGGATCATCATCTATCAAATAAGCTTGAACTATAGGATCAGATAGGGTGTCTAAATCATTTATCTCAAAAATAATGGAAGTTATGAAGTCTGGTCCAAAAGAGGTTTCAACTCTTTGTCTCTTACTTCTTCTAGGCTCAAATTCAATCTCTTGAGAAGACCTAGCAAGCACACTAGAAGAAGTGGATGACAAGTTTTCTATTTGTGTTTCAACACTTAATCTAGGTTTCTTGAGAGGAAAGATATCTTCAAAGAAAACATCATCCCTAGATTCACAAATAGAAGAATCTTGTAAAGTCATGAATCTATATGCGGCACTGTTAGAAGCATAGCCTATAAACACTGCATCAACGGTCTAAGGTCCAATGGTGGACTTATTAAAGTCTGGCAACACCACTTTGGCCAGACACCCCAACACTTTCAGGTATTATAAATTTAGGGCATACCCTTTCCATGATTCGTATGGGGTAGAATCAATTTTCTTATGAGGTACTCGGTTTAATATATGATTAGCCGATAGAATGACTTCCCCCCACATGTTGTCGAACAACCCAGAACTTATCAATAATGAGTTCATCATCTCTTTTAAATTTCTATTTTTCCTCTCGGCTATATCGTTCTATAAAGGAAAATAAGGGGCTGAAGTTTTATGTAATATGCCATTCATCTCACAAACCTTTTTTAGAAAATTAGATCCATATTCATCACCTCTATTAGACCTAACACGTCTTATTCTCCTATCTAACTGATTTTCAACTTCTGCCTTATAAATAAGAAAGAAGTTTTCAGCTTCATCTTTAGTTCTTAGGAGATAAACTTTTGTATATCTAGAGTAATCATCTACAAAAGTTATGTAGTAGTGTTTTCCTCTTTTACTTTCAATGTTTCTAAAGTCTGCTAGATCAGTATGTATAAGTTCTAACAGTTCAATCTTTCTCTTAGAAACAGTTTTAAAGGTAGGTTTAGCATGCTTAGCTTCTACACAAACTTCACATTTATTATAGTTTGTTATGTCTAGTTTAGGCAAAATATTCATACTCATCATTTTCTTTAAAGATTGAATATTTGTGTGTCCTAATCTAGCATGTCACATATCAACAGACTCAACAATATAAACAGAACTTGTAGCTTTATTTTCATTAAGTTGAGTTTCTATGACAAATAAACCTTCACTTAAAAAACATTTCCCGATATAATCACCATTACGGGAAAGTACAAGTTTATCTATCTCAAAAACTAACTTAATGCCTGCCTTGTTTAAGAGGCCACCACTGATCAGATTTCTACGAAGGGCAGGCACATATAGGACATTGTTAAGGGCCAAAGTTTTACCAGAAGTCAGCTTGAGTAAAACCTTGCCTTTGCCCATCACCTGAGAGCTGCTGGAGTTTCTCATGTACACAAGTTCACCACTTTCACGTCCTTGAACTCAGTGAAGAACTCCTTCCTTGCGCTGAAATGTCGAGAAGCTCTGGTGTCCACGACCCACTCGTTGTTATTCTCTACAAGGTTGACCTCTGAAACCACCGCGGCAAGGACATCATCATCCATGTTCTCCGCCACATGCATGCATGGTCTAGTCTCGTTCTGGCGGTCCACACGGTGCTGACATTGGTATGCCTTGTGACCAGCTTGCCCGCACACGTAACACTTCATGGTTTTTGCGTCTGGCTTGGCCTTGACCAGTTTCTTGAAGTTGGTAGTCTTCTGTGGTTTGGGCTTTTTGTTCTGGGGCCCTTCTTAAAGGGCTTCTTGGACCCTGATGCACCACTAGACTCAACTAAATTAGATTTAAAAGATAAGTGACTAAAGTTATTAGTAACCTTATCTTTCAATTGGTTGGCCTCTTTTATTTCCATGTGACCGATCAGCTCCTGAAATGGTATGTCCCTTTTCTTGTGCTTGAGGGAGTTGTGATAATCGGGCCATGACTTAGGCAACTTCTCGATCATGACATTTGCTTACAGAACCTCACATATTTGCATGCCTTCCGAGATGATATCCGAGACAAGATTCTCGTAGTCATGGACCTGGTCCATGATTGGCTTGTTGTCGGTCATCTGGAATTTCAACCACTCACCATCGACGTATTTTTTGATTCCCCGCGTCATCAGTATCGTACTTTGTATCCAACGAATCCCATATTACCTTTGCACTCCTCTCT
This sequence comes from Hibiscus trionum, assembly GCA_030270665.1. Classification (NCBI taxonomy): domain Eukaryota; kingdom Viridiplantae; phylum Streptophyta; class Magnoliopsida; order Malvales; family Malvaceae; genus Hibiscus; species Hibiscus trionum. The sequence goes on from BSYR01000019.1 coordinate 19,209,832, forward strand.
TTAAGGTACATGTCGAAAAGTTTGTTGGACATGTGACTTAGGAGATGGCCATGAACCGTCTTATTGTCCTTCTCATACTTGACAAATGTGGCAGTAGCAATAGCTTCGGTGGTAGCATCATTCTGCCCTTGGTTGTCGGCAGGGACAGCAACAGTAGTGGCAGCCACAAATGGTGGTCCGGTGAGCAGCACGTAGTCAAGGTCCAACTGCTCGAAGAAAATCAAAATGCGTTGGGACCACCTTCGATAATTTCTACCATCCAACGCATCAAGCTTGGACAGGTCTGGGATGAGCTTGCTAAGCAGTGCAAACGAGGATGCCATTTTGCAGAATCGGAGTGAGAATTGTTTCTAAATTGTTGGATTGAAGTACTGCAAAACGATCTGGTTAGCACTGACTGGAAAATAAAGAAATCAGAAAATAAAGCAAGGTGAACCGTGTCGTGGTATGTTGGCCACTGCCTTAGAAACAATTCTGCCCCGAACAGTGTAGTCGCTTCACAGGCAGATTGTCCATCGAGGTGAACACAGACGCTCTGAAAGTCGTACACTCGACACCGGAGTGAACAACGGTGGTACTGCTACTTCTGGCGATGAAGGAATGAAGAGAACTTTCAGAATGTTTTCTGTGTGTTTGTTGCATACTAATGTTGCATGAAGAACCTCTATTTATAGGCTGAAAATCATAGACAGAACCATCATTTTACTATCCAATTAATTCATATATAACAGCAGAATTAATCTGCATGTAATAGCTGTAGTAACAACTCTCCATAAAAGCAAATTAAACCTGCAATAATCATCCAATAACAGCTGCATTGAACACATGAATTTAACTAGAAAACAATCTAAATTCAACATAGTTCGAATCTGAAACAGACTGTTTATATTTGAATAGAACAACAAACTGTTCAGCTGGATCAAAACGTTCTGATTCGAATTTAATTAAAAAATAAATTAGTTTTTCAGAGCCTATAAATAAGTAGAAAAATTCTTTCACATTATCTTTTGTTCTTAAGAAAATTCCTTACAAATTTTCTCCAAAAAGATAATATACGCGCGCGGACACGAGCCGGCCGGCCGGCGACGGCAGCGGGGCGCGAGGATGTCCCCTGTTCTTTCCCACTCAACAAGGAAGGGGGAAACATGGGTATAAATACCCTTCACAAGCCTTTTTCCCAACCCATGTCGGATATAGGCTTTTGCCTTTGGTTCTCACCTTAAGCATTACCAACATTCCCTCACTAATGCAAAAGAATTCATCTGAATCTCAAACACAGACCTCCTCAGAAGAGCAATAGCGGAATTAGTTGCTTAAGCACTAGTGAACGTATCTTGAACTAGTACATAGTGATAATGAGCGATCCTTCTCTTAGATAAGTGAAACTAGTCTTGAACTTTCTAAGATTGAGGTAAACTCATAACACACAACTAACTCCTTCATCCACCAAAGTTCTCGATGTGTAAGATATATATACACAAGTGTATATTTGGCCATCTTACCTCAGGATTCTAGTAAGTGTATTAGAAAAACGGCCCAACGTTTTTCACAGAAGGTGGATAATCCTTCTCACTTACATAGGTTATTTCATCAAGTTTATCTCGACATAAACCACCCTGAAATCGGGCTATGAAATAATTAAGAACCATTTGTAATGGCTCAACCTCTTAGAAATATGGTGATTTCTTCAAGTTCATTTGAAATGAACCACCCCACCTTGGGATAAGAAATCATTTAGAATAAATATTTAACCTCATTATCGGCGAATTCAATATGTCATTCTCAATAGGACCATTCAAACTTTGAATTCATTAAGAGTTTCTTGAAACTCAACCTTTTCTGGCGGTAACTTCATCTTGTCCTTCTCAATAGGATAACACATTCAAACTTGTGTTATGAACTTATTAAGAATAAGTATTCAACCATGATTCGGTAAATTCATCAAGTCTTTCTCACAAAGACCACCCAAAACCTAGGCTATGAATTTATTAAGAGTAATAGTACTCAACCTGGGCATGTACATTATTCGTCGTATGGATAGGTAGTGAGAAATGTACACTATGAGTCTTTCCATGGTTTCGTTTGACCACATTGAACTTAGATAACTAAGCTGGGTATCCACCATGAATTCCTCAACCAATGGGCTTTAAACCCATCCCCTCGACGAATCTAGGACCAACTTTCGGCTTAACCCTTTGGTAAGCGGATCTGCTAGGTTTCTTTCCGACTTCACATACTCTAAAGAGAGTACTCCATTCCTTATTAAGTGTCTAACAAATCCATGTCTTAAGCGAATGTGCCTCTTTTTACCATTGTAAACTTGACTCTTGGCAACACAAATCGCAGCTTGTGAATCACACAACAAGGAAACATGAGGAGTCGCACTTCCTCACTACGGAATATCGACTAACAAACTCTTTAACCATTCAGCTTCTTGCCCAACTAGGTCAAGAGCTATAAACTCTGACTCCGTAGTAGAGCGAGCAATACAAGTCTGTTTTGAAGACTTCCAAGAAATTGCTCCTCCTTCTAAAGTAAAAATTTACCCACTCATAGAGCTTACTTCATCACTATCAGAGACCCAGTTGGCGTCACAATATCCTTCTAAAGTAGCAGGAAAGCCAACAAACTCAAGTCTCCAGTCCATCGTACCCTTAAGGTACTTAAGTAAGCTTCTAAGAGCAACCCAATGCTCACCACTAGGTTTGTGAGTATATCTACTAAGTCTGTTCACAGCATAGGCAATATCTGGCCGAGTATAGTTCATTAAGAACACCAGACTTCCAATTATCTTGGCATATTTCGTTTGAGAAACGATACTTCCTTTATTCTTAAAGAGATGTATGCTATGGTCAAAAGGAGTTCGAACAGGGATGACATCAAAACTGTCAAATTTCTTTAACACTTTCTCGATATAATGTGTCTGACTTAAAGAAAATCCCTTTTCAGTTTTGGTTACTTTGACTCCTAAGATTACATCGACTTCTCCCAAGTCAGTCATCTGAAACTTAGTGATGAGTATTTATTTTGGTTGTGTTTTTGGTCCTTATTTCGATTAAATATAAGTTTGAGGGACTTAACTGGGTTGTTTTATGATGTTTTCATGCAGGGGACATGATGTTGGAATTTTGCAGAAAATGCTGTAGTCATGGGCATGAATACTGACTGGGCGCCACGTCAGCGTCTTCTAGAAGCTGACGTCAGCAGCAATGATAGCTTATCGGGCCGCTTATCAGATAGCTTATCTCCGGATTTTTAAATTTTAAAATTTAAACTTTGGATAATTATTTTGTTTAATTTTAATTATCATTTTAGGTTTACCTAGGTTATTTGAAACACTATAAATACCCCTTTTTGGGTAAGACTTGTCATCAATCAATTATCATTTGAATATCATTTCATCTTCTCTTGGAAATTCTTCTCTTCTTAGTTTTACTTAAGTTATTTTCTTATATTTCTTCTTTTAATTATTTCTTAAATTTCGAGCATGATTAATTTGATAACCATGCTCGGTTAGATATTTTTAAAGCCGAAGGCTTATGCGATGACGCGTTCTCAAGGCGAGGTTTGAAACTATGCTTCAAACATTTCGAAAACTTCTCTCAATTTCTTCATACTTTATTTTCTAAATCAAAATGATTTTTAAAACCCAAAGATTGACTTTGGAGAAAAACAATTGTTTTGATCTATAAAGTGGGAGGGAGGATCGGTTATTGAAATGAATTCGACTTCCAGGGAACACACTTAGTAAATAGATTACTAAGAGAAATTGAGATCGAATCGTTTTTATAGAAATGACTTTTCAAGTTGGTTACGAGCTTAAGTAATTTGTTTTCTCAAACATTGAGTTGTTTTAGACAAATTATCAAAACTGAAACCAAAAGTTGATTTTGAAAATTCAATTTACAAACAAAAACTCGAGGATTGACCTTGAAGTAATTTTGCCAACAAGTTTTTCGAAATAAAAATCTTTACCAAGGAACCAAGTAGAACAAATCAATGTGAAAGCCCGAGGCTGGTAATCTTATATTTACTTTAAACTCTTTTAAAATCTTCCTTTTACTCTCTTAAACAATTACATTTCATTGCAACAAACCTCCACCTAAATCACCTCAACATAGCTCCATCAACAACTCTTGGTTCAGAAACTACAAAAGCGCGACAAGGAAAGTTCTAAGTCCCTATGGGTTCGACTCCTGCTTCCCTATCTAAACTTAATTTAATTCCTTTATTTAATTTATTATTCATAAGAAGGAAATTATTCTTAATACATTACGACGCGTGTCATTTAGTGGACAAGAAACTCTTTGTTTTGTTAATGGACTCAATGTTAGTACTGAAAATCAACATGTCATCAATATACAGGCTTATGATGACACAATCAGTACCAAACATCCTCGAATACACGCATGCATCCGAACCATTCACAACAAAACCAAAACTAAGGATAGTTTTATAAAATTTCTCATACCACTGTTTAGGAGCTTGCTTCAGGCCATAAAGTGACTTTTTAAGTCTACAAACTTTGCCTTCCTTACCAGGCGCATCGAAGCCAAGAGGTTGCTCCATATAGATCTCCTCATCTAGATCTCCATTCAAAAATGCAGTCTTTACAACCATTTGATGTACTTGCAACTTGTGAATGGAGGCTAGTGCAAACAATGCACGGATCGTTGAGATTTTAGTGACGAGAGAATAGGTATCAAAGAAGTCTTGACCAAATCTTTGAGTGAACCCTTTGACTACTAGCCTTGCCTTGTACCTCTGGATAGAACCATCTGGTCTAAGTTTCTTTCGAAAGACCCATTTACTGCTGATGGTTTTAAATCCTCTAGGCAAGTCAACTAATTCTCAAGTATGATTAGACATTATTGATTCTAGTTCATCTTTTATAGCGCTTTTCCAGAAACTAGCATCAATAGATCGTATAGGTTCTTCGTAAGTTTTAAGATCCTCATCTAACAAATAAGCTTGAGCTATAGGATCAGATAGGGTGTCTAAATCATTTATCTCAGAAATAAAGGAAGTTATGAAGTCTGGTCAAAAAGAGGTTTCAACTCTTTGTCTCTTACTTCTTTTAGGCTCAAATTCAATCTCTTGAGAAGACCTAGCAGCCACACTAGAAGAAGTGAATGGCAAATTTTCTATTTGTGTTTCAACACTTAATCTAGGTTTCTTGAGAGGAAAGATATCTTCAAAGAAAACAGCATCCCTAGATTCACAAATAGAAGAATCTTGTAAAGTCATGAATCTATATGCGGCATTGTTAGAAGCATAGCCTATAAACACTGCATCAACGGTCTTAGGTCCAATGGTGGACTTCTTAAAGTCTGGCAACCCCACTTTTGCCAGACACCCCCACACTTTCAAGTATTGTAAATTTAGGGCATACCCTTTTCCATAATTCGTATGGGGTAGAATCAATTTTCTTATGAGGTACTCGATTTAATATGTGATTAGCCGATAGAATGGCTTCCCTCCCACATGTTGTCGGACAACCCAGAACTTATCAACAATGAGTTCATCATCTCTTTTAAAGTTCTATTTTTCCTCTCGGCTATACCGTTCTATTGAGGAAAATAAGGGGCTGAAGTTTCATGTATTATGCCATTCATCTCACAAACCTCTTTTAGAAAATTAGATCCATATTCACCACCTCTATCAGACCTAACACGTTTTATTCTCCTATCTAACTGATTTTCAACTTCTGCCTTATAAATAAGAAAGAAGTTTTCAGCTTCATCTTTAGTTCTTAGGAGATAAACTTTTGTATACCTAGAGTAATCATCTACAAAAGTTATGTAGTAGTGTTTTCCTCCTTTAATTTCAGTGTTTCTAAAGTATGCTAGATCAGTATGTATAAGTTCTAACAGTTCAGTCTTTCTCTTAGAAACAGTTTTAAAGGTAGGTTTAGCATGCTTAGCTTCTACACAAACTTCACATTTATTATAGTTTGTTATGTCTAGTTTAGGCATAATATTCATACTCATCATTTTCTTTAAAGATTGAATATTTACGTGTCCTAATCTAGCATGCCACATATCAACAGACTCAACAATATAAGCAGAAGTGGTAGCTTTATTTTCATTAAGTTGAGTTTCTATGACAAATAAACCTTCACTTAATAAACCTTTCCCGACATAATCACCATTACGGGGAAGTAAAATTTATCTGTCTCAAAAACTAACTTAATGTCTGCCTTGTTTAAGAGGCCACCACTGATTAGATTTCTACGAAGGGCATGCACATATAGGACATTGTTAAGGGCCAAAGTTTTACCGGAAGTCAGCTTAAGTAAAACCTTGCCTTTGCCCATCACTTGATAGTTGCTGGAGTTTCCCATGTACACACGTTCACCATTTTTCACGTCCTCGAACTCGGTGAAGAACTCATTCCTTGCGCATAAATGTCGAGAAGCTCCGGTGTCCACGACCCACTCGGTGTTCTTCTCTACAAGGTTAACCTTCAAAACCACCTTGGCAATGACATCATCATCCATATCCTCCACCACATGCATGCGTGGTCTAGTCTCGTTCTGGCGGTCCACACGGTGCTGACATTGGTACGCCTTGTGACCAGCTTGCTCGCACACGTAACACTTTATGGTTTTTGCATCTAGCTTGGCCTTGACCGGTTTCTTGAAGTTGGTAGTCTTCTGTGGTTTGGGATTTTTGTTCTGGGGGCCCTTCTTAAAGGGCTTTTTGGACCCTGATGCACCACTAGACTCAACTAAATTAGATTTAAAAGATAAGTGACTAAAGTTATTTGTAACCTTATCTTTCAATCGGTTGGCCTTTTCAATTTTCATGTGACCGATCAGCTTCTGAAGTGGTATGTCCCTTTTCTTGTGCTTGAGGGAGTTGCGATAATCGGACCATGACTTAGGCAACTTCTCGATCAGGACATTTGCTTGCAGAACCTCACGCATCTGCATGCCTTCCGTGATGATATCTGAGACAAGATTCTCGTAGTCATGCCAACGACGTATTTTTTGATCCCCGCGTCATCGGTACCGTACTTTGTATCCAACGAATCCCATATCACCTTTGCACTCCTCTCCTTAAGGTACATGTAGAAAAGTTTGTTGGACATGTGACTTAGGAGATGGCCACGAACCGTCTTATTGTCCTTCTCATACTTGGCAAAGGTGGCAGCAGCAATAGCTTCGGTGGCAGCATCATTCTGCCCTTGGTTTTCGGTAGGGATAGCAACAGTAGTGGCAGCCACGGATGGTGGTTCGGTGAGTAGCACGTAGTCAAGGTCCAACTGCTCGAAGAAAATCAGAATGCGTTGGGACCACCTTCGATAATTGCTACCATCCAACGCATCAAGCTTGGACAGGTCTGGGATGAGCTTGCTAAGTAGTGCAGACGAGGATGCCATTTTGCAGAATCGGAGTGAGAATTATTTCTAAATTGTTGGATTGGAGTACTGCAAAACGATTTGGTTAGCACTGACTGGAAAATAAAGAAATCAGAAAATAAAGCAAGGTGAACCGTGTCGTGGTATGTTGGCCACTGCCTTAGAAATAGTTTTGCCCCGAACAGTGTAGTCGCTTCACAGGCAGATTGTCCCCCGAGGTGAACACGGACGCTCCGGGAGTCGTATACTCGACACCGGAGTGAACAACAGTGGTACTGCTACTTCTGGCGATAGAGGAATGTAGAGAACTTTTAGAATGTTTTCTGTGTGTTTGTTGCATACTAATGTTGCATGAAGAACCTCTATTTATAGGCTGGAAATCATGGACAAAACTGTCATTTTATTGTCCAATTAATTCATATATAACATCAGAATTAATCTGCATGTAACAGCTGCAGTAACAGCTCTCAATAACAGCAAATTAAACATGCAATAATAATCCAGTAACAGCTGCTGTGAACACATGAATTTGACTGGAAAACAGTCTAAATTCAACATAGTTCAAATCTGAAACAGATTGTTTATATTCGAACAGAACAGCAGACTGCTGGATCAAAACGTTCTGATTTGAATTTAATTAAAAATAAATTAGTTTTTCAGAGCCTATAAATAAGTAGAAATTTTTTTCACATTATCTTTTGTTCTTAAGAAAATTCCTTACGAATTTTCTCCAAAAAAAAATATCCGCACGCAAGCCCAAGTCAAGTCGACCGGCCGACGACAGCGGCGCACAAGGATGTCCCTTGTTCTTTCCTACTCAACAAGGGAGGGGGGAAACATGGTTATAAATACCCTTCACAAGCCTTTTTCCCAACCCATGTGGGATATAGGCTTTTGCCTTTGGTTCTTACCTTAAGCATTACCAACACAAACCGCTTGTCTACAAGGTGTGCATTTGTCAAAGATTAAGAATATGTACGAACATATACTGCCTTGTAATGACCTTAAGACTATTCAAAATCTGTCTTACTAGCCGATTAATCCGTATCGGATATTGCATAGGCCTATTGTGGATAACTCTCTTAAACCAGTTTCCTCCATTTGTGACGTCATGATTTAAACTTCTGATCTTTATTTAAAGACTTAACGACTCATCCAGTTAGACCAACTAATTGTTGATTTAAAATAATATATTTTAATCACGAAAAATTGTAATAATTTAGAGTTAAGTATTGAGATTAAATGAACCTTTGAATTAACCAACATAATAATTTAGAGTTAATTATTAATAATAATTAATAAAATTGATTATTTTAAAGATAAAAGTAAAGTCACATATGATCACTAAACTCTTATCAATTATTTAATTTTATAATTAAATTTTTAATTACTTTAATATTACCGTTAAATTTTTAATTTTATTCTAATTTGGCTAATGATCCGTTTAGAGTTTTTTTTCCTCTTCATTGTTTTATTTTTTTTTGTATTAGTTGTTTAGGTGTGATGTTGTTGGTCTTTAGCAAATCAGTGGTGGAAGATGGGATTGGGTCACTATAACTCAAAATATTGAGAAACCGAAATTTGGTCTTTCAAAAAAATTTAAAGTAATTTGATCCTCGAAAAATTAAAAAAATCATATCAAACTTTGATTTTTTTGGGGATTTTTAGTTAAATCTTCCTATATTTTTCTAAAAATTATCATTAAATCTCTCAAAATTATTAAAAATTTTAGTTAGACTATAATTTTTTTTTAAAAAAAAACAAATAAATTAAATCCTTTAATATTTTTGAAAATTTAGTTTAAACCTTTAAATTTTTAAAATTTTAAGTTATCCTCAAATTTTTTTCACCGAGTTTCACCGTTGAGTATATTTGTCACCCATACTTTGTTATTGTCCATGTTGTATTCTACTCTATATCTTTTCTTTCTATTTTTCTATTTTTCATCTTTTTATTTCTTGGCTTTAAATTTTTATGTTATTTATTTTAATGTCTTTTCTCTTTCTTTAATGAAGATTATAGGTGTTTTCTTCCTTGCTATTATACCGTATTTTATTTGCTCACGTAACATGTTTTTTTCTTTTTTTCTTTCCAGAGCTAGATTTCACGTCTTTTGTCCATTTGACAACTTTTGGGTTATTTTTTTACCTACTTTAATTTTGATAGACATACTGATTATCTCGTATTAATAAATATTTATAGATTAATTCTCTTGTGTTGATAAATACCTTTAGATTAGTTTTTTTTTTTGTATTGATAAACACCATCGTATTGATTATATCTATTTATATGTTAATGTTGATAATTTTTTATCTTTCACCATCGACGGTGGTGTTTATTGGTATCTTATATTTTTTTCGAGTTGTTTGATTGAATTTTTTTTATCCTTTCCATGTAAGGTCCTATTTTCATTATTTAGTGGCTAATTTGTGCTTTTTGATAGTCTTAAAAAATGATTAATTAGTGGAGAAGCATATGAGAAAAGTAAATTGTTGTTGTACTTAATGAGTTCGAGTCTTGTATACTCATTGTTATCCGAAAGTTAACATGTCTTGCATACAACAAGCATTTATTTTTTTAAAGCCCCAATTCTAATAAATTTCACATGACCGTTTAAATCATCGAGTCATTCATACTAGCGGATATTGTGTTAGATCTTTAATCGAGGTTTAAAGTTTAAATACTAGTGTTGTGAATACAAATAGGTTGACAAAATTATACTATAATAAATTTTTTTTTTAATCGAAAGAGGGTAAACAAACTCAGGATGGTGACACAGCACCTATCTTGTCCCTAGCAAGGCAAGAAAATAAAAACGAAGGTGGCTGATCTAGAACGGTAAGGGCTCGAGTTGAACAATCCTGGGATTTTGCTAGCTTATCTGTCGTCGTATTCTGGTCGCGGGGAACCCAAATCACCTCGGTAAACCAGCTCCGCTCTCGCCAAGATGCAATTGCCCTGACCAGCGGCGTAGGGCTTGAGGAGGCATGTCTATCCATCACCATGTCCACTGCAGTGCGACAATCCGATTGGAGTTGTACCCTTTCGAAACCATTCTCCCAAGCCAAATAGAGACCAGTCCAGATTGCCCAAAGCTCAGTCGTGAAAGCAGTGGCAATGCCCAATGATTGCTGGAAACCTAGCAACCAGTTGCCGCTGTCGTCCCTAAAGATGCCTCCAATCAAACCCTGACCAGACGAGGCACGAATGCTGCCGTCGACATTGACGCATATAAAACCTGGCAGGGGTCTGATCCATCCCTGAGCAGCCGTTGACTTCCTCACCATTTTATTGTTGTGACTGCGAGTGAAACATGAGGCTTCAGCATAGTAACGGGCCCACAAAATGCTTCGGTACAGGATGGACGAAGGCTGGTTTGTGGAACCTTGAAAAACCAACTCGTTCCGATGTTTCCATAAATTCCATGTCGTCGCAGCAAAAACAAACCCCCATGGGACGTTCTCAATGTACGACATAGCCCGTAAATTATGGTAAATCCATGCAGAGGCATCAACCATTGTGAAGAAATCTGCCTGTGAAGCAGCAGGCAGAGTCGACTTCCATGCTATCGACGCAGACGGGCAATCGTGAAGGACATGCAAAATAGACTCAGGGTGCAAACTGCAGCACGGACACAGGCTCGAGGGGCTAATAGACCGCCTACAACGTTCCACGTTGGTCATCTGTTTTCCTTGGAAGGCACACCACAGAAATAAGCGGACACGCTGAGGAACCTGGAGTTTCCAAATAACATCCCAAGCCGGGCTTTTCACCGACCAGGTTGCGCTTGTAATACAAGAGTAGGCAGAAGATACCTCAAATTTGTTTGTTGGGCTCCACCGCCAAACAATTGCATCACTTACATCGTCGGGAGCAGGGCATTTAGTTCCTAGAATATGCGATACAGCAGGCTCCGTGAACGTGCAAGCAAGCTTGGTCTCATCCCAACCCCCATCTGGCAAAACGAAATCATGGATCGAGGTGGACTCGCTATCACAGACAAGGAAATCTCGCAAGGGGCCAAGTTGTGACAGCCATATGTCATCCAGAAGGCGAACTGTGTTACCGTTTCCGACTGTCCAAGAAATGTTGTTTAGGAGAATCAGCCACACTGAGTCTAAGGCTCGCCACAGGGGCGTGCATGAGTTGCGAGCGATCATTGTCAGACAAAGTCCAGTCAGGTTATATTTCTCACGCAGTAGCTGGACAAACCATACATTGGGTGTATGAATAATTTGAAACCCAATTTTCAATATGAAGGCAATGTTAAAGTTGTGGAGGCGTCGGAAGCCTAGACCACCCCTATCAACTAGTTGGCACAAGGATTCCCAGTTTATCAAAGATACCTTAGATGCATTCGTCGTCGAACCCCAGATGAATTGACGAATTAATCGTTCAATATTTGTACAAACACCCTTAGGTAACATGGTCGTTTGCATGAAGTAGATAGGGATGGCCCCTAAAACTAATTTCGCCAGAGTAATCCGCCCTGCCATCGAGAGCGACCGAGCAGCCCAGCCTGATAACTTCGCCCTTACCTTGTCTATAATGAACTCATAGTCAGCGCACCGGATGCGTTGGTGTAAGACTGGTACCCCCAAATACTTCCCCAGGGAATTGACATGTTGGAAACCCAGAGACGAGGTGATAGCTTCTTGAAGATGTACAGGAGTATTGGGCGAAAAATATATGTGAGTTTTCCGCTTATTCACACGGTGGCCAGAGTAAGAGCCAAACACATATAGGATGTTGTTGATTACTGCAGCTTGTGTTTCGCTCGCCTGAGTATACAAAATCAGGTCATCAGCGAAGAAGAGGTGGGAGACCGGTGAGCCGTTCCGTCGAAAACGGAAAGGATGCCAAGAGCCTTGATTTACAGCGTCGGAGATGAGGTGCCCCAGGCGTTCCATGGCCAGAACGAAAATATATGGGGAGAGTGGATCCCCCTGACGTACCCCACACTCGGGATTGAAAGGCCGTGAGAGACGATCATTCCATTGCACTTGGAGCTGAGAGGAAGTAACATTTGCCATGATTATCCGGCAGATACCTGCCGGGAAGCCAGCGGCAACGAGTGAGTCAGAGATGAAATCCCAACTGAGCCTATCAAAGGCTTTTTCTAAGTCGACCTTGACCGCCATCCACCCTTGTTTTCCTTTACGGGTACGCATGGCATGAATAACTTCCTGATTGATGATGATATTTTCAGCAATAGAACGCCCGGCAATGAAACTGGTTTGGCTAGGGGAGATGATATCAGGAAAAATGGGTTTCAGACGCCGAACAATCACCTTACTTAGCAGTTTATAGACCACGGTGCAGAGGCTGATTGGTCTGAAATCAGAGAAGGTCTCCGGTGAGTCCTTTTTGGGTAGGAGAACTAACATAGTGCGATTAAGATCCCGTTCCAGCGCTTCCCCCCGGAAAATCCCTTTGATCATAGAGCATATTGCGGGGCCAACAGTGGGCCAATTATGCTGAAAAAATTGTGCATGAAGGCCATCCCAACCGGGGGACTTGAGCGGGGCCATATCACGGAGAGCCTCATAGATTTCGGTTGACGATGGTACATCATCCAAGTGCTGCATAAGATCTAGTGGTCCCACATGGTAACTAGAAAACGCCGGGAAAGGTTCAGAGAGGAACGGATCAGCAGCAAATAAAGAAGAAAAAATTTAACTGCCTCCTCTTGTAGAACCGAGTCTTCCTCACACCAAGATCCATCAGAAATCCTTAAAGATGAAATGCGGTTTTTCTGTTTTCGTCGGACTGCCTTACGGTGGAAATAGGACGTATTTCTATCGCCATCAATTACCCAATCCGTCCTCGATTTTTACTTCCAAAGAAGCTCTTCTTGGTCTAGGAGATGCTCAAGCTCCGTCAAAAGATCAGATTCAAGGTGTCTTAGAAAGGATGAAGGACGTGTGCTGAGAGTACGTTGAATGCCACGTAGACGGGCCATGATTTGCTTCTTCCTCACTCCAATATAACCGAAAACAGATTTGTTCCACTTGTCAGCTGCCTCCATAAAGTGAGAAATAGTGGATGTCATCGAATCACTATGCTTCCAATTATCTTGGACCATACGTGGGAAGTCAGGATGTAACTGCCAACCAGAAAAGTATCTGAAAACAGCTTGTCGTGGTCGTCGACAGGTGGCCCCAACGGTCAGAAGAATAGGTCTGTGGTCGGAGCGGAGACGGAGCAGGTGTTGGACACTGGATTCTGGAAAGGAAGAGTCCCAGTAACTGTTGCACAGGAAACGATCCAGACGGAGCGACGCATTGCCCCTTGTCCAGGTGAACGCCGGACCCGAAAACCCCATATCATGAAGGCAATGGTCGAAAAGCAAGCCTTGGAAATCTTTGCTTGGTTTGCTGGAGACAGCACATCCCAGTCTTTCATTGTCATGGAGAGTGGCGTTGAAATCACCGAAAATAACCCAAGGTTCTCGGATGGTGGCAGCAAGACGGCTCAAATTAGACCATAAAGACTTACGAGGGCCCGAGTGTGGGCTAGCGTAGACAGCGGATGCAAGGAAAGAATTCCCCGAGTGTCTGGCTGTAACCCGGTAATAAATGTATTGGAAGTTGTTCGAAAGAATCTCCACAGAGACTATATCCCACCATGCTAACCAAATGCCACCGGCAAAGCCTATTGCCTCAACCCTGTGCGAGTGCGGAAACCCCAAAGCTGTAATGACAGCGTTGGCACGGGTGCCACTTACCCTTGGTTCTACAAACACGACAATATCAGGTCTATAATCACGGATAAATTGTTTAGCTGCAGGGATAAAACGCCAATGCCCACAGCCTTGAACATTCCAACTAAAGATTTTACAATCCATAAAAAGGTAAAGAAAGGTGAAAGAGACCAAACATTGGTTATTCCAGCATTGCCACCGCCTGTTCACCTACAGGGGGTTGGTTATGTTCAACAGCTTGATCCGGCGACGTCGAGGCCATATCAACCTCGGGCGGCTTTTCAGTGGTGAGACAATAGTCTCGTGGAGCACCCCGGATCCCTGGGTCAATGGTGTCACCTGACTGAGGAGCTGGGATGGGAGCAATGTTGGGATCTGAATTTTCATCTAAAATAACAACAGTGTGCTTCAAGTTGTCCAGGCCGAAAGAAGGGTTTGCATGGGGGGACTTTGATGTGCTTGCACGGTGCGATCCACGTGGGGCTATCAGGAAATCAGCCAGGGTTAATGGTTTGCGCACTGAGAGGCCTGGGGTGGTCCGGGGTACAACAGGTTGTTTCCCTTTGGATTTTGTTTTTGTCTTGCTAGGGTTTGCATGGGTTCTCTGCTTGTCAGTGGAATTACGCGGGGCAGCAGGGGGCTGTAGCATTATCAGGAGCCACGGCAGATTCGGGCTCATAGATTGGGTTGAACCTCGACGCCTGGAAAGGCCCAGTCCATTGCTGCTCTACTGCAGCCGGTGATTTCTTAGAAGGTCTGCGCTGCCGGCGTTCAACCATCACCCATGGTCCGAACTGGGAGGTTTCCGGTGGCGTGGGAGGAGGAACCTCAACATTGGCCGGCTGTACTGGTTCCGTGGGCGGGACATTAGCGCCATCTTTCCTCACCTCTGGGCATGATTCTTTAAGGTGCCCATAACGCCCACACTCGAAACAGATTATTGGGAGGGCCTCGTATTCAACGAGTTGCACGTTGCCATTGATTAAAAGCTTTGAGATGAGGGGTTTCCGGAGGTCTATTTGGACGGCCATGCGGGCAAATCGACCTCTCTGGCCATGCTTGGTTTGATAATCGATCCGCTTAACCGGCCCTATGCATTCACCAATTACTGTGATGAGGCTGCGCTTATACAGAGTCGCTGGCAGTCCAGGCAACCTGATCCACGACCATATCATGAAGGGGTGGGGTTGCGATGTGCAGAAGTCAGCCGACCAGGGTTCAACTGTTAGATAGTGCCCGAAAACAACCCAGGGACCGGCGGTGAGAACATGTAGGAAGTCAGATTTCAGCCGGAACGTCGCAAGGAAATAGTCGTTGTCAATATCCATGAGTTTGAAGGACTGTTTCGGCTTTCACAATTCATAGAGTTTGTTTCGCAGAGTTGTGTATCCAATCCGACGCCCTAAAAGCTTCAGAACAACTGTGTGGGCAAAGCTCTTCTCTGTTAACTCTTGTATGTGATCAGAAAAGTCAATGGCAATAAGGCCGTCGACCACGGTGCGGGTAACGTCACCCTCCTCGAGGTCAAAATCCTCGTCATCAAGGATTTCCTCTTCTTCAGTTGGGGCCTCGGGCACCCCATGCATCAACGAATCTTTATAGGAGGGTATCTCAAAACTATCTGATCTGTCGCCCGGATTGCCTTCGTCCGGTGGTTTCTTCTCAAGGCGACGGTGTTTACGTGGGTTTGGGGGGTGGCGGCGGTCGATTCAAACACACCTATTATATTTGATCACAATTTTAATTCCAACTCAAAAGAGAGGAAAAGATAATAAATCTTTAAATTAGGGATCAATCGATTAAATACTAATAATTATACCAAAAAGAAAAAAATCATTATAATTTTTTAAAACTTTTTGAGTAAGCGTGTAAGGTAAGATGTGGATCCTTTCCAGTTTCCGTCATATAATCAAACTTCATAACCTAATTATGGGATTGGGAGCATCCTTCTCATTAAGATGGTTTAGACAATTTTAATAATTAATAAATTCATATAAAATGACTAATCATACCTGACAGCAAACAAAACTCCAGGCTCTTATTCATTTGTCTTCAATGGTCAAATTTTAGAATTTGGCACAAAAATGCTAATATATAGATAATAAATCTATTTTTTTCTTTGTTTCGTTTTTATTTAAATATTTGATTTTTTTTTGAAAATTGATACCACTAATTTTATTAAACAAGAAAATATCTAAAATTACAATGATAGTTTACTGCTGAGTAAACAAACACCTAAAATTAGATACAAACCCAGAAGAAACAATTAGCGGCTCTATATCACAATAGGAGAATAGGTAAGAACCTAATCCAAAGACTCGAAACAAAAGACAGATACAAACACCCCCAAATCGACGATGATGGGTAAAACCATCAACAAACAACATTAACAAATGCATATTACAATGATCGTACGTTGACAAAAAGGTCATTACCACAACTCAATCGCGAATAAACGGTAGATGTATTCGCGTATCCAAATCTGGTTCAAGGGTCCGAGAAGGGGGATCAACAGCATAATGAAAGGAACACCATCTTGATCAGTCGTGGCGTCGTCAGATCCAACCCTAATTAAAAATCAAACAAAAAAACAAAAAAAAAACGTGCCAAAAGACAGAGAAATACGTGCCAAAAGGTAGACTAAATCGTGCCACGAGAGCAGAATAATTTATTAAAAATAAAACAAAAAACAAAAATAAAACAATAGATCCGGCGGTCGGCAACCAGTATTAAAACCGGTGCCGCCGCCGGCAATTAAATGAGAAAAAGAGCAAAAATAGACAGTGGCGGCTAAAGATTTTCAGAGCAAAAGTTTTAGGTTTTCAAAAGAAAACGTAAATGCAAATATTTGATTTTGATGATTTGGTATAGTAAATAACTTTATCATTGGATTATAAAATAACATTGGAATATTTTAATTAGTTACTAATTTTACAAATATCAAATAATTATATTTTTTATTATATAGAATAAACACTTTAATGTAATAAGTCTAATATTTATTTTTTTATAAAAATGTAATTATAACATCGAGTTTTTAAAAATTAAATGTTTATATTTCACCGTTAAAATATAAGAAAATTTTACAACGTGTGACGAACACCGTTGAAAATCATTAAATTGATTAATAAAAATTAAAAATCTCAATGGCTCAACATACAATTATAAATTATTTAAAGTAAAATTTCAAATAAATTGTTTTTCATATATATATATATATTATATTTTTAATTTTTTTAAATAATTACATCAAATATTTATCTTAATCAATTTAAAAACTAAAAACCTCAAATCATAAATTTAAAACTCTAAACCCTAAACAATAAACCCTAAATTCATTTATAACTTTGTTTGATGCACTGAACATTCCACTTTCTTCTCCTCTCCTAATCTCTTACTCAATTTATGTTTGCAATCATTAACGAAATAAAAAACAGTGAAATAAATACCGATAAAAATTACATGATCGAATAAAATAAAAAGTAGATAGGTAAATCTTAAACAGAAATCGAAAATAAAAACAATAGTGAAATTATTTATGGCTTATGGTTAATGGTTTAGGGTTTATATTTTTGGCTTTATAGTTTAGGATTTATGTTGTTGGGTTTAGGGTTTATATTTTAGGGGTTTTTTATTTTTTAAATTGACTAAGGTTGATATTTAACTCAATTATTTTAAAACAAAATTAAAAATATAATATATATATATATGGAAAATAATTTACTTAAAATTTTATTTTAAATAATTTATAATTTTATGTTGAGTCCTTGAGATTCTTAATATTTATTAATTAATTTAATGATGTTCAACGATGTTAAGCATTGGTGGTGTTCAACGGTGTTCGTCGAGCATAATAGACTCATCCTAAAATATATAATTTTGTTACCGTAAAATTTTCACGCGAAACTGGAATAATTATTCACAGTTTTAAAATTTTGTTGTTTTATTTAAACTATTTTAGTATTTTTTTATATCCGGATTGCGAAGCCTCAAGAAGAACCGGTAAAGACGAATAGTCCTAGAGTGAGGTATCTTTACGGTGCGGCTAAAAAGAGACGATCTTACATAAATTCTTATTATTTTAGGTTATAATATAAGAATTTGTGTAGTTACACAAATTCTTACGTAAATCAAAATCTACACAAATTTTTATTAAATTGTTAAACTCAGATAATAAAAATTTTAATTTTATCGAAATTCTTACAAACCCTATATAAATTTTTACTATTTTTATACGAATTTATGTCAGTTGTATTTTAAGCGGGTTTTTTTTAGACTTTCCAAGGCTAGCAGAGAGTGAGAGTCAGAGTCAGAGATTGACTTTTGAAAGGCTGGACATATAGCCTATAGGGCAGGGACCAAATGCTCTACCATTTATCCGCTTTTGGTAAACGTACCACACTTTTATCTTACTTTTTCAGGCCGTCGGTATTTTTTCTTAATATTATATTTTTAAAATAATTAAATAAATATAAATCTTCATATTTAAAAATTTAGCCAATGCATCATTTGATTGTTTATCACATTTTAAGCTATAGTTAATTAGTTTGATAGTCGATATGTATGATACTTCCACAGACATGAACATTTCACTACTGCACGTAAGAAGGACGGTTTGACTTTGATTCGATTTTATAAGGTCGAGTTTTTTAAAGAAAATTTTAGGTTTAGGTTTAATTTTTTGAGTACGAGATCGGGTCGGGTTTGAGTTTGAGTTTAAGGTGAAAAATATCCTACTTGACTCAACCTAAAATAATTGTTTAATTTTATTCTAAATATTTAGGTATAATTGCTACAATGTCAATCTCTTTATATATATTTTCCAATTACCTCCCTACTTTGTCTAATAAAAATAGAATAATTATTATAATGCTTCATCTCTATTTGTATTTTTTAAATTAACTCCCTATTTTATCGAATAATAAAAAAAATTGATTAAATTTTTTTATGCCGAGTTGAGTTCGGATTTTTACTCTATAATTTGGGTCAAGTTCGGATCGGGTAGAACATCATAAAATATCAAGTCAGGTCGAACTTGAGTAGATGTATTAGATTTTCGAGTCAGGTGTGAATCAATAAAAAATCTGACCCAACTTGACCCATTGCCATCCCTAACTGGACAACTACAAACCATCTTAAAAAACTACAAACTAATATAAGAAACTCATTATAAATTATTACTTTTAAAAGAAGAATGACATATTTATTACTAAATTTATAACTAATTGATATATGGTATAATTTATCCTTATTTTATTTCCTCAATATTTTTTCTTTCAATTCCATTCTCTTTCTCCTTTTTATTTTTTCTTCTTTCTTGTTCCTTCTCATGCTTCTTTTCATAATATTGAGTTTTTTAACATTATTTTCTAAAATACATTTTAACATTATTTTCCTAGAGTAGATTTATAATTTTTAGGATGAACTCGAGGTTTATAAGCATTGGTTTCTTTTATGATAAACTATATAAATCGTCACTCAACTTTGATTGCAGACTTATTTTGGTCACTCAACTTTTAAAACGTGCAATTTACTTACTCAACTCTACACATCAAACATATTTGGTCACTCCTCTATTAATTTGATAACATCGTTATGACACGGACTATTTAATTATTATTTTCATTATAATATAGTAAATTTATTCATATTTAATTATAAATATAATTTAAAATTAAAACCTCATTTTCTCAGATACCGGTCACCTATTGTCGTGGTTAGCTACCGTGTTCGCCACCTTTGACCGCCGTTGAGTTTTAAAATTAGCATCTCCATTGATCGACTGCCATCCCTACTTGCTCCACAAACCATAAACCATCACAGCTTAGGGAACCAAAAATAGCCAACCCATAAATCTGAACCCTCGTTGCTCCACCATTAGCCTCTCTGGATCATCACCTTCCAAGCATCATCAATAGGGATGGACCTATGACTTTAAGTTAGGAGGAGCAAACTTATAAATTTTTAGGAGGGCGAACTTATAAAAATTTAGGGGGCGAAAATAAATTTCTAATAAAAAATACATAGAAAAATTAAAAAAAAATTTAAATCATATATAATTTTTAAAATTTTAGGGGACGGTTGCTCTACCAGCACTCTCTCGGTCCATCCCTGATCATCAACACTAATCGACTGCCATCCACACTTCCTTATCAAATTAGCATCGTTTCAATTTCCAATTTCACTGCAACAAAAATTAAATTTCAAATAATCAAAATACAATTCGTTGTTATTCAACGTTCACAACGACCATCAATATTTCATGAACTTTGCCACGGCAAAAATGAAATCTACATATAAGCATCATTGATAAACTGAAATGGGTTTCGGGTCTTCTTCAAAATAGATTGAAAACCATCTCGAAATTCTTTGATTATTTTTGGGTTGTTGGGGTGATAAATTAGTTGTTTTGATTCTTGAAACAGAAAGTTGTTAAGGGGGATTTGGGTATTCAAAATCAAAAGGAGATGCCTTTTAGTGTTCTTCCAGTTCTGTTTACGGTTTGAATAATAAACTCTATTTCTTTGAAATCACCGGATCGATCAACTGGCAAGTTTAAACGGAGGGATAAACGTTGTTTCGACCACCGACGACGGTGGCGTAGGAAACGTTATGGAAGATTTTCACGGAAAAGACTGAGGCAATGGTAACGGATAAAAGCTAAATGGGATTGAGAGATGATTGGGTTGGGGGTTGGAATTTAGGTATTTTTAGAGATTTTAATTGTTTTATTTTAAATTATATTTATAATTAAATATTAATAAATTTATTATGTTATAATAAAAAAATAATAAAATATTCCACATCATAACATTGTTATCAAGTTAATAGAAGAGTGACTAAATATGTTTAATATATAAAATTGAGTGAGTAAATTATACGTTTTGAAAGTTGAGTGACCAAATAGATCTGCGAGCAAAGTTGAGTGATAATTTAGGTAGTTTACTCTTTCTTTTATATTGTTGTCCACTCAATTTTCTTGAAATAGACGTTTTCCCAACATTTATTATTTTATAATTATAATATAAAACTGACACCTACAATCATTAAATTCAAACTATTTTTTTATTTTTTATTAAATAATGAGATATTACATTCTCTGTTATTTAAGTTCATACATAATGTCTTAAGTGTTAATTTCATATAATTATTATAAACTCTCTTTTATTTTTCCCCTTCAAAACAGCAAATATATATAATTAGCTTCTATAATACACACATATATAGTCACGAACTGGCAAGCATATTTGGCTAGTTGGCTAAACTACTCATCTTTGTTTTTTCTTATTCCTTTAGGTCATGAATTATAGACTTAGTAAGAACATCCTTTTTTTCTCTAGAATTTTTTCTTCCCCTCTCCTCTAAATAAGATTAGGATTAGAATTTATCAATATGTATATGGTCACGAACCCGTTCTCACTCCAACTTGCAGAAAATAAAATTTAATCTATACATATATAAATTTATCTAAATTTAAAATTAGACACAAATGTATTTTATACTCAAATAAAATTATATTAAAAAAACTACGCATGTATCTACCATCTTCTAGAATTAAAAAGAAAAAAAAGGCTATGTCTATCAGCAACCTTTTAGAAAAGCTATGCATATTTATAATAACGAAGGATGAATGTTGTTTTTGTATATGTATTAATAATTAAGATTAGGATGAGTCTATCACGTGTAATTAATACCGTTGAACATCACTAACGCTGAACACTGCTGAATATTATTAAATTAATTAATAAAAATTAAAAATTTAAAGAACTCAACATACAATTAATAATTATTTAAAAAATTAAATTAAATATATTTATTTATTGTTTTAATAAAAATAAACTACATATTTAGTACCTCACCTCTTTATGTATTTCTATCTTGGTACCCAAACTAATTTTTTTAACAAATGGTACCTTGATTCGACACACATTTTTTTCCATCACCACTCTTCCAAATCTTGAAGAAATCATTTTTTTTTCTACGAAAAACCTTTAAAAGAAACAACATTTATCATAAAAATTGAAGAAAAAAATTTTAAAAAAAAATCAACCAAACAACGAAATAAAAGAATAAGATAAAAATCCATACTTCTTATTCGCCTATGGTCAGAGCATTTGGGGCAAAGCCATGATCCAATTGGAACACGAACCACAATTGGTCTAAGACATCTCGTGTGGAAGCCTTTATCGCATTTATCGAGGAGTTCTTCGGGACGTTCACCGGAGCAAGAAAAAATGATATCTACCGTGCTATTAGGGAATCGGCTATGACAACACGATGGATATTATTTTAATTTAATTTAATTTTAATTTCAAAGAAACCTAGCACTATTGGGGAATCAATTATGACAGCACGGTGGATATCATTTTTTGCGCTTCTTGCTCTTGTAAGTTTTAGTTGATTTTCACGTTTTCATACTTTGCTTTTTTTTGGTTGTTATTAAAGTCAATATTATTTTCGGAGGAATTAAAAAAAAGTAATCGATGAAACTTTTCAGGAAACTATAGTAACAATGAAGAAGATGTTTGATACCTAGTTTTTCATACTTCGAATGGAAGAAGAAGAAGAAAGAATAAATTTACGTTTAATCCAAAAATTAAAAATGATGTTTAGATTGATAATATTTTGAACTAATTAATTGATAGATTGTATAGATTTTAGAGACTAAAATTGTTATTTGACCAAGCAACGTCACTATTTTCGTTTATTTTTAACAGTCAGTGTACCAAAATAGAAACAATATGTAACGTTAGGTACCATTGTTAAAAAAATTAGTTTAGGTATCAAAATAGAAATATGGAAATAGGTGAGGTACTAAATATGTAGTTTACTCTAATTAAAAAATTCAAAATTTTAATATATATATATATATATATATATATATATAGAGAAAATAATTTAATTGATTTTTTTAAATAATTATTAATTATATATTGAGTACTTAAAAATTTTAAGCTTTATTAATCAATTTAATGGTGTTCAACGGTGTTCAACGTTAGTGGTGTTCAACGGTGTTCGTCGCACGTTGTAGAATTTTCCTTAAGATTATTAGTTGATGGAAAATTCTACAACGGGCGTCGAACACTGCTGAACATCAGTAACGCTGAACATCGCTGAACACCATTAAATTGAATAATTAAGATTAAAATTTTTAAGGACTCAACATATAATTAATAATTATTTAAAATAAAATTTCAATTAAATTATTTTTTACATATATTCTATTTTTTAATTTTTATTTTCAAATAATTAGATCAAATATCACTCCTTAAATTAAAATACCCTAAATATAAGAGCTGTAAATTGAAGCTTAATCATATTTGAACCATAATCAGTTTTGTCTGCTATCTTAATCTCGCCGGATGTTGATTTGGAAAACAAAAGAAACTGACAAAGGGAATAAAACCCTAATCGACACGAAGAAGAAGAAAAAAAACGACAGGAAAGAGAAAAAAATATTATTGAAAGAGATCATATTTATTTACAAGGCCAATAACAAATGTAGGCCAGATCCAAGAATAAGGCCAGGGTGGGTCACCCTTACATTTATATAGCCCAGGCTCTAACAGGCTTAGTTATTGATTAACTAATCTGATAAGAAGCTACCGGCCCAACAACCAGCTAACTACCTCTAACAAATTACAGAAAGCCCAACGGCTTTAATAACAAACTCCAACATTCTCCCTTTTCTCCCCCCTCCTGGGATCAAACGACCAAGAACTCAGTTAACCAAATACTCATGCACACTCATTTTATGATGAAAGGACTGAAAGAATGACTTCGACAACGGCTTCGTCAAACCATCAGCAGTATGATGTTCAGCAGGCACATAATTCACTTGAACTTGTCGTGCAACTACTTTCTCACGAACAAAATGAACATCCAGCTCGACATGTTTGGAACGGGAATGGAAAACAGGATTTGCAGACATGGCCACTGCACTTGTGTTGTCACACCAGACAACAGGGAGAGTTGGAGACTAAACACCAAGATCACTGAGAATAGCATGAACCCAAACAACCTCTGAAACAACATCAGCAACACTACGATACTCAGCTTTAGACGTGGAACGCGACACGGACTTCTGCTTTTTAGAACACCATGCCACCAAGCAATTGTCTACATACACACAGTACCCCGTAGTCGACCTTCTATCATCAAGATTATTACCCCAATCGGCATCAGCAAAGGCTACAACATGTCCAATGCCTATATCCGAGGGTGTAAACAGCAGACCATAATCCAAAGTAACCACAAGATATCTAAAAATTTGCTTAACAACAGCTAAATGTTGCTCACAAAGACGATGCATAAACTGAACAACACAATGAACATTATAGGAGATATCTGGCCGAGTGTGACTAACATAAAGAAGAGCCCCAACAATACTGCGAAACTCATATGGATCAGGTATGGGATTGCCTGCATCCTGGGTTAATTTTGTCGAAAAGACCATATGAGTAGGTACTGGATTTGCTTGACTCATCTTGGTACGCTGCAGCAACTCCAGAACAAATTTCTTCTGACTCAAGAACAGAGCTCCATTGTGACGAGAAGCAACAATTCTCAAAAAAACGAAAGTTCACCAAGGTCTTTCACAGAGAACCTCTCATGAAGCTTCCTGATCACATCTTCAACAGTTGCATTAGATGAACCAGTGACGATGATATCGTCCACATACACAAGAATGTATATAAACACAGAATTCTCAGTGCGAATAAACAAGGATGTGTCTGCTGCAGAATTTCGAAACCCAAGATCAACAAGATAGTCATGTAATTTGGTGTACCAGTTGCGAGGAGCTTGTCGCAACCCGTACAAGGCCTTTTGCAACGAACAAACCAGCACAGAACCATCAGGAGCTATTTGTTCAAAACCAGGAGGCTGTTGCATGAACGCCTCTTCATCCAAGTCCCCTTTGAGGAAAGCATTATTCACATCTACATGTCGCAATTTCCAACCATTAGTCACCGAAATGGACATCAGAATATTTAGAGTAAAAAATTGAATCACAAGACTAAAGGTGTCACAGAAATCCTGGCCTGGTATTTGAGAAAAACCTTTAGCAACCAGGCGAGCTTTATAGCGAGAAATGGTCCCATCGGAGTTGTATTTGATGCGAAACAACCATTTGCAGCCAACAACACGTCTCCCTGTAGGCAATGAGACAAGTTTCCATGTACCATTAGCCATCAAGGCATCGTACTCTGCAACAGCAGCTGCCTTCCACTTAGGGGATTGAAAAGCTTGCTCGATAGAAGTGGGAACAACATTCGAACTCATAGTAACAGAGTAAATTTTTGGTTTGAACACACCCCTTTTACTTCGAGTCACCATGGGGTGGGCATTGGATAAAGGAGGAGGTGTAGAGACAGCAGCATCATCGACAGAATCATTAACATGGTGCTGGACACCATAAGAGTCACCAGGGGGTGCACAGCAAGACTCAGGAGCATTGATAGAGCAGTGAGCACCAGAAGAATCACCAGGAGAGAGTAATTGACTGGAATTGACAGCAACAGAACTACTGGAGCAAGGCTGAGGAACAGCAGAAGGCAAGGAAGGACCTGAGGAGGTGAGAGGGACAGTATAAGTCCTGGGACCAACAGAAACAGGCTCAATAGCAGGAGGCACAGGACTTGCAACCTCAGGTTGCCCAGCAGACAAACCAGTACAAGGTGAAGCAACAGGTATCTCATCCACATGAATTGAGGCAGACACATCAGCTAGAGGGGCATTTGGAGAACTTAGCTTTTGTTGAGAAAGCACAGGCAAAGATGCTGACTCAAACAAGGAAACAGAGTTGGAACCACTAACTTGAGTAGAAGGAGAACTAGAAGCAAAGGGAAAATAATTCTCATCAAAGACAACATGTCTTGAAACAATGACTTTTCCTTGGGGTGTAAGGCACTGATAGCCTTTGTGTTGGGGACTATAACCAAGAAAAGTGCAGGGCTGAGATCGAAACTCTAGTTTATGGTTTTGAAAAGGTCTTAAGAATGGAAAACAACAACAGCTAAAGACACGAAGAGATTTATAATCGGGCTTGTGATTGAAAAGCTTTTCAAAGGGGCTGACTCCATTCAATACTTTCGTAGGTAGTCTATTGATGAGGTAAACAACAGTTATAACAGCTTGAGACCAAAATTTTAAAGGCATGAAGGCTTGGCCAAGAAGAGTGAGAGTCATTTCAACTATGTGACGGTGTTTACGTTCGACTACACCATTCTGTTCCGTTGTATGAGGGCAAGTGACACGATGAACAATACCAGATTTAGCAAGTATTGGGGACAGACTACGAAACTCACCACCCCAATCACTCTGTAATTCTTTAATAGTGACACCAAACTGATTAAGAACATACTTAGAAAATAGCTTAAAAGCATGCACAGCTTGAGACTTGTCTTTTAACAAATATAACCAAGTGTGTCGAGTACATGCATCATCAAAGGACACATAATATGCATAACCAGTAGACTTAACATGTGCAGGACCCCACAAATCCGTGAAAACCAGTTGAAATGGTGAATCATAAACAGTATGAGAATTAGCAAAAGGCAATTTATGACTCTTTCCACACTGACAAGCAGAACATACAGTGATTTTATTACGATCCAAAACAGCAGAAATATTACAGTCTCTAAGGACTTGAGTTACAATAGGCTGAGCAGGGTGCCCAAGCCTACGATGCCAAACATCAAACAGACTAATCTCAGATTTATTCAAACAAACCTCAACATTATTCATAGAAGGTAAATTGCAGTTAAAGGAGTATAGACCATCAACCTCACTACCTCGAAGCAATTCCTCACCAGATTGAGCATCACGAACAACACAACGATTGGCATGAAACTCGAAAAAGACTCTATTGTCTCTAGCAAACTTTGAGACAAACAATAAGTTCTTAGTAACATCAGGCACCAACAACAAGTTATTAAGAAACATAGAACGAGATGGCAGATGTAACACAACATTACCAATTTTACTAATGGATATTCCAGTACCATCACCTACCAACATCTTACCTGGACCAGTGAAGTCAGAGCACTGGTGCAAATTCGAGGCCTCAGGTGTCACATGGTGTGTGGCCCCAGTATCCACAAACCATTGTCCAGCATTTCTCGGAGCAGTTGGAGTGCCAACATGAAGACACTGAGTGCACGAACTGGAAGACGAGGCAACAGTGGGAGTTGAAGACTGTGACCCTATAGTGACACAACCAGAGAACACATGATTAGAATCAAATGAGCACATATTAACATTAGGGGACCCCTCAGGACTACGAGACTTGTACAAGCTCGCATAAACTCCAGCAAACGACTGATCAAATTGTTTGAAACACCGATCAACCAAATGCCCCAATTTACCACACAGTTGACACTGAAACCGAATCTTGCCACGCCCACGGCCACTATTAGGAGATGGCTGACGATACGGACGTTGATTGGTACTACCAGTGGCAAACTCAGTCGATCCAGAAGAAACTTGAATAGTGTGAGCACTCATACTTACAGACTGAGTCTGATCAAATATTATCCGCTGAGCCTCAGCATCCACCAGGATCGTAGCAACATTATCTAGAGAGAAAGGCTCCCAGCTAGCGGTGATGACCGCCACAAACGGTTTATACTCGATCGGAAGCCCATTGAGTATGATAGCAATGTGCTCAGTAGTGGAGACCGGACTGCCACAAGATGCAAGGGCATCACAAATCTCCTTCACCTTAGCAATGTACATCCGCATGCTCAAATCCCCTTTGCGAACCGATCTGAGTTTAAAATGCAAACTCATTACAGTTGTAGTCGATTTGCTACTGAAGTGCTCAACCACGATCGTCCAGATCTCAGCGGTGGTTTCTGCCCCAACAAAGTTCGTGAGAAGGTGAAAGCTCATCGTCGAGAGTAACCACGACGCAAGAGCACTATCATGTGCTACAAAGTCTTCATAGTCATCGTTCACAACCTCAGATCCATCCTCCTTTCGAACTGTAGCCGGCGGAGCCTTGCGAGCTCCCGTCAGGAAACCCTCAAGGCGATGACTCCACACCGTCAACAGCACCTGTTGTTTCCAGATCAGAAAATTGGTGTCATCAAGAAGGACATTGACCTTCTTGTTAGTGAACGCCCTGCCAGATCGAGCCACAAGAACAGACTCCGCATCACCAGAACCCAAATCACCAGACACCAGCATTGAGAGAAGCAGAGAAAACAAAACGAATATGAGAGAAAGAGAGACGCAACAACAGGAAACAAAGAGACACAGCTCAAAAAACGAAGAATACCAAAGATTTCCCAGCGAATGATACCATGTTGATTTGAAAAACAAAAGAAACTGACAAAGGGAATAAAACTCTAATCGACACGAAGAAGAAGAAGAAGAAGAAACGACAGAAAAGAGAAAAAAATATTATTGAAAGAGATAATATTTATTTACAAGGCCAATAATAAATGTAGGCTAGATCCAAGAATAAGGCCAGGATTGGGTCACCCTTACATTTATATAGCCCAAGCTCTAACAAACTTAGTTATTGATTAATTAATCTGATAAGAAGCCACCGGCCCAACAACCAGCTAACTACCTCTAATAAATTACAGAAAGCCCAACGGCTTTAATAACAAACTCCAACACCGAAAAATCTAAGAGCTGTAAATGTATCCTCCCCGAAAAATCTAAGAGCTGTAAATGTATCCTCCATCGCCGCCATTCCAACTGTTGGAACTTGTGCCCTTGTGTTATCAACCGAGTTAGTAGTAAAACATGCTCAATCATTTTGTCTGCTATTTTAATCTCGCCGGCAAATGAAATTTCTTCATTCAATTATAAGAAATATGATTAGGGTTCAATTTACATCTCTTAGATTTATGTTTTTTTTAATTTAAGGATTGATATATGATCCAATTATTTGAAAATAAAAATAAAAATATATACATATATACATATATATAAGTAATTTAATTAAAATTTTATTTTAAATAATTATTATTTATATGTTGAATCTTGAGATTTTTAATCTTTATTAATTAATTTAATGGTGTTCAGCGATGTTCAGTGGTGTTTGACACACGTGATAAACTTATCCATTAGTTGATACATTGTTTGTTGAAAAAGAAAAAAAATCACAAGCATAATTAAGATAACGCAAGCGTATACTTATTTTTCTAAAATTTTAAACATATTTTAAAGACATATGCCGTCATTTTAAAAATGTTTGTATAATTTTTTTAATGTGAAAAGGGATATCACTACAAGTCTCGTTAAAAATTTCCCTAAATTTAAATAGAGAAAAAGAATAATTGTAGTGATATTTACACAGGAATCAAATAAACGTTCAAACCATCAAAATAAAGTATATCAATAAAAAAACTGACAAAGAAACTAATCGGGACTCCAATCCGTAAAATATTTTTTATTGACAATACACAAAATAATTATACTTCTACTTTACATTAAAAGTATATTAAAAGATAAGGATATTCAAACCTCTGCTCTTGTGGCACGCTTTCTCTCTGCTCTTGTGGCACGTTGTTCTCCTTTTTTTGATTTTTGTCTTCTCTTTCTGATCTTGTATCACGCTCTACTATGGCTGAAGTGGAATCGGAGCTTGCAAACTTGTCCCTTTCTGGTGGCGAAGATGAAGGGCTACAGATCGAACTCGACCCCACAGATGCACCGCTACCTTTTGAATTCTGTTTTGTGGGATCTTTTCTCACTTCTAGTGTCATTCATTTTCAATCAATGCGCTCTACCTTGGCTTCGGTCTGGCACCCCCTGGAGGCATCTCAATATCAGATCTCGGTGATGGATGTTTTCTGTTTCGTTTATACCATATTCTGGATGTGGAACGAATTTCTGCAGGTGGTCCCTGGTATTTTAACAACCATCTTCTCATTCTCCATCGGTTGC
Source organism: Hibiscus trionum (assembly GCA_030270665.1). Lineage (NCBI taxonomy): Eukaryota > Viridiplantae > Streptophyta > Magnoliopsida > Malvales > Malvaceae > Hibiscus > Hibiscus trionum. The sequence continues at coordinate 19,239,800 of BSYR01000019.1, forward strand.
AACCTGAGGAAGATCCAATGAATGTTCCACTCAATTTTGCTGATTTCTGGATCCTGGTTCACGATGTCCCGTTAGGATTTATGTCGGAAAAGGTGGCGCGGGTGATCAGAAACTTCATTGGACAGTTCATTGAGTATGATTCGACGGCTATTGCATTGGGGTATAAAAGGGTAATGAAATTGCGCGCTCGTGTGGATGTGAGGATTCCTCTTAAGAGGAGAAAGAAGATTATTTTATCAAATGGTAATGCCCAGTATGTCAGGTTTCAATATGAGAAATTGACTCTATTTTGCTTTCTTTGCGGTATTTTGGGCCATGGAGAGAGCTTTTGCCCGTTGAAATTCACGGCAGGTAGCACGGAGTTACAACCCGGTTGGGACGCTTCACTTCGAGCTCCGTCCCGGCGTGCTCCACCGGCGCCGAGCAGATGGCTAATTGAAGACGGTATGGAGAGAATTCAGGCAAGCACGATTTCGGCTGAATTATCGCAGAAGTAGAACATGTCGCCTAATTTTCCGCCAGGTACCCATGATCACGCTAACGGTCAGGCGAGTGTCAAGGCTCTATTAAGGGGATCTAATTTAAAGGGAAGTCAACTGCAGCATGTTTCTGGTTCGTCTAGTCCTGGGCCTAGGCCACTTGGTTTGCAAACATATGGACCCGATGGAAGAAACCAATTCGATATTACAACGGGCCCTGATGGATTAGATGTTATTATGGGCCAAGCTGAGGAGGACACCCCACTACAGAACTGTGATAGTACCAAGAGAGCTCGGGTTCAATCATCTCTGATGGGCTCCCCTATTTCTGATGCACTTGATAATACCAACACTATTTTGGCAGGCTCCTCGAAAGGGGCCAGCCCAGCCCAATGAGACTTTTGAGCTGGAACGTTCGGGGCCTGGGGATGGACCGAACTGTTCGACGTTTTCGCGCTGTTATGCGTGATTTATCCCCCTCGGTAGTTTTTCTGATGGAAACAAAACTACCAGCAATAAAGATGGAACGAGTTAGGAAGTTGTGTGGATTTGTGAATGGAGTTGATGTCAGCTCGGATGGTAGGAGTGGTGGCCTTTGCTTAGGTTGGAAGGAGATTGTTAATCTATCTATACGGTCTTTTTCTATTAACCATATTGACGCCATGATTGTGGAAGGAGATAACGGACGATGTTGGAGACTGACGGGCTTTTATGGTGCCCTGGAGGTTCAGAATAGAGTCCACTCATGGAATCTTCTTCGGCGTTTGAATGACCGGTCGGATGTGCCATGGTGTGTTATTGGCGACTTTAACGAGCTGTTATATCAACATGAGAAATCCGGTGGCAATCTTCGACAAGAATGGCAATTGCAGAATTTTCAGTCGGCTTTGGAAGACTGCGGGCTCCTGGATATGGGCTACAAAGGTGTCTGGTATACCTGGGAGTGGGGTAGGACAGTGGAGAATAATATTCGTGAGAGGCTTGATAGGGGTGTCATGTCCCTAAGTTGGGAGGAAGCTTTTCCCAATTATCAGATTGACCATCTACCGCACTCACTCTCGGACCACTGCCCCTTGTTACTTAATACGAAGCCCAATCTGTATCAACCGGACCAAATATGGCACTTTAAATTTGAGGCGGCCTGGTTACTTGAGGATTCATGCGAAGAGGAAGTCAGGAAACTTTGGACGAATTCTATGGGCTCTGTGCCCGAACGTCTTTTGGAGGTTAGTTCGGGCCTTGATAGATGGTTTCGTCGTCTAAAAAAAGCCAAGAGACTAACCGTTCGGGAGCTACAAGCTCGTATTACCGAGCTATTGGAGAAGGAGGTAACAGAGGAAACAATTGGTGAACTAATTGAGTCCAAACTCGATTTGAACCTGGAACTTGACAAGGAGGAAGTTTTCTGGGAGCAACGGGCAAGGGCAAATTGGCTAAAGAATGGAGACAGAAATACGAGTTTCTTCCATCGCTATGCCAGCCATCGGAAACGACAAAAATATATTCGGGGTCTTATGACAGATGAAGGTACATTTCAAGAGGATTGTGTTGAGGTAAAACGTGTTGCAGTAGATTATTTTTCGAGTTTATTCACCTCTGATTGCAACACCGATCCCTCCAATATCCTTCAGGGTATTACTCCCCGTATTACCCAGGAGATGAATCAACTCCTCCTCAGGCAATTTACCAGAGACAACGTCTTTGAAGCACTTAATTCGATGAGCCCCCTCAAAGCCTCGGGAGCAGATGGTCTGGGTGCAGTGTTCTACCAGAGATTCTGGGGAATTGTGGGAACAGATATAGCGAATTTTTGCATTGGGGTTCTTCGAGGAGAGTTCCCTCTTGAAGAAATAAATAAGACTCATATTGTCTTGATTCCGAAAGTTTCAGATGCTCGCTCGATGAAACAGTTCCGACCGATAGCATTGTGCAATGTTCTGTTCAAGATAATTTCAAAAATGCTCGCGAACAGGCTGAAGGTTGTGTTGGAGGATTGCATAGATGAGGCCCAGAGTGCTTTTGTCCCTGGTCGTTTGATTTCGGATAATATCGTGGCAGCCTATGAGATTCTAGACTCTTTAAAGAAGAAAAGATTTGGGAAGCGAGGTTCTTTTGCCCTTAAGCTCGATATGAGCAAGGCTTATGACCGGGTAGAGTGGAACTTTGTGGAATGTATTATGATCAGAATGGGTTTTGACCCGGGTTTTATTCAGATGATTATGCGATGTATTCGTACGGTTTCTTATTCTGTCATCATCAATGGAACCACCAGCAAGTATTTCTCCTCGTCCAGGGGTCTACGACAAGGAGATCCCATTAGCCCCTATTTGTTCCTTTTATGTGGGGAAGGTCTTTCATCTCTTCTTCGATCCGCTACATCAGAGGGAAGTCTCAGGGGTGTTTGAATTACTAGAGGAGCCCCACTGGTGAGTCACTTACTTTTTGCCGATGATTGCATAATATTTGGTGAGGCCTTGGAAACTGATGCAAGTAAGCTCATTTCCCTTCTTCGTGAATATGGTGATTGTTCGGGTCAGATTGTTAATTATGAAAAGTCAAGTCTATTTTTTAGCAGCAATGTTATTGCTGGTAATAGAGAAGATGTAAGTCGTATCTTACATGTCCCAGAAATCACTTGTCCAGAGAGATACTTAGGCCTACCAGCTATAGTGGGCCGAGGTAAACGAAAGGCTTTTAGCTATTTAAAAGATCGTATCGGAAGTAAAGCCTATTCACTTAGTGCAAAAACGCTCTCACAAGGAGGTAAGGAGGTTTTTATAAAATCTATTCTTCAGGCTATTCCATTGTTTGCAATGTCTTGTTTCTTGCTCCCTATAACATTCTGCAAGGAATTGGAAGCCATTTCAGCAAAATACTGGTGGCAAAAGAATGCGGATAGGAGAGGAATTCATTGGGTATCTTGGACAGAATTGTGTAAACCCAAGGAAGAAGGAGGGATGGGCTTTAGGGACCTTGGGAAGTTTAATATTGCCCTGTTGGCTAAACAGGGCTGGCGTCTGCTAAAGAAGCCCAACTCCCTAGTGGCCCGTTTTTTAAAGGCGAAATACTACCCTCGGTCGGATTTCCTTACAGCTGATTTGGGCTCGTCACCCTCAATGGTGTGGAGGAGTATTTGGAGTGCACGAAAGCTCCTTGAAATGGGCCTTGGATGGAACATTGGATCGGGGTCCAATGTATCCATATGGAACGACTACTGGCTCCCGGGCTTGCCTTCTGAGCGGGTTCAGGCCACTCCAGTTACAGGAATCAACATGGTGTCGGATCTGATCCAGGCCGATACGAATAGGTGGGATCAGCACCTTATTTGTACAATTTTTGACGTTACAGAGGCTGAGAAAATCCTAAAGATTAAACTGCCTATGTTCTATCAAGAGGATATCCTAGTTTGGAGAGGTGAAGGCTCAGGGATTTACTCCGTCCGAAGTGGCTACAGGATTCTTTTGGGTACTCCTACTAAGTCTGAATCGCATACAAACCTTTACAAGACTATCTGGCGAACTCAGTGTCCTTCAAAGATAAAAATTCTAGTTTGGAGAATGTCCAGGAATTTAGTACCTACAATGCTAAATCTGGTTGCAAAACGAGTATTGAACGACCCTATATGTCCTAGATGTAAGCTTTTCCTTGAAAGCGCCCTACATGTTATTCGTGAGTGTTTCTTTGCAGAGGAAGTTTGGCGTTTACTTAGAATTTACAGCAGCAATTGGGCTCAGTTCACAAATATTCAGGATTGGTTATCACATGTTTTTCAAGCTAAAGATCAATCTATGCATAGCAGGATTTTAATTGCAATATGGGCACTGTGGTATTCAAGGAACATTCTAATATATGAAGGCAAATTACAACGCACCGATGAGGTTTTTACCTTCATCATGGGCTATAGTCAGGGGCTCTCTGTTACCACCACTAGATTCGAGCATCAGACGAGATTCGCCGAGGCCCGTTGGCTACCACCGCCGGAGGGTATCTACAAGTTAAACACTGATGCCAGTTACAAAGCCATTGACAGATGTGCATGTTTAGGGTTTATTATCCGGAACTCAAGAGGGGATGTTATTGGAGCGGGGCATCAACAAGTGATAGGGGTTACCTCTGTCTTTGAAGCAGAGGCTCTCGGCGTTCTGCATGGTCTCCGGTTTGCATGTGACCTGGGTCTCCGTCGTATTGCAGTTGAAGACGATAGTCGAACCGTCGCGCTCAAACTCACCTCCCAAGAAACAGATTTGTCAGATATCGGCCCAATCATACGAGATTCCAAGGAGATTAGCAAGAACTTTACCTGGTGTAGCTTCGGTTTTGTCGGTCGCTCCGGTAATCAAACGGCGCATGCGCTGGCGGCAGAAGGCTTGCGAAACATCGGTGAACGGTACTGGATCGAAGAGGTACCGGCCCACATCTGCCGGTTGGTGGAAGGAGATCGTCGATTTGCTGAACCACCATAGATCGGGGGCTTGAAAAACGAAGAATCGTGCGGGGGTTGATCAATTTGAACTGTGTTGTCCAGAGGCTTCCTCAGAGCCACAACCCTCCCCTTATCTCTACTGAAATCCCTAAGTGCCTTATCCCTTTAGAGTAGAGGTATACCATCGGTCAAGTCTTTTATTTTTTAGCTGCTTTTTTCTCTTTCCTTTTATGACCGTTTGTGTATTTACTTACTTTCTTTATTAATCAAATAAATGACCGATGTTAATTTCAAAAAAAAATTATACTTCTACTTTATTACTTAAAAATGGTTTAGTTTATATTAAGAGTTTGTTTTTCTTTAAATTACTTCCTGCTAATCGATCTATTTAAGTTGCTAGTAATATTATAAGTTAAATGGACTTTAAAAGTGAGGTGGTTATATAAAACTAAATATAAAATAATTAATAGATAATAATAGCGCGTGTTACAAGATACTGATAAAATACATAATTATTTTACGATTTCACGTCACATTAAGTTATTGATCCATAATAGATGGGAAGTTTTGGTGACGCATGTGTTTTGAAAAAAACAATTAAATAACTAATTCAATGGTGAAGAAAACGAAAACTGAAGATTTAGAGTCTCATAAGTTTCATTATCCACCTTATGAAACTTAGTATTAACTAAAGCTCTAAATTAGTATGATTTACTTGCTTCATTATCATAAAAAAATAACGCATGCAACATGAGTACGTTAACCTCAAGAACTGTCGGGATCAACTAAGTTTGCCGACGTAGTAATATGAGAACATAAGGGCCCCTTCTCTATACCTGATAACAACACACCACTTGTTCGTTCTGTAACCAATATCCTTTCCTTAGAAGCTGAGGAAAGAGTTTGGTGGGCTCTCTAACATGGTTCCGCTCCTGCTTCAATTCTCAGGATTAATTACACACGTTAACGCCTTTTGCTACCTGCGTTTCACCCAATTTGATTCTTCTGCTCCTTAGATAACACGGACAAGGCCACACGGCCTTGACCGTGACTTCGCCATTAATCTTATATCCTTCTTTCCAACTTAATTTGGGCTTATAGCTTGTGACTCACTTACGGTGAATCACAAACTATATACAATTCGACTTGAATGGATAATTTAAAAATTTTCAAATCAATTTATCATAATTTAGCTTTAATTTTTATATCAATTTTAGATTTTTAAAATTTCACTACAATTTTTAAACAGTCTATGTTAAAATTTTAGAGATTTTTCACAAAATATTGGGTCGGTCGAATTTGTGGTAGTTTGCATGAATTGTATTAAGCCTAAAAATGTATGCGTCATGGGTGAACAGATGGTATCATAATAACAAACTAGTCGTTAATTATCGTGTTGCTACATTGGGTCGTGTAGAGTTGAGTTAGTTAGTTAGAGTGAATCCTTTCGAAAGTGATAGCTTGGAGATGGGTGGCCTCATAGCCGATTCAAACATGATGTGACTTTTGTTTACAGTTGCTAACCTCAACGGTGCCACCCTCTCACACGTGCACTTCTATGTGGCTTCAATTGCACCTATTTTTTCATGATTCTTCTTCTCCTCCTCCTGTAATTAACTAGTGGGAAAACAAAAGCATGAAGTCAAAAAAAAAATACATTTAGCCTCCAATATTTTATTTTAGGTCAAAACAATTTATCTATAGATAAAAATAATTAAATAACTAACGATAAATGATTTGAAATGACATAACAAACAGGGGCGGAGCTACATAAAGCTACATTTATCCCCTTATATAATTTTTTTTAAAAATTATTTTCTCTGTCCTACTAAATTTGTCCAATATTAACTTTTAAAATGTCAAATATTTTAAACTTTAACTTTAAATATTTTAATTAATTAAATTTTATAAAATATATATTTTTAAATTACTTGATTGAAGATTTTTAAAACATTTTTTTTCATATTTTTTCATTAATAAATTTAAAGTAATAAGTCAAAGTTTAAAAAATTGACCAAAAATAATCAATACTGGACATGTTCAGTGGGACGGAGGGAGTAGCTTATTTATGAATTTGTACCATTACTTTCAAATGTTTTGCCCCTCCCACCTCAAATTTTCGCTTCGTCCCTAGTGACAGACTTACATAACAGTGTATGTTGACATGGCAATGTCATATAAACAAAGGTATTGATTTCAAAAATGACACATCAGTCAAAAAATAATTCTACAAAGTTATACTTATAAAATATAAAATAATTTTTTTTGTTGCCGTGTCATTCTGTCAAGTCATTTAAAGCTGATTATCGTCAATTGACTAATATTTTTTGTTCACAAAGAGACTATTTTGACTCAAAATATTACTTTAAAAAATAAATGTAACCCAAATGACTATTCAGTCAAACGTTTGAGGTATTTTTTGACATTATGTCGATTGTCAAACTTTACTACACAATAATCGATCAAAGTAATGATTTGATTACAATTAAAAAAGTTTGACTATAAAATAGATGCCCAATCTCTTTTTTGCAATAGGTGCCTAGAGTATTTTTTTGTTGAATTAGGTGTTTAACGTTTCATTTTGGTCTGTTTTAAAGTCAAACTATCAAAAAATATTCATCCAATTATAGTTTGACACATGATTTTTATTTTTGAAAAATAAATTCAAAAATATTATAATTTTTTAAAAAATTACAATATTCTCAAATCCTTAAAACCCTAAAATTTATGCCATTGTCACCAATGATAGTCTTGTTGGACTCCACTACCATCGTCTCCGGAGGTCATCTCTCATTTCTTCTAACCACACATCGTTTGTAATCGACGAGAGTGTGTCAATCGGACGACAAACACAAAAAGTTCCAACCGTTTGACGTTCGAATGACACGCCTTTTGTCGATTACTGACGATAGGTGGAAGCCTCCGATTGTGATAGGGTCCTGCTATGCTAGCAGCGACGATAATAGTGTTAATTTTGAGATTTAAGGGTTTGAGACTATTTTGGAAATTCTAGATATTTTTAAAAAAAATTATTTTATTTTTTTCCTTTTTTGAAAAAATTAAAATAAAAAATAAAAAAACACATCAATTTCTGATTGGGTGATAATTTTTTTAATAGCGTTACTTTAAAACAGTAACATAATGAAACTTGAGACACATATTTTGGACAAAAATAAAATTATTAAGCACTTATTTCAGCCAAAAGAAATTTTTTAGGTATCTATCACAAACACAAAATAAAAGTTAATTAAATTTCCCCAAATCTATGGGGTGCTAAGGCTTCTACAGAAAAAATTATTAGATGGATCCGGCTTACCACGTCATTCGTGATCTCACCCTATAAGATCTATCAATCTTATTTTTTTTTCAAGGTGAATATTCACCTCTTTCTTACATGTCAATAAAAAATGAGTAGTTATTTAAAAATTAAAATGAGATAAATTTTATTAGCTGGAACCACAGATGACGTGTAGAGCCGAGTCCATCTAATAATTCCTCCTCCTACATGCCATGGTTATCATCCGCCTCTGAATCCAGGGTCTTTGAAAACATTGGGAAAATGTTGCATTAACTGAGTATGATATTTTTGGTGGCTACTTTAAGTTTGGTATACGTTTACCGGTTCAAAAGTTCTTACATGACGTGATGGATTTGTTTATGAAGCGGGTGATCTCCATGTGTTCCAATCTTCATCACACAAATCTCGTGTTAGAGTCCGAAAACCTGGCTGAACCTTCCCATAATGCCACAGAGGCGAGGTTTTCTTTTTCTTCCAATTGAGCAGAAATTTGAAAATATAGGAATAATTTTAGTACATCTTACATTTTGCTTAGAATGCAAGTTAGTATACCAATTTGCATCCTTCAAACGTATTTTTTTTCATTTGAAGGATTAAGTTTGTGAAGAAATGTTTACGAGCATATATCGAAACAACCCCATCTTATATAATCATTTTTTGTTTCGAAACCTACGGGGACGGCTGTGCTCTCTACTCTGTATAACCAGACACTATGACGACTAGAAATTTTATCAACAGAAAAGAGAAGAAAGAACAGCTGGGGTACGACATTTATATCAGTTAAGAAGCCGACACAAATGGAAAGCTTCACCCTGCCCACCATTCGCCAACCTTCTCTCCAAACAGCAAGCTGTTAGCTGCCGGAGTAGTCTTTCCAGATACGATTGTAGGCAGCCTTGCACGTCTTTCATTTTGGGATTTGTTGACAGTATCATTGCATTAACCGTGTCTGCCACAACATCTCGATGTGACTCTTGGAGAAGATATCCGAAAGAGGACTCCTGTGGATGTTCGTATGCCAGCAGGGCAACACAGTCCTAACAAGAAAACCAACTCAAACTATTAGCTTCCTGAATGTTCAATTTTTCGAATATGTCCAAGTATGTGTCGAACACGAGTTTAAGAGAAGGCACATCCCCAATACATTCTAGAAGCAAGATCAATGGTCCAAATAGAAATTTTAAGAAAAGTATTCTCTTATTATTACCTTCACTAAAGCATCGAATAAATTATCTTTTCCAGGCAACCCCAAAAATTTAGCTAATTCAATCCTTCCATGCTTGACAGCCTCTTCCAGTGCTCCAACCTACAAACAAATATGCATCTTTTTCGTTCACATCATCACTAAATAAAGGAAAAACTAAACTGATATATAGTTTACTGCTATACAATAAAAAAAACATTATCCTTTTGGTGTTATGTAGCCATGCGAGGTTTACTACCCATGCTATCATTGTTTTACAATAGGTCTGCAACTTCAGGCTTCATTGTGAAACCAGATCAAGAAAGCATAGCGATGTTTTTACACAATTATGTACATAGACAATCCAAATTTATATTATAGGCATCCAATCTAAAACTAATCAACAATGGCAGAGAGGCCTCTTAAAATTAAGAACCCAGGGCACCCCATGCGTGTCAGAAGTGAAGAATAACTTTTATCACCAAGTATACTTCTCCTATCATGCATCATAAACTTCACACAAGCATAAGAAGCTTATCACATGTGGCCAACAGCAGAACTGCCAGGCCTTGTTATGTTATTTGGTTTTAGAGCTTACTGCTCTTCAATTGTTGTCAACGTGGTAAGAACTTTTAATGTATTGACCCTATAAAGTGATCGATTTATTTATATTATTGTTATTATTTTGGGGGTGGGAGGTTGTTATGTAGACTAGCCAAACTATTTAATTACGGAGTTTCTTGTAGCTTTATAGTCAGAATATGTCTCCTAACCTATTGAAAACTAGAATATGTACCCGAATCAAATGGCTGACAATGTGCAATCACTAAACTATTTTCCATCAGATGTTAAAAACCTGAGAGATCTGTGTTTTTCTGTAGTCAGTCTTTTTTTTTGGTCAAAATAAAAGACATGTATTAACTAGCAAGAGGACAGAATATGTACCCGAATCAATTCAATAAATTTTTGGTAGTGTAGCAGAAAGCATGCAGCTGATTTGTCGTCCTGTATGTAGCGTGTAAGTGAACATAAATCAAGCCATAATCTAGAACAATCTAACAATATCAAGTAAATGGAATGTGATCAAGCAGAAATAAAATCTTAGGGCTTTGCTCGGTATGAAGGATGGAAATATGGAAGGATGGAAAATTTGTTAATCAAATGGAGGAGATTCATAACCACCTTCTTACTTTGAATCTTAACCATTTGATTAACAAATTTTCCATCCTTCCACATTTCTATCCTTCAAACTAAGCAAAGCCTAAAGGCTTAAGAAGAGAAACTAGGAGTTTTTAATGTAATCCCATTGAAAGTAGAATCATGTGCAATTCTTCCCTCGTTTTTGTTCTGGGGATAGAATGCCATGAACATTAGCATGTTCGGCTGTATTCCTAGGTAAACTGCCAGAGTCTATGCATCCCTTAATAGCAAATAAGCCTGTTCCGATTCCTGGGGATAGAATGCCATGAACATTAGCATGTTCGGCTGTATTCCTGGGTAAACTGCCAGAGTTTATACATCCCTTAATAGCAAATAAGCCTGTTCCAATTCCTGGGGATAGAATGCCATGAACATTAGCATGTTCGGCTGTATTCCTGGGTAAACTGCCAGAGTTTATACATCCCTTAATAGCAAATAAGCTTGTTTCAATTTCTGGGAATAGAATGCCATGAACATCAGCATGTAAGGCTGTATTCCTGGGTAAACTGCCAGAGTTTATACATCCCTTAATAGCATATAAGCCTGTTCCAATTCCTGGGGATAGAATGCCATGAACATTAGCATGTTTGGCTGTAATCCTGGGTAAACTGCCAGAGTTTAGACATCCCTTAATAGCAAATAAGCTGTTCCAATTCCATCCCAACATAGAAGTGTTTTCTATGTTTTTTCCAACGGACCCAATTCACTCACATCAGTGTATAAATGTTGACAAATACCAATCCATAACACATGTACAAAGAGAGGGGAGAGAGAGAGAGAGAGGGAGAGAGAGAGAGAATGAAAAGAATAATCAAAGTAGAGGCAAATGCCAAGGTGGAACGGGGACACAGGAATTTGCAAGTGCAGGGATCAAACCCTAGCCTTGCTGGAATCTAGTTCTAAGCCCCAGGTCCAGAATGCCTGTCAGACCTGATATCAGCAAATGAAGCCCATCTTATTGAAAAACTTATAAATTCCAATGCAGGCCACCTCAAGGTCCCAATTGGCATAGATTGGATAAAAAACAGTACGAATAAACTAAAGCCAAAAATTGATAGAACCTGAAAAGAAAGAACTTAGAGAGAGAAAGATGCTTTAACAGAACAAAAGAACCTTTTTTAATGCTTATCATACATGCTTCACCAATGCATACTAATTGACGACATAATTCAGTCCATTTACGGCAGTCAATTTATAAAGTATATAACAATAGCAGACAAATCGTGTATACACCTGAACAATCTGGGGGTACCAATCACGGAGTTTGTTCATAGCTGCATCAATCTCGCCATTCCTGATTAGCTTCATTGGCAAGAAAAATAAAAATCTTCAATTTAACTAGAACAGCTATAGTTGAAAGGATCAGAATTCAGAAGAAAGAAATAGCTTAAAAAAGGATCAACCAGAAAGGATAATGGATATCAAGTTTCAAATATTAAAAATTGAACTCTTATCTTCCTAGAAAGATAGATAGGCAAAAAGGAGAGGATAACATGAATAGCTCAAAGAAATAGGAAAGAGAATAAATCCATTATTAGAAGAATCAAGGGAATAGCCCCTCCAGAAGGAAAAAGCATAACTATAAAGGTAAAATGAAAATGTGAATCGTCAAACCATACCTGCCGTATCGTCTTTCTCTGATTTAATGCATACATAATATCCTGATCATCAAAGCCATTTTCTTGAGCTATACAGATAGGAGGGATGGTGCTTTTACTAGCCAAATCAAATGAATTGAGTGTATCTTCATAGCCATAATGTAGTAAGTAAGCACGAACAAGTCTGTTGAACAAGATTATATATATATATATTAGAATATAAATACACCATATTATACAACTTATTAAGTCTAGTGTGATAGATCAATAAGTTCAGGTTAACTTTTACACCCCCACCCAAATAGAAGAAGATAAAATAAACAGCTCCACAATGAAGAATCTATATTTTAAACTTCAAGTTCAGGCCAAACACATGTAACTTGCATGCATAAGCTTTTATTCTCTAGATTTAGTATGACACTTATATCTTCAAGTAATAATATTTTATCTTCTACTTGTACTGCTTCCGGTGCTTCAAAACCCTTTTAGACTTCTTCAATGCCTTTTTACACTGTGATGTAAACCAAGGCAGAAGATAGGCCAGTTATCAAGAACTACCAACATGCAATTAAGATCATCACCATTGGCTAGACGACAAGTTTCTATTTTACAGCAACTGTTACATTATCAGAACAGTAGCCTAGATTTAAATAATTCAGATACTTTTTTAACCAAAAACATCATAGGTAATTGCATTGGACAGGCATGTAAAACCACAAAACAGAAAATACATAGCAGCATAAAAAAGGGGGGGGGGGGGAATACCCATAACTAATGTTTGGCGGTAGAGATATCTTTTCAATAGTCATCTGCTGCTTCAACCTTTCCTGAGCTTCATATTCCTAATATATAACATCAAATATAATAAACAGGAAGATACCGCAAAGAAACATTTAAGAAACCACTTAAAATGACAGACTGAGGGAACCAAGGTATACTAAGATTAACAATACATATGCAGAAAAGGGAAGCATAACTTGCCTTCAGATCAAAAGCAAACTTCCTTTGCCCAAAGTTGACATGAACCCTGCACATTTTGAAATTAAAAAACTCATTAGAACAACTTGAAATCATTACCACTACAGCAATAACAACTTGCATGGTGATGAAACTATGTAATAAATATCAATGCAAGTAATAAGGAAAAACAAAGTAGATATAAGATATATCATAATTGCATTTTAGGTGCTTTTAACAACCAAGGCAGCAATCACCCATTACCAGAAAGCACAACTTACTAGCACTACCAAATGAGAAGAGTTTGTTTGATTTTTCAAATAGCAGAATCACTATAAGCATCATTTGCATATAAAAGTCACAACCATAACACATACTTCTGCCACTTTTGCGTTAGTCACAAAATATCCCCTTGGAGATATAGCCTAATTATAATATTCCCAAACCAAGTTTTTTTTTTGAAAATGTACATGCCATTATTAACCAAGTAGGACTAAGAAGTCGAATTCAACTGCCACCGGAGTAAGGACAATATTGTGTTATATTCGATTTAAACATAGTGCACTAATGGCCCAAGGATAGGGCTGCAAACTTTTTTTTAATAGTAGGGCTGTAAACTAGCTTAGCAGAGTCAGGCAACAACCTGCTCCATTTCAGCTTGATAATTTAACAACTTGCTCAAGCCACATTTAAGCTCAAGTTCAGCTCTGAAAATTTTATCTTATCCAGCTTACAGTCATATAAATTGGCTTTGGCACTGTCACTATCATGAAATAAACCTCGGGCAATTTTTAGCTTATTTTACCCCCTTAAAATTAAGGCCAAAAAATATGTTGGAAAATGCCAGAAAAAAGGTGTCATAACTAACCCATCACTACTCATACAATATAGGCAAACCTCATTGTATCAATTAAATGCAGCTGAAGAGGAAGGAATAGAGAGAAATGGCAAATCCATTATTCCTATATTTCACCAAATGCAAATACGGGTGCCTTATAACAACATATAAATGAGAGAATTCATATAAATACACAATAAAAAGAAGGTAAACATACTCCTCATTTTGGCTGTGAACAGCAATGGTGGGAAACAAGCAACGGTTCATTTCCTTTTCCTTGCTAACAGTTCCTACTATTGCCCCATTTTTACTGGCATCAACATATGAGCATACAAAATCATGAGAATCCTCATAAATGAACAGAACTTCTCATGTAAGCAGCATAAACATTCGAGTCACTGATGCTCCTAAATACAGCACATGATATACAGCTGCACTTACGTGAAAAAGAATTCCTGTGAAGCAAAGTTTATGCCACCACCAACTGTATCTCCTGTTGTATATGTTGGACCAAAAGCATCTCCCTTTCCTTGCCCACGATATAGCAATCCATCATCCCCATGATACCCACAACTGTTTACTTCCCACCTGCCACAGTTAAGGATACTTTGAAATTAGTATGTACATATAGGAAGTTAAGAAAAATAAAATCTTTCTTATTTTCCTACAAATTCTCAGAAAATTGATGAATCCCAACAAAAAAACACCGACTTAAAAGCTGTCATCCTGATTATATTTTTTCATGCTTAGAAAAGCTTGTGTTTCCCACAATATTAAAAGAGAAAATTCATTCCCCTCTTTTTCTCCCCCTTCATTCCCAAGCACTAAAAGGAGATTGATTTCTCTAAATGTCCAGGACCTCTCACCAAAACAAGACATAAACCCAACTGAACTGAAAGACCAAAAATAGAAAGCCTCAACACAAAATCATTTCTTTTACATAGGAGGGGATTCACTTCTCCCAGTATCCGGAACCTCTCATCAAAACAAAACATAAAACCAGTTGAACTGAATGAACAACAGGCAAAACACAAGATCAGTTCTTATTCTTGACGCAGCAAGGTTCCACCCTTTCACTTCAACTAAGTCCACGTCCACATAATAAGAGTGAATCCATTTCCTCTTTTTCCAGACTCGGAAGAAAAAAAAACAGTTTGAATAAAAAAAGAATTGAAACAAGACAGTACCCTGGATTTAATATTCTTATGCATTGTTTTCCATTCTCAAGCTACACATGATCATACATACTGTTAAACTAAAACAAGAAAGAGGGAAAAGAAAAACGACTCAAGTAGTAGAAAATTTATGTTTTCTAAGTTGCACCTAATAAACATGAACATTAAGTAGTGAACACATTTTCTTGCCCTTCATTTCTTGGCTTTTCCATCAACCTATTGGAGCAAAAAAAATCAACAGATAAAACTAAAAATCACCAAAAGAAATTAATTCTCACTTTATCCTTGCTTTTCTTTCTTTTTTGCTGCTTAGTTAAGCAATTGAAAAGCACTCGATTATCTTTCTCTCTTGCTTTTCTTTTTTTCTTCATTTTCACTATTTTTTCCCTCATTTCATCAACCAAATGCAAATTAATTCAAATGAAAAGTACTCCAATTAAAGCACGTTTTCGACAACAGTATCTTGAAACAAAGAAAAATAAATGCCCTAGATTACCCCGGTTGCCTTCGCATCTTGAAGCCTTCACTGGTGAATCCAATAGCAATTTGTCCCTTGACTCCAGCGTCCTTCACATAAATCTCGAAGTAATAAACCAAACGCTTTACAGGAACCGGGTTATTGGCTTGAACCACACCGACATCATGGCCATGGAGGTTTACGCCCGTATACTTCACCGACAACTTATCAGGCGCCACCACCAAGAACCCTGCCGAGCTATTTATCGTGTTGAGCTCAGTCGGTGCCACCTCCTCATCCTCGTCAATCTCCACCGGAGCCTTAAACGAGCCGATCCGAACCAGCTCCAAGAAGTGTAAACCGAGATCTTGGCTTAAGCTATCGAAACTGTCGTTCTTCCCGTTGTTGTTGTGGCCGGAGTTCATTTCTACCAAAGATTAAAAGGGAAACTCTAAAATTTCGTTATAAGTTATCCTGTTTTGGTTCTTCTCGGGTTTTTTCAAGTTTCGGTCTTTCTTGGAAACTAGATTTTCAGATGGAAGCAAAACAAAGGGGAGTTTTATTTTCATTTCATGGATTAAATTTTTGAACCGAACCGGGGGTTTATTTTTTTTCCCTTTTACTCATTGATTAAAATATTAATGATAAAAGTGAACCAATTCCATTTCCACCACCATCACCATTATTGCAACAAAATAAAAATCGGTTAAAAATGAATACACTTCTTTTTTCAATGTTAAAAAAAATTGATTTTATTTTATTTTTGTAATAATACATGTTCGTTTTATAATTCATGTTCGGGTGTGAGGCTGCCCTTCTTAATATTATCGTTTTTAATGTTCGAATTCGTATATTTTCTTTAAGAGTGCAATGTGCCTTACTAATTATATAGGTTATGTTTTGTTTTATCTTCCCTTTCTCTTTGCTTCTTGAGAGAGAACAAGAATATATTCCACGTTATTTTTAAATTATACAGTTTACTTTTATCAATAATTAATAAAATTAATAAATACGTTGAAATGTACATTTCGAAAATATATAAGTTAGCACGAACCAACTTGCCTCAGTGGTTAAGAGAACGGTTGTTGTTTCTAGAGGTCACGGGTTCTAGCACCAGCAGTTACAGCAGGGTGATTGAGCGTTCATTGTCAAATGGTTGAGAGTATATTTAGAACAGATACTACTTGTAATCACTTTAGCTTTCATAAAAAAAAAAATATATAAGTTATGCATTAAGTTGTATTGATACTTCTTGTTTAAAGTTTTTTTTCTCTTTCTCGGTTATCAAATAAAAAATATATCGTATAATTTATTTTTGAGTAACCTATAAGTTTAATATTTTTTATTTTATCTAATTTTTAATCGATTTTGAAAAAAAATTATAATTGATTAACACTGTTTAGTGAGTGTAAGTGATTTTTTTTATCCAAAATAACTTCCATTAAAAGTGAGCGTAAGTGATAAGGAAGGAGATCGAGTTCTTAAAAATAAAGTACATGTGCTCAATCATCTAGTCAAGAAAAAAATATGTTACATTGTTGACAAAAATAGTATTTTACATAAAATTATCGCATCAAAAATTTTAAATATGATTTTATAATTTTTATATTTTTTATGACTTTTAATATTTTATAAGTTTTTTATCTTTAATATTAAAAATAATTATGTAAGTAGAAATATTTTAGATTTTTTTATAAATTTTGGAATTTTAAATTTAAGAGAAGTGCGACACAAGTTAATATAAGGGTGAATTACATAAGTGGTCCATGATTATGACCCAATTTTTTATTGAGTCTCTTGATTATGAGAAGTTACAAATAGGTCTCTCGACTAATCGCGGCTAACAAATCGGTCCAATTTCTTTAAAAAATAAACGGCTAATGATGTAACAGTTAATAAATTTTGTATAATAAAAAATTGAACCTTAACCTTTACATTTTATTTTAATGTGGTCCTAAATTTTAAAGTTTAGCTCTCAACACTTAAATATTACAACATTTTAGTCACTTAAATCTTAAACTTCATCTTCTTTCATTCTAAAAACAAAATATATGCATCTGGCTACTGTTAACATTTTGTAAACATCAATGAATGTTTTGATTCTTCAACGGTTTTTCACTACTAATACAAATAGGATTGCATATGGCTACTGTTAACATTAATGGAGGTTTGTCTTTTTAGAAGAGAAGAAGACGAAGTTTAGGATTTAAGAGACTAAAATGTTGTAATATTTAAAAATTGAGAGATAAATTTTTAAATTTATGACCAAATTAAAATAAAATTTAAAAATTGAGGGTTAAATATGTTATTATACAGATTTTATTAACTACCACATCATCATCCGTTTATTTTTTAACAAAATTAAACTGATTTGTTAGTTGTGATTAGTCAGGGACTTATTTGTTATTTCTCATAGTCAAAGGACTCAACAAATAATTAGGTCATAGTCAGGAGATCATTAATATAGTTTACCCTTAATATAAAAGTTAAAATTAACCGTTGATTTTTTTTTTCAGATCAAGGGCAGATACATGTGTATTTATACATTTTTTCTCTCGAGTAAACACATTTCTGAATTCTGATAACTAAATTTAAATCTACTTGTACCGACTTTGATCACCACCACAGTTTCTAATCGGACCCGAGCTGCTCATAAAACGAGAAAAAAAGGGATCGGGAGTCGGGGCACACGCGGTTGCTACTATTTTGCATTGGTTCCTATTGAAGCAAGTAATGCATTCTTTGTTGGTTCATAGAAATTGATGAGTACGAGCCTGGTATTCGTTTCTCCTCGTCTTAGATCTGTTGTATTTCTTTCATTTTTACAGAATTTTATATTTATGTTTGAAGCATGCATATTTCCTTGATTTGTTAGCTACCTAAGATCCGAATCTAAAACATCGAGTCGAATTTCAATTCTTCCTGTTTTTTATTGCAAAGAAACTGATTTTAGCCGTGTTTTTTTGGGTGCAGTTAGAGTGTAGTTACTGAACAATCGGGTCTGGAAAACATGGCCGAGGTTGCTGCAAATAATGTGGTATTTTTTTTTTTGAAGAATTCAATTTGCTTGAGATTTCAGGGGTTTGTTGTTGTTATTGATATGTTAGCATTACAATTCTCTCTTTATCAATCTTTTCAGAATCACCCAAGTGATACCACCAAAAATGTGTTTGATTTTGGGACATTTGTCGGAGACTTGATTGTTGAGGAAGATGCTAGCAGGTTCTTTTTAGGGATTTAATTTCTTTGAACTCTTAATCTGAAAACAAAATGACTTGTTTACAACTTAGGATGATTGAGGTTTTAATTTCCTTTTTCTTGTTTGTAGTGATGATATATCGCTGGAGGGGCTTCAACAAGAATTGGAAGAATGCAAAGATGATGATGTAAGTAAAATTGATATTGTTTGCTTTTGTACATACTGTTTTTAGGCTGTCGTTAGACCAAACATCTAATGATTCAAAAGGAATTTTCTGCTTCTCAAGATTTAGAGGCTTATATGGTTTTACCCTCACATATATGATGTAGGTGGTTGCAAACATATTGTCTAAAGGTATAAAACTAAGGGAGTACACAAAGGGGGTTGAGAACAACCTGCGGAAAGTTGAGTTGGATTCAATTCAGGTTTGTAATTACTTAAAGTTATCCCACTGCGCCTATTGGATATGGTATTTTGTTTCTAGAGCACGCTGATTATTGGGCTGTACGTTAACTGTCTTTCTTTTTGTTGTTTTTGCTTAGCCATTCTTATAGATGTAACAAAGTAGTGGTAATTAGCAGTTTAGCTCATATCTTTCTTTGGAGGCTACTTGTGTTTTATGTTGCATGGTTGTTATTTTGCCAAGCCATTTGTTCAAGTTCAGAAATAATCTTTGCATAAGCACTGTTTTATTATATTCAAGCATCTTATTTTGCTTACTTTTGCTTTGTGTGGACTGTCATTGTTGTTATTATTTTTGCATACAAAGGCAAGGGATCATTCTATTAATCGGTGTTCAAAGTATTGGGTTGATGCAGGATTATATAAAAGAAAGTGATAATCTAGTGTCTCTCCATGACCAAATCCGTGATTGTGATAGCATCTTGTCACAAATGGAAACCCTTCTCAGTGGTTTTCAGGTATGCTAGTTCCTAAAACGCAGTTGAGGTTTTTGATGTTATTTTTAACATCAAATCATATTTTTTCAATGTATACGTTTTTCTTTCCTCTTTCTGGGGTTTGTAACCAATTTGATGAATGTGGGAAGTAAAAGTTGAAATATTTTAAACTTCAATCGAATTTCCAACTTTCCTAGATTGATTATAAACCGCTAACTTTAGACGCTTAAGTATGCAACTAGATGTCACTTGTTCAATTAATACACAAATAGTGATAAATTACATTTTCAGAAAACAATGAACTAGACTGAAATGTTGATTTGATTTTGTTTCCTTATTGCATAATTTGAAATGATTTTGATCTTGCTGCATTGGTTAGTCAGATTAAGGAGTATACGACTTTCAGTTAATTTCCAATGGAAAGCCATTTGAATAAACACTTATAAACCAAACAATCCCAAAGCACTTTTCAAAAGCAAGGCCAAACTGGCCCGAAGATGTATTTGAAACATAACATAGGAGGCAAATCAAATGATTTTTGTTTAATCTTCTTGTCATGCTTATATTCGCTCCCACAGGATTTGATGGGCTTATTACTGTGATTTGTTACTTAACTTTTAATACTTCTGTTGATCGGTTTTACCTTTCCTCAATTGTATTAAAAACCTTTGATATCCACTGCTTTCATGGTTAATATGCTATAAAACTTGTGCCAGGTTGAGATTGGTTCTATCAGTTCAGACATAAAAATTCTCCAAGAGAAGTCTATGGATATGGGTCTAAAGCTAAAGAATCGCAAGGTTTGCATCCTTTAGAAAAATGTAGTTCTTTGTTTGCATTGGAGTTTACATAGGACAAATGCCTGTATGTTGATAATTTGATCCACAATAATTGCCATCTTGTATCTTGCCTCAATCTTGCAAAAGGAAATTTAACCTTTCAGATTATGTGATTTTCATGTGAAAATCTGCTCCTTCTTATCTTTCCCTGTGTTCCCTTCTCCTTTCTCATTTTTGGGAATGGTGCAGCCTGGAGGAACTTTATGGTGGTAATCTAGTTCATGCATATTAATGCACTTTGAAGTTTGAAACATCTTATCAGCGTTGTGTGTTTTAAACAGCTGTTCAAAGCTGGCTGAGGATATAAGTTCTTTTTGGTTGTTTCTACGTGCTTTATTTTGATTTGTAATCACTAATGTTTATCTATGCATGTATACATTAAGGCTCCTCTAATATCCAATAGTTAGGTTCTTCCCTTTCCTATGTCATAAATTTTATTTTAACCATATATCCAGGTTTCCATAAGAGAATATTATTGTCCTTTTTGACTATAAAGATTCAGACATATATAGCACTTCAAACAAAAAGGAAAAAAATAAACCACCAATTTTTGTATTGTTTTGATTTTTTGTTCTAAAATTCCTTTTGGAGTTTCAAAGGACTATTCCTCCTGCTCTCTTCTTCACTCAAGGATGGTGATAGATCTTCATCACTGATGGTTATCATTAAAGCCTTTATATGTGCTCAACCAGCCTTTTCAATATTTTCCTTTGTTTCTTTGCCTTCATTTTGTGCACTTCACTTGAATATCATATTTAAGTTTATGTAAGGATGCATGGTCAATTATGTTATATAATACAACTTGTTTGTTTAATTTTGTTTTCTAATAATTTCTTATGTTTTCTAACTTGGTTAATATAAACTCTTAGTTAAAACTGTTGGCAATATGTGCTCTATGTTGCAAAAACATGCAGACTGCAAGATGCTATTATTGTTTTTGTTGTCACAGCTTTTCCAATAAACCTACAAATCGAATAAAACAATATTTACTGCTACTATGTTTAACTCTCATCTGGTATGACACAGTAGACTAGTCCTATTGAATGTGCATCCTTTGAACTTGTTATCTTTCCTTTCCCTTCAAATGAAGTTTCTTATGTTCCAACATGATTATGCTAATTTATCAATTGTTTCTGGACCAGGTGGCAGAATCGAAGCTTGCTAAATTTGTTGAAGACATTATAGTCCCTCCAAAGATGGTTGACATAATTGTTGATGGAGAGGTACTTATGATTTTTTTGGTCCACCTACCTCTAATGTGCATATTATAATTTTACCTTTCCTTTGATATTTTTTGCATAGTGTCTTGCTCAAAGGGGTCTTTTGATGTCGTCGTATGTGGCACAATATGGTTATGCTATTATTAATTGTGTCAGTTGCTTAATCTTTCTTGGGGTGTTCCTTTTAAGATTCCATGAGAGAATATGAATTGAAGAATGCTCCATCTACATTGGGAAAAGTTTTAGATCTGGTCTAAATTTTCTAAAGCGTTTTTAATGAAGCAATTTGTGTGATTTTTGACGCCCTAGCAAGTGATGTACTTCATATGGAAAAGAAGAAAAAACTGAAATTTAACAATATGCCTCCCTCTCTTCCTCTTTTATGTTTCTCTCTATAACACACACACATCTGCTCATCCCCAAGTAAACAGAAAAAGATAGGGATCACACAAATTTAGGAAAAAATGTGGAGGAAGTGTTTAAGTTGGCTGGACGTATGAAATAAAGGCCTAGTAATGATTCTGTTAGAAGACGTGAAAGGATGCCATGTCCAAAGGAGGAGGCTGGAGAAGTATTAGGTGGAAGCTAAAAAAAATGAAATCTTTCTTTTGCAAATCATACTTAAATCATGGTTCTAAATTGAGCACTATGGTGTAATATGACCCATGAATTTGAACTCACGTGGTGGGGAACAGCTTGTTTATTGTTCTTTATATGTTTTCTGGATGAGGTATGTCTCTTTGATGCTTGTCTGGACTCTGGACAGAGTAACTGTTTTCTGCTCTATGTTTGATTTTGTAACAGTCTCGATTTCTTAGCTTAATCCTCTTGCATGTCTTTATGAAATCAGTTATTAGTGTCCTAAAATATTCTAGTGAATTAACTTCATTTTTGCTAAGGTACTTGCAATGGCATTTCTTTCAGGTAAATGACGAATATATGAGAACTCTCGACATTCTAAGCAAGAAGCTGAAGTTTGTTGAAGTGGATCCTATGGTTAAAGCTTCAAAAGCGCTGAAAGATGTTCAACCTGAGCTTGAAAAATTGAGGCAGAAAGCAGTATCTAAGGTTAACTTAATTCACCTAATGCTTAGATGGCATTGAGTAATTACACTTAATATTAGTATATAGTTATTCCAAAAAAAATTACCCTCTATCTGCCATCATGCGTATCATTCTGCTTGTGCTTGGAGTGTTTCTGTAAGTTATCCGAGAAGTGTTAGAGTTTGAGGGAGAGTGTAAGTTATCCGAGAAGTGGTAGAGTTTTATTTAATCTATAATTAGAGTTTATTCTCAAGTCAGTAGTTTAGATTTACTAAAAGTCTTATTTAAATTAAGGATAAATATTATTTAAATTAGAGATAAAAGTATAGTTTAACTATACTAAAACTCTGTAATTGCCTAGTTAAAGGCTCACCGTACACACATTTGAATAATTAAGAATAATAAGAAAATACAGAGAAACATATTGTTCTCTCTGAAAATATCATGTTCATCTTCTTCAAACAAACAAATCTCTAACCTCCGATCACACACAAACCACCATCATTAACTGCATCTCCGGCCACCATGGCCCCTTTCTCACATGGTATCAGAGCCAACAACGGTCTTGATGTCGTCACCACTGCTGCCATCTCTAATCTGAAACAGATCGACCATGATCTGATTTTTCAGATGCACGTTGTTTTTTCTTTTCCGCTGCTGTCATTAGGCCACACTCGTTCCTTGGCTTCTCCCTCGTTGGAATCTTACATCTCTAGTGAAATTTCTACTCGTTTAATTTTGCCGTTTTCTTCTCTATTTAATGGTTCTATCTTAGCCAATCAAAAAAGATAGATGAAAAGGTTATAGTTTAGCCTTAAAAATTATTTGGTTCTATCTTAGCCATCCATCCTAAAAGATAGAAGAATAGGTTCTAGTTTAACCTTAAAAACTAGATAATATTTTTTTAAGGGATTCTACATCAAAGATCCAAGCTGGAACTCTAGTACGTGTAACTACCAGCTTGAGGGAGAGTGTAGATTCCTGTGATCGTTATTGAATGGAAGCAGCTACTTAGTCCGTGAATGGCAGAAAAAGCTGGAAGACATCTCAGAAGATGCAAAAACCAGAAAAAGATCATCACTGACAGAGGAAAGCTGGAAGACATCTAAGGAAGGTGCAGAACCAACAACTACAGCAAAGTTGGTAGTCATCTCAAGAAGGATGCCGAAACCAGCAACATCAGCTGCAAATTTTCAACAATGACCGTGCAAAGAACAACATAATTATATCCTAGTTGTTCAACTCAATGGCTCCCGAAAAAGGGAGATCTTTTTCTCTAAGAAACAACAGAAGAAATATGAGTAGGGCATCACATTCAAGATCCAAGCTGGTGCTCTACTACGTTTGCTCACCAGCTTGAGGGGGAGTGTAAGTTATCCGAGAAGTGTTAGAGTTTGAGGGAGAGTGTAAGTTATCCGAGAAGTGGTAGAGTTTTATTTAATCTATAATTAGAGTTTATTCTCAAGTCAGTAGTTTAGATTTACTAAAAGTCTTATTTAAATTAAGGATAAATATTATTTAAATTAGAGATAAAAGTATAGTTTAACTATACTAAAACTCTGTAATTGCCTAGTTAAAGGCTCACCGTACACACATTTGAATAATTAAGAATAATAAGAAAATACAGAGAAACATATTGTTCTCTCTGAAAATATCATGTTCATCTTCTTCAAACAAACAAATCTCTAACCTCCGATCACACACAAACCACCATCATTAACTGCATCTCCGGCCACCATGGCCCCTTTCTCACAGTTTCTGTGGTTATTCTCTAGAGGCCTTTTCTAATTACTGATGGAACATTCTTTGCCTGGAGGTCTACGGAAAAATTTTCTAGTTTTTGCTGCACTTTATTTGCCTTTAGTACCAAGGCACCAATCATGCTTAATTATAGGTGCATGTACTTGAGTTGGGTATAAATTCCCTTCTCCCAAATAATTAAAGGAAAACAGAAAATGTTGTTTGCAAGTGTGTTAGTGTTGAGCAAAGAACCTATCCCTTGTTCAGAAACTGAAATATGTTTCTGTTTGCCTTATTAATTAATAGTTCAATGTTTCATTTCATACATGAAATGAAATTTCAATATTTAGAAAATTCATCTGTAATTTTTGTTTACCAATTGTATCATATATGTACAAATGAGTTATGTTTCAAAACTCTGCGATGTTGATTTGGTGTTAAATAAATTTAAACGTGAATGTAGTTTATCTAGGCTTTTAAGAGTCATTGCATTGAACGTGAAAAATATATATGTTATTTAAAAACTGTAATCATCTCCATATAACCATGTCTTGATTGAATGTCTTGCTGGTATTTTTTTTCGGGGAGGGGGGGGGGGGATTTGCTCTTGATATCTATCTGGATAAAATGCTTCTGTTCAGTTGTTGTTGAGTATAGACTGAAATCTACAGTATGTTGGAGTTCATTTATATGTTTTTCAAATAAAACTCGTCACATATTCTCTGATTACTATACTGATGTCAATTTGGTATATGGCTTTTGAAAGATGCCAATTGATAATGTAGTACTGATCTGTTGCATACTCTTTAAATCAAATTTTACTACAAACCAATTAATAACCAGCATAAAGAAATTTCTCATCTATGTTTATCTTTCTGCAGGTGTTTGATTTTATTGTTCAAAAGCTTCAAGCACTGAGGAAACCGAAGACAAACATTCAGATTCTTCAACAAAACGTTCTTTTGAAATACAAGTACGCATCCTCTATGAATTCTTTCGGTGGCTCATTTTCTGTTTCTATTGCGTTCAACTCCTGGATGCTTAGATCTACCTCAGTATCTGAATTTCAAGGAAAAGATAACCATGTATATTCTAAGAATTTTCATGAATTCTATCATATTCATACTCCGCCAAACTGTATACTTTCATGAATTCTATCATACTCCCTCAAACTGTATAATTGCTTTAAACCAAAAGGCAATTGACATGTATTTAACCTTCACGTGTTGTGTGATATTGGCTTCACTTGTTGCTATAGCGAGCCTATAACACTGGGTTAACAAACAAGGCCCAGGCTCAACTGGTGTCATGGCAAATTATATTATAGTCTGATACAATCTAAAACCAATAGTCAAGTGGTTTTAGATTGTTGTTTCTTGGTTGGATGCTTAACAAGCTAAAAGTATTGAAGAGTCACTAAACCTCAAATGGCTATATTTGTCTCTTTATTGCTTTTTTTGTCCTAGTGCTTTTCAACTGCATACAAAGCTTCTAGTGATGCATTCATGTTCCATACACGATGTAATCACTGAGAATGAATTTAGATCATACCTATGATCTTACATACCCACTTTGACACGTGCATAGGCACCAATTGCATGCATCACATATGCCTGCAGTCCAAACTGATGCATCCTTGCACACCCACGAACACTCAAATTTTAGTTGACTTATTAGTAGGGAATTTATATAGGTTACATTGATATCATTTGCAAATGTTTAGTATCCTGAGTTGGATAATATTTTTCCTTCAACATTTGCCCCATGTATTGAACAATATTTTTCCCTTTCATGCTTACATTTGTTCCTGAATTTTACAGTTGCTGAGTTTTTTAAAATCATAAAGTGCATGTTTTCCATAATCTGATGGACAATAATCTGGAATTTAGGTATGTCATTTCCTTCCTCAAAGAACATAGCAAGGAGGTACACCTTGAAGTTCGTGCAGCGTACATTGACACAATGAATAAGGTGAAGGCCTTTAATTTCTCTTAATGTCCATATATTTATTTATTTATGTGGAGGATAAACGATAAGCTCTTCGGCATAAAAAAAAGGATAAAGGATAAGCTTAGTCAATTTAGTTTGTGTTGTAATTTATCGGTAACTAGTATATGCCATTACATGCATTGCACACTAATACTTGTTTTCTCCTTTTTTATATATAAATTGTAAAATAACAATTATACATAAAATACAGATGTTTTAAATCTTAAGGTTTGAACTATAAATAATTGAAAATTTGTAATATTAATCTATAAATTATTTAATATTATTAGAATTAAGAAAAAAATATTTAATCAATCAATAAATGTAATTTGAACTTTTATTTGCAAATAGGATAAAATTTTCTAATTTTTGTTATAAAAATATCTTAATGATAGTCAATGGATGCAATTAGAATTGTTATTTACAAATTTAATTATATTTCTTAATGTTTGTAATGTTTTAAATAGCAATTTTGAAATAAATATTGTTTTTGCTCAATCTACTCGCATCACATTTACTGTTTCACTGTTACTGTTGTTGCATGTTGTGAAAAATGAGTTTACCAGTATCTGAGATACTGTGGTACGAAGTTTATTTTTGTAAGGGTTGAATGATTTTGCACCTTCTACAGGTTCTAAGCGCCCATTTCCGAGCTTATATTCAAGCGTTGGAGAAATTACAGTTAGATATTGCGACATCTAATGATTTGATTGGTGTGGAGACCAGAAGCACTGGTCTTTTCTCAAGAGGAAGAGAACCGCTGAAAAATCGTTCTGCTGTTTTTGCATTAGGGGAGAGATTAAATGTTCTAAAGGTTTTTCTGACTGTCAACCTGGTTATACATGTCATATTTTTCTGCATGAACTGTTTTCAATTTCAAGTCATTGAGCATCATTCTTTTTCTTCCCTTTCAATGATTCTCAGAGAAAGTTTTTAGAGCAGGCTTATGCTTTCAATCACCAATTTATGAATATAATATAAGAATTTGATTTGACATGTAATTGGTTAGATATAAAGGGGGTTTTCCATTTTTGAACTTATCTTTGCTCCATTAATTATTGCCCCAAGTAGCACCTCAGAGAAGGTATCAAAACTTCTCCATTTTTTATGTGCCAATGTCTGGCAACAATGGGCAAATTTGGACTCCTGATGACAGTGGCTTTAGTGAATCTGCCAAAAAAAAAAGCTTAGGTTAAATATTCCTCATGCTACTTAAATTGTTTAAGTCCTGTTAGCTAAGTTTTGACCTAGATTCTACATTTAATAAAACCAAACGGGTTTAACCTAAGCTGTTGAAGATTAGAAGTCAGCATGTTAGATGTGATATTGGTGTGTATTGTCTCTGGACTTGTATGTCCTTGATTTGAGAGCTTAAGCACATGGTTTAAATTGATTGTATTCAGGAAAATGATTAAGTGCTGTGGTTATTTGTGTTATAATGTTTAGATCTTCTGTTTGGATTGATTCAATGTTTTACATTTTTTACAGGAAATTGATCAACCTGCACTAATTCCACATATTGCAGAGGCCAGCTCTTTAAAGTATCCTTATGAGGTCCTCTTCCGGAGCTTGCACAAGCTACTTATGGACACAGCAACTTCTGAGTACCCTTTTTTCCTTGCGTTGCTTGACTGTCATCCAATTTTAAGTCCAGACTTTATGCATGCTTAATATTTTACTTCCCCCCCTTTCTAAATGTGCAGGTATCTTTTTTGTGACGAGTTTTTTGGGGAGGAGTCCATCTTTTATGAAATTTTTGCTGGTAAAGTGCAGATTTATCACATCATGCCTAGGATTATTGTCAGATTTGCAGGAACAATCATACTAATTTTACTTAATTTTTGGATTTATCACATCTAGTGATTATGCCTAGGGTTTTTTACATCACTAATTTTACTTAATTTTTGGATTTATCACATCTAGTGATTATGCCTAGGGTTTTTTACATCATGCCTAGGAGTTTTTAGGCTTTTGTTGTTTGCAATCCCTTGTATGAGCAGCAGTTGTTGCTTGTATAGGATGTTATCAGTGATCTTGAAGCCTTGTGATAGCTTATGATATTCAACAATTAGAAATTTGTCACGCTTTTAGGAGCTAAAAAAATTGATCTATTGTTGAAAACTAAAAAAGGACTTGGCACTAAGAAACATTATTGTACCTTCAGTATTACAAGAGGGTTCTAATGACTTCTATGGTATTAATTTGTCTTCAGGTCCTTTTGCTGTCATTGATGAACATTTCAATTCTATCCTTCCAAATTGTTATGATGCTATTGGTCTAATGCTCATGATACGCATAGTACACCAGCATCAGGTGATTGATTCAAGTTGTCTTAAACTCATAATTCTCTTTTAGCACTTTGTTGATTGTTGTACACCAGAACCAGGTGATTTGTTCACGTTGTCTTATGGTCATAATCTCTTTTAGCAATTTGTTGTTTTTGGATCTAATGGTTTTGTTTAAAGCTTCCACGCTGTGCGCATTAATAGTATACTTCTGTACTACATGAGTAAATTTTATTTATGTCAAGGGATTCATGAATAATAAACTGGCTTTGACTTGCAATGTGAAAATTTTACATGTGGTGGTTAGTGGATGTAAGAGAATCATGATTTGGATATGTGCAAAACAAAGTAAGCCTTTACATTACATCATTCTTTCTTCTGCTTACACTTGTGTTCATGCATGTGATGTGCTGCACCAATTTTTGTAGTTTGAGCAGTGATTTTTCCCCAATTCTGATGCCATAACGGGGGCAAGATTTGCGTTGTTTACATTTAAATATTGTCTAGCAACCCCCCCCCCCCTTAATTTGATGCATAGTACTACTGTATTGAATGCAGTGTATTCGTTTAGGTTTTAGGCACACTTTGAACAAAACTTCTGGATTCTCTGTCCCCTTACCCTGTAGTCAGTCGTGTTTAGTCTCTTTGCAGCATGTTCTTTGACCTGTTTACTCTATACCTTGTAAGTATAACCTGTCTTGCTGTTCTGATTGCAATTTCCAATTCCGACGTTTTTGTTTTCTTTTCTAGCTGATCATGTCTCGGCGAAGGATCCCATGCTTGGATTCATATCTAGATAAGGTATGTTATCTTCTGACGTATTAATAGAAAATAGCTTCTATATTTTTATGCTTTTTAAAATTCCACACATAATGTCTTGGACAGCCTTATGGGGCTCTTAGGATTCACATAGGACTTCTAATGTCAAGGCATGCATTTATTTGAGTTGTTGGAGGCAATGAGCATGGTGATATGAAAACCTAATACAAAGTATTTCTTTTTTACCATAATCGGGAAAACAAAAAAAATGCAGGAAATGAATTACTGTGGAACTTGTATTTGTGGATAACAGATGGAAGGTTATGTTTCATAATGCACCATTAGCTTCTGTTTGCAAAAATTGTGGTTACCAGTTACTTTCAGCTTTTGTGATGTCAAATTTGATGCTAAAGCTATGTGTCAATTGAATCTGAACAGGTTAACATAGCTCTCTGGCCTCGTTTTAAGATGGTATTCGACATGCACCTCAGCAGTCTGCGAAATGCAAATGTGAAGTTGTTATGGGAAGATGATATTCATCCTCATTATGTCATGAGGCGTTATGCTGAATTTACAGCTTCTCTAATTCATCTCAATGATGGAGATGGGCAGGTTGGAAACATTATAATTCATCATTGATTGTTGTATTACGAGTGTTTTTGCAAGCATAATCATCTGAAATGTTTTCAAATATGCAGCTTGAATTAAATATGGAACGGTTGAGAATGGCTGTTGATGACCTCCTTATGAAGCTTGCAAAAATGTTTTCAAAACCAAAATTACAAATTGTGTTTCTTATAAACAACTGTGACATGACAATTGCAGTTCTGAAGGTAAATATTGGTTCTCTGTTCTTTTGAATTCATCACGGGTTCTTTTTCTTTGAATGCCCATCTCTTGAAAGAAGTGAATATCTGTTTGTATGAGATGTCAAAGAGCTGCAATATCTTAACTGCTTTGATTTCTTTATGTTTTCACTTTTGTTATTGGAATTCAGGAAGCCGGTCCTGAAGGTGGCAAAATTCAACTGCACTTTGAGGAGATGCTAAAGAGTAATACGGGATTATTTGTAGTAAGTTGCATGTTCTGATATGCGCTTAAACCATGTTGCATTGCATCATAGTTACTTTGGGTTAATTGGTTGGGTTGTTAAGTGTGCTTGTCCATATCCAACTTTTTTCTAAGGTTTTTATGTATTTCGAGGGTCCTTGTAGGGTCATATACTCGCATTCATGTCCCAAAATGTGTAAAGACACAGGTGTGGGGTACGGGTACTTAAAGAAGAATGAAGAGTTAGAGCAACATGAGTTAAAGCTTTATAACCTTAGTTAGAATGGCAGGTCTTTTCATTTATCAAACCGAAACTCAAAAGGCTTGCCGAGATAATTACACCTTTCTCTAAAAAAAGTAACCTGACTAGCCTGGCCCAAACCCAACCGAAATGAGAAAAGACACTACTAAAAATGAAATAAACTAGCAATGACCAGATACCAAATCTGAACCTCGACACGAAATGACCTAAATATAAAATGTCTGGGTCTGCATGTTTGTCACCTCTACCTATAGTTTTAAATCATGGGTTTTAGAATAGATTCTAGGATACACAGAGGGATGAATGGAAGAGGTATGGTGGCAAATTTCAGTCTCAACCTTTATATTAACCGCTAATCTTTAACTTCATCCATCCACCATGCAGGAGGAACTTTTAATGGAGCATTTTAGTGATTTGATAAAGTTCGTGAAAACTCGAGCCTGTAAGTATTCCAAATCAATCTCTTCGTTGTTACATATTAAAGGACAAAATTAACTCGTTTTGATAGTGAAGTCGAGACTGCATGTTTTTTTCCGAGTTAAATCCAACACATGACCAGACTTGACTCAGTCGTGGAAGTTGTTATTTTATCAGCGGAGGATCCTAATGCCAGCACCGAAAGGCCTATAAGTGTCCGGGAAGTGGAGCCAATAGTGAAGGATTTCGGGAGCAGATGGAAGGGTGCAATAGAGTTGATGCACAAAGATGTGATAACGTCTTTCAGTAACTTTTTGTGTGGGATGGAGATCTTAAGGGCCGCATTGACTCAGCTCCTGCTTTACTACACCAGGCTTTCGGATTGCATAAAGAGAATCAATGGCGGGACTGCCCTCAACAAAGATCTCGTCTCCATCTCATCTATAATGTATGAAATCAGGAAATACTCGAGGACTTTCTAGCTTTACTCTGCTCTTTTCAGAAAATACTCCACTTGGAACAAAACAATATGTTTGTGTTGGCACATTATATATACTAAGAATTTGGCCGGTGAATTTTGCTAATTTCTTTTGAGAAATGGTGTATTGCTAAAACCGTTAAGAAATAGTGTGTTAAATATAAAATAAACTACGTCACTTTTATTTGATTTCTCGGATTTTAGTCACGCAATTACATTTTGGGTCTCTTACTATATCATGGTCATTTGAACATTTAATTTGTATAAAAAATTAAGTTTTCAAAAATTCAAATAAATATTTCAAAATTTTAAAGTACATATAAAATTCAAAATACAAATTCATCGTCGGAAGAAAAAAGCTTTTCCTTCACATGATTGAATTGGCATTGTAGCAAAAAAAAATACAAATCCCAATATTGATTCTCTTGTCATAACTGATAAATTCTCCTTTTCAGAACAGGTAAATGTAACCAAACTTATAATTGTTATTATAGAAATTAGGTAACATGCTTGTTACTAAACTTATAATTAAGTGACCTAGTTTTCTCTAATATCAATTATTGTTGCAGAAAAAATAAAATTCGGGATAAAGTGTGT
Source organism: Hibiscus trionum (assembly GCA_030270665.1). Classification (NCBI taxonomy): domain Eukaryota; kingdom Viridiplantae; phylum Streptophyta; class Magnoliopsida; order Malvales; family Malvaceae; genus Hibiscus; species Hibiscus trionum. Next base: position 19,272,186 of record BSYR01000019.1, read on the forward strand.
TTAGAATTGAACACAACGGTTATGGTGTATATTCAAATTTCAAACATAAAGTATGAAAAGATCTCCAAAGAAAACCTAAAAATACATGAAAGCAGTTTTTAAAAATTGAACATGTCTATGCCTAACACAAAGTTGTGCAACACTACACTGTACAACTACTTGAAACTGATCTAAAATCAATTCAATATACTTGGTGAGCTCCTTGTATCAATGCTCCAACAAACTTCAGGAACCTCCATGACGGGAGTAGAGAACAGACCGATAGATGGCGGCAACATGGAGAAAACCGACGAGAGCTATAAGAAGATCATCCAAAAGGCCAACTATCCCCAACACGGCTGTGATTTGACACCAATCATTTATGATATTAAGCAATGGTTAGCTACCGAAAGAATTTCTCAGATGGTTCAACAAAATATGATATACCTTCAGGAATAATGTCTATGGGGCTGAATACGTAGATGGCACTTAAGAACATCTGCACACAAGGTAATCAATAACAGAGAATTATTTTCCATAAATAGCCTAGGCAATTAACCGAAACACAGAATAGAGCAAATTGTTCATTTTTCTCTAAAAGATAATAATTTAATTGCAGCATAATGTTTATCTCGTAACAAATTCAATCCCAATTTGTTTTTATGCTTGCAAATAGCATTAGGTATAAATGGAGGAGGTCAAGTGGTAGAGCTCGATTCAACTTGACCTCGTTTATCACGGTGGCCAAGCTAAAGTCAAAATCTAAACAATTAGAAAAATTAAGCATGGACATTAAGTTACATGGTTCGGGTATTTGTTGATACAGATGTCTATCAGATTCATAATAGCCCAACTCCCCTCTCACCCAATATTTCAAATTTGCAGAGTCCGCTAAAAAGAGTCTAAAAATAGGATACAAAGTGATGTAGGCCTTAGACATTAACAAATGCTCCATGGCTGTGCTTACAAGCACTTAAGCACAGGTTCTGTGATAAATTTAAAGACTCCTGGTAACTCAAGAGAAGAAAATACTAAAAATAAAGGCTCTATGGAAATTAATTATCATATGAAAAGAAGAAAAAAAAGTAATTCCCAACGGATGCAGATGTAATAAGACAAACTAAACTTAACTGCAAGATATACACGAGCCCTGATGACAAGAGGAAGAGATCTCTGAGGATCTATCATTTCTCGTAACAACCCGCGGAGCAGAAAAGGAAGGTCTTGCAGCCTCTACACAAAATAAACCCGGAATCAAACATCAGATTAGAGCAGCTCTGTAAAAAGTCAAAAGATTGGACATCTTAATAACTGTCTATGAATTTTGTAACAATAGGTCAATCCTAGGACTGAAAGAGTACAGCACATATCTATTATTAAGTGCAAGAGAATGCCAGCACCAAGAAAGTTTGAGATGCTAGGTGATATACAGATTACTGACAACAAACTAGAAAAAACAAACTTAACAAGTTTAAACACCCAAACCTGGCATGTGATGTGATGCAAATAAGTTATAAGGTGGAAAAGACGAGGTTAAACATCAAAGAATTAAAATTATGGTTTTCATTCAACAAAGGAAGTTTTCATAACATTCCTAGCATAGGCCAGAAAGCACCATTCATCCAGTCCTCATTTTATGTTTATTTATGCTAGGGAGTAGGGACTACCAGTTTGATCATCCTTCCTAGTTTCCTTCAATTTTGACAGTTAAGATTATCGCTATATACAACATTTTTATCGACTATGGGGATTGCCGTAGTATCTAGTTCTTACTTTGAATCGAAACAAAAAATGACACTTTCAAGGAGGGGGGGGGGGGGACTCTCTACACAGAAGTTTGACACCTTTTATTTCTTGGTCAAGAGCATTTTGAAATGGAATAAAATTAAAACAAATGGTCAAAGATTTCTTAATAATGTCAACATTCAACTTAGGGCTCTATTTACAGAACAGATAACGAGTAACCATTTTACACACTAGTAAGTAGGGGTGTTCGCGGTTAACCAAAATACTATAACGGTTAACCTATAAATTATATTCTTAGTGCAAAAGTTATATGTTCTTAATGTAATTAGAGGGAAATGCATAAAGAATATATCTAAGAATGCATAGAAAATTAGAGACTCATTCTTAATGGTTAACCAACGGTTAACCATGAACACCCCTACTAGTAAGGACTAAGGCCTTAATTTGAATTATTATTTAGAGGGAAGCAAAAGAAAGAAAATAAATAAAGGTTAATAACATTATGTTGTCATGTAAATACCCAAATTGGAATAGGTTCAGAATAAAATCTGTTAAGCTGTAAAGCAAATTCAATAGAAGCAAACATGCACATATGACATACCTGAATGAGACCATTGGATTGTCCACCAAAGTAGCGGTTGTATTTTTCAATTTTTTCCAGAACCTCAGCAACTGCTGGATTATGACGCTCCCTTAATGAGACCTCACCAGGAACCAACAACGTAATCTCACGTCGACACAGAGGGCATTTACATGCATGAAGTGGGGATCCATGATGCCAAACAAGCATAATACAATTACCTAAATAATAAAAGATAAAAGGCATATAAATTAATTATTTCATCACGAAACAACGATTATAAGAGACAACCACAAAGTCCAAATTTAAGCAGTCATGTCAACTGGCTTAATTAGCAAGTCATAACTACAGAAAATAAAGGCTTAGAACCTTCATTCTTCTTGAAAGACCTCGACAAATATGTGGACATGAGTATGGAGATATGACCTTCAATTTGCCATCCCTGATAATCAACATCATGTGCCACCCTTCAATTTGCCTACTTTACTATTTAAAGAATTTTGACTACTTTCATATCGTTTCAATTGTCTGTTTGCCCAGTAATTGAAGTAATACTATCTAGACTAAAGAAACTCTCCAACCGTACGAACCCTAATTTTAATTTGATTTTCTTGATTCTTATTTAGCTGTTATCTGTCTCCTAACACAGCATCATATAAATGGCCACCAACATTTCAAAAACTGAAAATGAAAAAAGAAACAGAGAAGAAAGAGAAAGCTCATAAACTTGGTGTAAATCAAATATGTTTGAATTGAAACAAATGAAGAAGTGAATAGTAAATCAAGGAAAGTGGAAAGTGGAAAGAAGAAAGAAAGGCACCGCAGAACCAATGAGAGCAATTGGCTTGGCAAGGAACGTTAAAGCTGGCATGGCAGATAGAACAGCAGTCGTTGGATGGAGGCTCCATCGTCTCTCTTAATTCCTTAATCTCCAAAAATGAATAATGACTGCATATGCATGTGTTGCCGACAAAGGAGAAATGAGTAATGACGGCATGGACAATGGACGCTGGGCCGTACCATTAGTGCCAGCCCAATCATTGTCTTTACTCTTTAATCACAAATTATTATTCACTTCTGCGATGCTTAATAGATTTTTCTAATGGAAAAGTAAACTCGCAATCCAGTATTATTAATAAAATTACATTCTTTTAACATAAAATTAACTAATTAAGCCAGGATTTAAGAAACATTGGTCACTTTCATTTCTATCAACACGGCCACGGAATATTAACAAAATTAAGTTTGGTCTATTAGAAACGGACACATCATATAAATAAATTATTTAAATTCAATTTTTAAAAAAATAATAATTAACAACATTATCTTCTCCGCTAAAAGAATTTTTGTTTACCCATTTTCTAAATAAAAAGAAATGATATTTCCCTTTTCCAAATACAAAATTTAACTAAGTTGCGGTACCTCTTAGCTACGCAATTTTGTAACTAAAGAGAAATGGATCCGTATTAATTTGTTTTTTTTTTTTTTTGAATATGCTGATGCGATGCAAGGGTAGCATCTGTTCAACTTTCTTAGTCTTTTCAAAGACGGCACACACAGCATGCATTACTGGTGCTCGAACCCGGGTCCCATGGGATGATGAACATCTACCTTTGCCACCAGGACACAAGGGGATGAGCAATTTGTTTTCTTAACTAAAAATAAATATTAAAAAAAATTAATTTAACAATTATTTCTTATAAAACTGATTTGACCAAAGATTTTTATACTCAACACATATTTTTTAATATACTGATGTGAATACTATATATTTTTTACTTTTAATTTTTTTAAAAACGCACACATATCGTATAGATTATATTATTCGAATTCGATAGTTTAAAAGGACCAACATCATTATTTATTATTATGACCACTCAATAAATTAATTTTTTTTAATTTTATATTACTCGCTTTAATCATTCAATACATTCTTAAGGATTGGTCATGCAACTAATATACATTCTTTAAACAGAACACCAAAAAGTCATTGTTAAGGACTGGTCATGCAACTAATATACATCAAATAACTTTTTTACTATTTCACCTATAATTAATTGTTAAAGAATTTTCAACAAATATATATTTATATAAAAATATTTTTTATGATGAAATCTAATATATATATATATATATATATATAAAGCCAGTACAAATGATCGTAGGTTTGGGCCATGTTAGTTCCATGAGCTACCCGTGTTTGGCACTTAGTTGATAGTTTATAACTGATAGTTAATTACATTAAATTATTGCATTAGTTGATTGAACTAGCGGGTTGTATTAGTTGATTGTATAAAAATGTGGCAAAATTAACTGATAGCGGGTAGTTGTTTGATTGTTTAAACAAGTAAATGACATATAAGAACATGATTATATTCAGTACTTGTCTGAATAGTTTATTAGATGTCAATATGTTGTTAATATAACATTACTAAGTATATTTGAAAGATCTACATATTAATTTATTATTTATATAATTATTTTCAAAACAATTTAATTAATTATTAAATTTAAATAATATTTAAAGCATATGTATTAATAGCATATATTTGAATGAAAAATAATTATTTAAATTATATATGAGAGTATGTTTTGCTTAAAAGTATATGTGAATTATTTAAATATAAATATAAATATGTGAGAATAAAACGAAGAAAAAACTAAAAAAATAACTTACAAATGTCACCATGTAAATTAAAATAGAAAATATTAAATTTAGGTTATTTGGAGATTTTTTGTAATTATTAAGAGTAAAAGAGTTTTTACAATTCTTATGTCAATACACTAATTTCGAAAAACTCCTATTAGCAGTTGTTTCAAAATTAGAGGTTTCACCCAAATTCTTTGTTCACCAAATATCTAAATTAGCGGATTTGACTGGTTAAACCTCTAACTTTAGCTCAAACATCTAATTTTGGCTCAAAACGTTATTTGCCAAGTAGAGTCAATGTTTTTTAGGGTTAATATTCGATGCATAGGTAGTAGAAACTTTTTTTCATAAATATATCTATCTAAGTCTTAAAATCTAAATTTTAAATCTCTAACACTAAAACTCTAAATCGTAAACCAAAAATTATAAACTATAAACCCTAAATTCAAAACGATAAATACTAAACTCATAAACTCTAATCCCTAGAGTCTAGACTAAACCTCTATCTCCTAAATTGGACTCATTTGTGGAAAAAAATCACCACTTGAAATATATATATATATATATATATATGTGTGTGTGTGTGTGTGTGTGTGTCATTTTACTCGTTTTTAAAATAACGGACACATGTCATTTTTTGAGTGATTCAATGTTATCACGTCGAATTCTGCTACGAAAATGAGTAACACCGTTGACAGTAGAGAAGTTTATGTATGAAATTGAGAATTCGATATAATTCATATATCAATAAAGTAATTAACCCTATATTAAACTGTATGATCTTATATTAGGTTGCAAACAATAAAAATAAGAATCTATCGAATAGTATGTATTTGTAAGTAGCAAAAAGCATTTGCTAATAAATATAGGCCTAATAATATTTGTGTTTCTTAAACTTTTCAAATATAAAAGTTCTAAAATTTGTACAGACTCTTACTTATTTTAGTTATTTTGTCCATTTGCCCAAAAAATAAAAAAAAATTGTCTTGAATAGAAAAAATAAAAATAATTTAAAACAATAAAATAATAAAACAGTTAAGCAAAACCAAACATGTCATTATATATTTATAATTGTTTCAGTTATACTCCAAAAACAAGCGCATAAGAAAAGTAGTCAAGAGTCTCACATCACACGAACTTCATAATAATTGTAAATGCATTATGCATGCCATTCTTTTTTTATTTAACTTCATATAATATATTAATCATAATATGAAAACGCCATTTTCCATACTTGTTTTCTCCAACTCTCTCTTGCTACCTGCGAACAACGATCGTTTATTAATCCCATCAAATAGTTTAGGGTTAAAACAAAACGCAACGCATAATTATACCTCGAAATTTGTATAATATACAGATATGTACATGTTATATAGGTTTTAAGACATTCGTGTATCTTTTTATATTTGTATTGTATGTCAAAAAATACGAAATGAGAAGGAAATTAGTACCCGAGATGGAGAATCTTCTTGTCGGAATAAGCAGTTGGAGGCTCCATCAAGTTGGGGCTAAAGAAATTGCGAGAAGCTAAAGCATGAATGGCATTAAGCTCAGGTCCAGTAACCATGTTTGCCTGCTGAACCCTCTCTACTTCTGCAATCTAAACGTTTTGATATAAAAAAGAAAATCCAATAAACATAAATGAGTGTTATATTCGATTTCGAAGTTAACTCAAATTAAGTTAATCCGAATATCAAAAAATTATAACCGAAAATGATTCCAATTCAAAACAAATTGTTTAATATTTTACCTTGGTTCGGAGACAAACACTTTCATTTTCCAGTTCAATTTCCTGTAAGATAATATATAGCAATTCATTAGCAAATTGAATTAAGTTTATTATAAATGTGGTAATTGGAAATTAAGTTGGAACTAATTCACCCTTTTTTGCAAATATTCTATTTCAGCTAGCAGCATTTCGTGCTGTTGCAGCAAACAGGGAAAAAATAAACATAAAATGAATTTAAAAAATGTGGGGAAATAAATAAAGGAAAATAATGATTGAAAATGAAGTTACCTTCTTGGACCTGATCCTAGTAATTCCTCGTTCAAGCCTGTTTTCTACCTGCTTTAACTCTTTCACAGTTAAGGTACTCAAGGAATCTCCCATTAGGTGCCTTCAAACAAACCAAGTAACATTAATTTTCTTTAATTCAATTCGAAATGTTAGTTTAATGACATGTATACCTGTTAGTATTTTGTATCATTTGAATCTGCTGTCTCAACTTGGCTGATTCTTGTTGATAATACTACATACATCCAAGTTAAAGAATCACAATAATATATATAAATATATAAAGAAAACCAACAAAATAATGCAAATGTTAAGTTACGATAATATATGATATACCTGAGCATTGATTTCAGTGACAGTGTTTGTGTTAGAAGTATCTGAACAAGCCTTCTTGTACCTCTCTATGGTTGATCTTATGCTGCATCAAATAACCCAAACCAAAAACAATCATGACTTTATTTGTTTCACTTCAACATTGTCAAAGCATCATTAACTTCTTTTTAAAAAGTATAATATTGTTATCGTTTTTATATATTAAGACCAACTATTTCTTTTCGATGCGGAATTAATGTTTTAAAGATGTGACAACATACACATATGCATATTATACCCCATCTATTCTCTCAATGGAGAGGCTTTAAGCTAGCCTCTTCAGTATATATATTTTAACTCCAATACCTTTCTCATTATCCTTAATTTAATTGCTAAGCATCACCTCACGTGTAGATGATCGTCAAGACACTAAGAAAAACAAAGGTGATTGAGGACAACTTCATGCATTCCCTAATACAAGAATCGAGAATAGAAAGTCCATTATAAAACTTTTTATTTTTATTTTAGGAAATCAAGTTGACCGTTGTCCAAAATGAATGGAAATGCAATATTTTTACAACTGTGGATACACTCAAGTCCACTGATAATCTCTAAGCCATATTAGGAAAATAGCTTCTGACAATCCCTCCAGCACCCAAATTCCCAGCCAGATTTCTGACTTTCTTCTTTCAGCTCAGAAAACAATACCATCGCCCCATCCATCTTTGTTTCCCAAAGCTTTTTCCATATATCAAAATTTGTTTCAAAACCATGTGATTAACACTGTGTATATATACATGAAAAAGAAGAAACAAAAGCGAGAATCCAGAAATTCACCCCAATGAAAGAAAAAGTAGTAGCATGAAAATGGAAATTCAGAATTGAGATATGTATATATTACTTGTTGTTGGAGTACTCATAGAGGCGACCTCGGGTGGAGAAGACAATGAGAGCAACTTCGGCCTCACAAAGGACTGACAGTTCGTAAGCTTTCTTAAGCAGGCCATTCCTGCGCTTGCAGAAGGTAACTTGACGATTCGTGGTGTTTTCGATCCTCTTGATCTCGATCTTTCCTCTCCCCATTCTTCAAACTTAAACACTCTTTCACTTCTGCCTGCAAACAGTACACCTTCTGACTTTTTAGATTTACGTGCCTTTTGTATGGAATGGATCCAACAGTGATGGAAAATAGTAAGGAAAATATAGTTTTTAGATGAAGAAAATCGAGAGGAGAAGCAGACCCATTGTTCGAGACGTGAATACAAGTACTAAAAGGGCCGAAAAACATCAATTAGTAGGAAGAAGGAAGGACATGGAGGAGAAGTTAGCCATCCCCATTCCCATACCCTAGCTTCAATTCCAAGAAACTTACAAATCTAAAAAAGCCTAGTAAAATGAGCAAAGACTTTTGTGTTTTTTAATTTATTTCATAGATGTAGTACTTTTATGGGTGCATATCACTCGTAAAATCACTAAAAGGAGATTTTCCAAAGATCTGAAACAAGTAGGGACGAAAAATCATGAAATATGAAGAAAACCCATCATGTTTTTCTCTCTCTTTTTTGTTGCAGAGCCCGGAATCCTGTGTGATTATGCTTTAAAAAAAACAAGGGAAAGAAAAGGAAAACAGATCTTGTTCATGCAAAGTAGAAGGTTCACTTGTTCTGACAACAGATCTAAGAATATATAACTCTAGTGAGCTGATGAGAAGAGAAAAGAAAAACCTAGAGAGATATAGTTATAAAAAGCAAGTGTATACATATATAACAAGATCAAACTCAGACGCATGGTTTGTTTTTGTTCATTAAAAGAAGACGAGGAAAGAAAAACAAAAGCCCTCAAACCTGAAGTTTTGGCAAGAGTTCCGGCCAAAACAGCTTTCGGAAAAATCACGAATCCCAAAGAAAAGCGAAGAGTGATATTATTATAAAAGAAGATGGGGAGCTTGGAGAGAGTGATTTGAAGGCTGTGAGTTGGCTGGATAAAGACGTTGGAATTGTAAGTTGCCGAAATGGGAGGGAGAAGAGGGTGTGGAATTAGCTAAGTGGGAAGAGGTTTGCAGGTGCAAATTCCCACCATTTTTAGCAATGCTAGCCCCTTATTTAAAGTCCCTGGACTCACTAACGTGCCCTTCTCGAATCTTTTCCACTGTCCCCATTTAATGGGCGCCCGGTGTTAGACTCACTCACTCGGTTTCATCCTCCCATCCTCCAATTCTGTGGGATTAGGGTTTGATTTGTTTTTGGTGCCAAACACGTACTACTCTCCTTAACTGCCCTACCCACACTTCGATAAATACTTAACAATATCGTGTTTTATGATTTTGATTAAAGTGGAATTTTTCGGTGTGTTTTGGGAATATCATTTGACCCATATTTGATGGGTTTCGACTCGATTTTATTGGGTTTGGTTTTTAAAAGAATATTTCGGGTTCAAGTCAAGTTTAGATTTAAGGTGAAAAATATCGTGTCTGACTCGACCCGAAATAATAGTTTGATTTTATTCTAAAAGTTTAACTATCTCCCTATTTTGTCTAATAAAATGAAATAATTATTATAATGCTCTCTCTCTATTTGTATTTTTTTTCAATTAGCTCCCTATTTTATCGAATAATAATAAAATTAATCATTTTTATTTATGTCGGGTCTGGACGGATTTTTACTCAAAAATTTAGGTTTGGATCGGGTCGAGTGGAACATAATAAAATGTCGGGTAAAGTATGGATCGACTAAACACTCGATCCAGCCCAACTCATGGCCATCCCTAGGTGTGTTCCAATGTATCATTTTAATGAGTAACTTTGTGATATTTTGTGTAAAAAAAATATAGACAACTTTACATATTTACTCTTAAAAAATTAAACTTTAAATTTATAATCTAATAATAAATCTTAAATTCTAAACCCTACAAGTGTATTAAATGAGAGTAATCATATTTGCCCGGTTGACCAATTTACTAATTTTTCTTCTCTCACTTCTCTTAGATCATGGGTTCTAAATTCACTAGGAGTACCCATCTTCCTTCTCCTATTCCCCTCCTCTAGGTAGGATTAGGATTAGAATTATGAAACATGTGTATTAAATGTTTCTCTATTTTAATGGGGGAAAGCAATTTTAATTTAGAGTTTATGGGCTAGATTTAGAATTTAGGGTTTAGAATCTAAGTTTTAAAGTTTAGAGAATATATTTTAGATTTTAGGATTTTAAGGTTAGGGATTTAAATTTTAATTATTAAGATAATCTAGACGTTCTTGTAAAAATTATTTTTTTCATTTTCATTGCATAAAATAATAACGCATTTAATAACATCAATATTTTCAAATATATATATATATAATCAATATTTAATTATCGAGCAAGCGTTGATGGCCGGTTGGTCAGAGCTACTCACCTGCTCCCTTCCCCTACCCTTGGGTCCCGAATATTTTTTGTCATAAAGTTAGAAGGAGAAGAAACTATCTATATAGTACCCCATATATGTTCATGTTTCTGTTATTAGGGTAGACAAAGCTCAATTCGGAAAAATTGAATTGTTTGACTCGACTCGATGCGAAGCGAAAAAAAACCTGATTCATTTTGACTCCACTCGCAATCTCATAAACAGACTCGACTCGAAAAAATTTCAAATGAAGTTTGAGTTATAAAATGGAAATTTAAATAACTCAGAATTTATAGTAATTAGTTGATCAGTTTTTAAGTTCGAGTCGAATATGTCAATTATGCCCGATAAATTATGTATGTCATGTATGTCACATGTGAAAATATGAATATATGTATGTATATATATATATATATATATCATTTATGAATGTAGAAATCCATTTAAATTGGAATCAATATGTATTATAACATTATAAATAATTAAAATTAAATTTGTACAGAAACTCGAAAACTTGACTCGATTCGACTTGAATTTTATAAACTCAACTCGATTCGAAAAAATATCAAATAAAGTTTGAATCGTAAAAAATAACTTGTAAACTCAAATAACTCAAAAAAAATTGACTCGACTTGATCGAACACTCAACCCTATCTGTTATGGTGATTCAACTATTATCTTTGGCAAAATCGTACCTTATGTAACATTTTTTTACATTTCAATACTTGTCGTTAATTTTGATTGTTGATTTAACAGAGATGATGACATAGTCTATTATAACAACAACTTTAGTCCTTAAAACTTATACATTCTATTTGGTCCTAATTCAAGATAATTAAATAAACCCTTAATATTTAAAAACCTATCAATTTAGTACCTATTTTAATTTGTAATAATTTAATAACGTTAACCCTCCAACAATATAATGACACGTGTTAAAAGTCAAGTGAACTCAATTCAGAACGAAGAGTTTTAATTCTTTTAAAATCAAGGATTAAATCTAAATAGATGACAAGTTTGGGGTAAATTCTACGAACATAGAATTTTATAAGGACTCATATTAAAAAAAATTCTTCTGTAACCATGACCATGTTCCGAAACCCTAGCCATTTGTACTCACAAAGGGGAAGTTGGATGGCGCGACAAAGGAACGCCTTGGCTCAGACAAGACGGAGGGCGCAAGTGCAGGTGGAGAAGTAGATGGCCAGGGTGAGGCAAGGTGGCGTGCAATGAGGACTGAGCTGCGTTGGAAGAGGCGCTAAGACGAGGAACGGTGATAGGCTATTGGAGGGGGACAGTGACAGTGTTGTAGTGGGTTCTCCTTAGGGTTTTGGGTTTTCAAAATAAGTTTTAAGGGCTAAAATAAGATTTTAGCATCTTATTATGCGTACGCAACATCCGAAATTTTAAATTCATAAAAAGTAAGATCTTAACGATAAACAGGTCGCATCACTACGGTGAGTTTTAAAATTATATTATTTTTTATTCGAACTTGTCTCGATTGTATGGCGAGATTTTTTTAAAGAAAATGAAACTCGCCTATGTGATATGACGAATTTGAATAAATAAAAATATTTTTTAAAACTCGTCGTGGTGGTGCAGCGAGTTTAATCTAAGAATCCTAATTTTAGAAATTTATGATTTCAAGTGGTGCATTGGGCATAATAAGATCCTAAGATCCTAATTATGCTCTTATCCCTTCAAAATAAAGGTTATAAGACCAAATTGATAATATTTTTAAACATTGAAGACTTATTGAAATATTTTAAATTATAATCAATTTGTTAACTCTGACGGAACTATGTTGAGGGTGAGAGGGGTAATTGTCCCCTTCAACTTTGATGCTCTAATTACATTTTAGGTCACTTATAGTTTTAAAACTATTTAAATTAAGTTATTTTCCTTCCTTAAATTATTCGGTATAATTTATTTTTAAGACATTATTAGTTTTAAAACTAATTAAATTAAGCATTGACCTCAAATTTTTATAGTTTAATTACTTTTAATACATTTTTAATTTTAAAATTAATGACATTAAATCCCATCTCCTCTCATTTTTATGATTTAATTACTTATTAAGATCTCGATCATTCCAAAATTAAATACCTTGCCCCCTCATGATTCAATCCTAGTTTCATCTCTGTTTGATAGGATATATAAATTATGGGGATTAATATTGTTATTATATCATGTCACATTATCATTCTCGTTAAGTCAATGTTTAAACTTAGTAGTAAGGTACCAAAATAAAATCAAAATATAATGTTAGACACAATTTTACCAAAAATAGTTAAGTGACCAAAACAAAAAATAAGGAAAGAAGTGAGATAGTAAATAAGTAATTTTTCCTAATAATAATTGGAAGAATCGACTGAAAATAAAAAATGAAAAGAAGTCTGACCGTGTAAAATGATATCGGGTCAAATGTTTTTTTCTTCTTATAACTAAAAACGATGCATGCATTATTTAAAATATTGGAAAAAAGTTTGAAATATATATAGTTTGCTTTGTTTTGACCTGCTCTTCAAGTCTTTGTGGGGAAAATTCAAAACCAAACCTCGTTGAAAGAAACAATCGTAACGACTTTGTCAAAACTCTTAACCAAACAAAAAAAAACACTAAACGTCTCTTTTACAAATTTATTAAAAATTTAATTAAATAAATCGTCTCTTTTACGATGAAAATTACAATTGCGGGAGAAAAGAAGGTTCCTTAGATTTCGAATCTTAATTTATTATAATTAATTTATAGTCCATACTTGATACCTTAGTAGTCGTCAAAGGACCAAATTAGTTAGTTTTACTAATTAAGGAATAAAATATTTATTTTATATTAGTTCGATTCATATAATTGCGATTTTTTTAATTTATGAACTTTAAATGAAACGAATGGAATGATTAAAATATTATCTAAATTGCCTAGAATATCTTTCTGTATTAGCAAAAAAAAAATATTATCTAAATTGAAATCAAAATAAATACACTAAAATTAACATGAATATTACAACTTAAATCGATTTTTAATATTTCTTAAATTTTCATTAAACCTTATGCCCGTCACTGTCATTATGTAAGTGAACCAGAACTACAACATGTGTTTTCGTAATAAATAAATAAATAAACCATTATTTTTTTGGATGGGGCATGACTTCATTCACAATCCGTGTATACTTTTATATATCATTAATGTATTAAATATAAATTAGTATATTAATATTATTATACAAAGTTCTTATCAAAAAAACAAATATTATTATACAAAGTTAAAAACACTTGTAATCCCAAAATTCTAACAAAAATTAATCTAAAATAATTAGATTCTAAAATACATTCGAATCTACAACTTTTAAATTGTTACAAATATTATGAAATGAACTAATCAATCAATAATAATTTTTTAATAATTGTGTAACACAACTTAATTAAACAAATTTCAAACAAACACTCCATCACATATTTTTCTCTTTATCATTATTAAATAATAACTATTACAAATATATTTATAAATTACTATAATTAAATTTAAATAAAAATATTATTTTATCGATGAATAATAGTCAAGACCAACCGACCCAAAATTCAAATTTAAATAATGTTTTTCTCTTCACAATGTTGGTAGGTAAGCCAACCTAATATGATACACTTTTTGCTTCAGATAACAAATTAGGAGAGGAAATAAAGCAGAACTGGAAACAATTGACTAAAAACTATGCTGTTTACTGTACAAAATTTGTCTGCTCGGTGGAAGATTGTGTAGTGGACCGAGAGAAATCATGGGGAATCAAACAGGCCGTTAATGCCTTCTCTAAGCTATTTACAATCTCAGTCATTGAAGGCCTGTCTCGGCCTTCCAGTCTCACACAATCCGCCGCTAAATACCCGACATACGCAACGGCCTCGATCTCGAAAGGGGTTGGCGGCTGGACCCTCGGGTCGAGAACCCTGTGAATTTCGTCTCGAAGTACATATGGAACCACAAAATCGACCACATTTCTATGTGCCCCATTTTCGTTCCGATGGATCGCCTTGTATCCGGATAACAATTCGAGCAAAACTATGCCAAAACTGTAAACATCACTCTTAGTGGTCAGTTGTTGAAGCCTGTAATACTCGGGATCCATGTATCCTACTGTGCCTGCTGCACGAAGTGAGAGGTGTGATACATCCTCCCCCGGAGCCATCAATGATAATCCGAAATCAGATACTTTTGCAGTCCAGTTTGTATCGAGAAGAATGTTGGAAGACTTGATATCGCGGTGTATGATCTGCGGGACCGCATATTCGTGCAGGTATTGGATTCCTCTCGCTGTGTCTAACGCGATCTGGAGCCGTATAGCCCATGACATTACAGGCGAGTTTTCAAACTTGTGGAGATGGTCATGGAGTGTGCCATTGTTCATGTATTCGTAAATCAGTATACGTTCGTTCAAGTCCTCGCAAAATCCCAGAAGTTGGACAAGGTTTTTGTGGTGAACGCGGGACAAATACTCGAGCTCGTTCACAAAGGCGTTGTCTTTATCTTCTTGATGCCTGGTGCCGATCGCATACGATGAAGTGCTAGTTATTTCAGCTCGTTTGATGGCCACTTCACGCCCATCGTCCAATGTAGCATGATAGACAAAACCAAAACTACCCGTACCAATCTTATGATCTTCGGAGAAATTGTTGGTGGCTTGAACCAGGGCTTCAAAGGAAAACTCCTCCAAGCGACCCGTGGTTCCCATGCTGGTCAATTGGCTCAGTCGCTTCTCGAGGACAGCAGGTGGGGCTTGAGGAGTTCGATTCGAATCCGAACCACCATTGGCAGGGGCACCAGTCTCATCAAGTCGACCAGAATCATGGACACGACGACACCCTCTATCTTTGTAATATCTGAAGACAAAGAAAGCAACGACTAGCAAGAAAAAAGAGGATCCAACACAACCAACAACTAGAAAAGCTATCAATCTGCCATTCAAATCATTGTTTGAAGATCTGTTTTCAGGTTGGGGTGAAGAAGGAGATGGAGGTGGAATAGCCGCCATCGTACAAGCTTGGCAAATAGACCCACCAGGGCTGCAAAGCAAGCCCGAACCTGGCAATGAACCACAAGGACATACATTCCTACATGGACCTGGTAGAACCTCTGAGAATACCATGGGATTGCCATTGGAATCGAAATTGGGGTGACCCCAACAAAACAAAGAATAATTCAATGTTGAAACTCCACAGAAAACATCGGATTTTGCTTTGATTGAAATGAAATCAAAACTTCCCAATGCCGGTGGCAAACTGAAACTGCTCATCCCCCAACAAACAACTGTTCCATTAGCCCTTAAAGCACAACTTCGATTCAATCCCAGAGCCAGTTCTTTGAACTGTCCCTGAGGCGGATCACCCGTAGTGTTTCCCCAACACTCTAAACCACCATCTGAATTGATGGCACAAACATGGCTAAATCCAGCAGCAATCTTATTATAATTCCCTCTAATCTCTTGACCAGTGATACCAGTGAAATTCCCAAAGAACCTGATCACCGTTCTATCTCCTGTTAACCCACAGACAAATCCTTCACCTACAGCTATTTCAGAAAAATTTTGCACACCACCTGTTTGATTAAATCCAGGCCATTGCCAACATTCAAGACCAGTGGACTCATTCAGACCACATATATGAGTGTTGCCTGCTTCAAGCTGATTAAGTAGTGGACCCCTGTAAATCCTTTTAAACTCTAAAGAGGAACCATTGCTGGAAAATCTCCAACAATGCATGACTGAAACATTGGATGGTAAAAAAAGAGTTCTCAAACCACACACGAATCCATCCCCAGAGACGATCCCAGAAAACGAATCGTTGGGATTAAAAGGGGATCGGATTCCAGGAACCGGAAAGCTGGAACAGTTGAGAGAAGACGATTGAAGGCCGCCATTGGTGGGTACTAAAGCGCACACAATTGTGAGGTTCGAATTCGAAGTTTCAGAGATGGAGACGGTGGACAGAGAAGAGCTGAAACAAGAAAAACAGAGGAATGAAAATATGAAGAGAGAAAAGTGGTGGAATTTACAAAAGAAAAAACCCATGGGAATTGTTTAGAGATGCATTTCATGGTGGGATTTCGAAAATAAAAAGAGATTTTATGGCGTTTAAAAGGGTGAAGGAGGCTCACACAAGGCCAAAATACTGGAGAAAATAGACCATCCATGGAAAAAGGAAAACGCGGTTTGATGGAGTTTCTGAGTGCGGACCGGAGACCTGGTCACGTGAGAACCGAGTCTGTCCGGAGAGGATATCATACGCGACACCTAGAAGATAATTCAAATTTTAATGAATATTCATTTTTTATACTTTAATTAGGAAAACTAACAGGCCTGTTTTGACCACCAAACTATTTAAATAGATATATTTTGACTATTGGCCGTTAAAATCTAACATAAAAGTGATGTGGCAGTTAAAGTAAAATTTGTATAATTACACTTTTAGTTCTTGTTAATTATTTATTATATCAATTTAGTCTTAATTTAATTAAATAAAATTAATTAATTAATTAATCAGATAACATGTGTTATCACCTCGTTGAATGAATTTACTTTAATTTTTAATTTAATTTATTTAATATTATATATATTTTTTCCTTCAACCAGATGGTGACACGTCCCGTGACCTCTAAAAGGAAAAGGTCAAGGCTTAACCACTGCGCCAACTACTCCTTAGTGATTTAAACTGCACCATTCTATATATATTTTATAATGATGTGTTAGGGAAAAAAGAAGAAAAAATGTTTGAAAGGAGATTCGAACATGGGTCACATGAGATATATAAAAACACACATATCACTAAATAAAATATATTCAATTTAATTAAAATCTAAAATTATTAAATATTTGATTTTAAAAATATTCTATTTAAAAGAAAATAATTTCAATTTAAAATATTCGGATATTTTTTTTCTTTTTTATATTTAAATTAAATCAAATATTTATTAAAATATTAAATATTCGATTTAAAAAATATTTGATTTAAAAGAAAATAAATTTGATTTAAAAAAGTATTTGAATATTTTAAAAATTCGATTTAATATTTTTAAATCAAATATTTGAATATTTTTTAAAAATATTTGAATACTTTTTAAAATCAAATTTCTTTTCATTTAAATCAAATATTTGATATGCATGTTTTTATATATCTCAAGTGACTCATGTTCCAATTTCCTTTCAAACATTTTTACTTCTTTTTCCCATAGCACTTACTTTTATTATTATTATTATTATTATTATTATTATTATTATTATTATTATTATTATTATTATTATTATTATTATTATTATTATATATATATATATATATATATATATAATATGGTGCAATTTACATCACATCTTAGTAGTTTGTGCAGTGATTAAGGCTTGACTTTTATCCCCTAGAGGTCACGAGCTCAAACCCTTATAGGTCACTATCTGATTGGAAGAATATATATATATAATATTAAATAAATTAAATTAAAAATTAAAGTAAATTCATTCAATTAGGTGATGACACGTGTCGTTATTTGATTAGTTGATTAATTTTATTTAATTAAATTAAAATTAAGACCAAATTAATATAATAGGTAATTAACAAGGACTAAAAGAGTAATTATACAAATTTTACTCTAGTTGCCACGTCATCTTTCCGTTAGATTTTAAAGGTCGTGGTCAAAATAAGTCTATTTAAATAGTTGGGTGATCAAATTTTGAATTTTTTTAATTGGGTGGTCAAAACAGGTCGTGACCAATAGTTGGGTGGTCACTGGGTAGTTTTCCCTTTTAATTATTAGTAATATTGAATTTTGAAAAAAAAGAAAAAAAAATTGACGGCCGGTTGCTCAAAGCTGCTCACTTGCTCCCTTCCTCTTCCTTTAGGTTCTAGATTCAAGACCCAGCAGAAACATTCATTTCCCTAGAGTTTTCCCCTCTCCCTCTTGATATAAGTAGTAGTATTTGTCACAAAAAAAAGATAAGGGGAAACTGCATTGGGTGGTCACCAAACTATCCCTACTTTTTTTATTTTGGTCATCAAATTAATTTTTTCGGCAAAGGCGTCCATAACGTTATGGTTATTATTTTGGTCACCGAGCGTTAAAAAAATTAACGGCAACACTGATTTGTCAATTTTTATTTTTATTTTTTATTTTCAATGTCATCATCTCTCTCCTCCTCAGCATATTATATAGTGCTTTTTATTATTTTATTTGGTTAACCAGGAGGTGACACTATGTTATCCGCTGACAAGAAGAGAGATTATGATGTGAAAAATAATTTTTTTACCAAATGAACGTTGTCGTTAATTTGTTAACGATTGACGGCCAAAATGATAACGTAAAATTATGGACGTTTTTGTCGAAATAAATAGTTTGGTGACTAAAATTGGAAAATGGAGATAGTTTAGTGGCCACCCATATAATTTTCCCAAATAATAATGACCATTATATACTTTTATTTAAATTTGTTTTACTTTTTATAAATAATAAATTAAGATATCAAAATCACTATTTTATCCGCTATACTGTTATAAAGTTAAATAATAAATTAAGATATCAAAATCACCATTTCATCCACTATACTATTATAGGGTTAAATAATAAATTAATTTGAATTTGCTTAAAAATAAAACTAATTTGAATATTAAAATAATTATGCATCTTTGAATGAATTGAAGAGAGCATAGGAAGTCCGACACTCGAAAGTTTTTTGATTAAATAGGGACTTTTATATTTTAGAGTTAAATGTCAAGAATTTAACAAACACAAGATAAAATAAAATGAGTATTTTTATCATGAGAATAATTTATGAATCTCAGCACCTGAAATTTTTTTGTAGGGATGGTAAAATTACCTAAACTCACCTTGACTCATCCCAGCTCGAATTGGGTTTTTTTCTTTCTTTTGAATTCTGGGTTTGGGGTGAAACGGAATTTGGTAAAAAAAAACTGGATCAGATTTATGATGAATTTTTTTTACCCAATCTATTTCGATATACTTTTAATTATATATATATATATCATATTTTTTATATAGTATATTTTATATTCTATTTAAAAGTATTTTATTAACCTTTTTTTTTAGATTGAAATGAATTTAATTGATTATTTTGTTAAAAATTTCAAAATATAGACAAAGTCACGTTATATTTCTTTTATGTCGATTTCAGTTAAAATATATTGATTCAAGGTGGAACAAAATCGAATTAAAACTTTTAAATTGTACAAGAGTCGGGACGATCAACCCCGCAATCTAGGGCTGAGCAAAACTCAACTCGAAAAAATTAAAATTTTTAACTCGACTCGAGATAAAAAGAATTCGACTCGATTTGACTAAAAAAATTCAAATAAAATTTGAGTTCTAAAATGAGAATTCGAATAACTCAAATAACTCAAATTTTTTATTAATTAGTGGATTGATTTTTAATTTTAAGTCGAGTCCCTTAATTTTTCCTAACATATATTACCAATATAAAGAAATATATGCCATATATGAAAAAAATATACGAAGAAATATCTATGCATATCTTATATGATTAGAGAAAGTCATTTAAATTAGAATCAAACTGTACTATAATATGATAAATAATTACAATTAAATTAGTGTAGGAACTCGAAAACTCTCGACTCGAATTTCATAAACTCGACTTGAATCGAAAAAAT